>VBSM01003157.1:20851638-20930523 GCA_008086735.1 Cheirogaleus medius | reverse complement strand
AGACTTTTCAGCTGAGTGGGGCCATTCCAGCCCCTCCCTGGCAGCTTTGCCCAGCAGCAGAGAACAAGATTGTGACCCCTGCTAACAGCATTTGTGGAGCTTGAGGGAAGGCTAACCTAACCCAGCTCCACCCAGACTCACTCCCCGACGTGTCCACACTGAGGTGGAGAATAAAAACACACCTGGAAGTCTCAGGGCCCCATCCACCACCTGAGGCACTAGAGTGCCTCTCCAGAGGAACAAGAGCTGGTTACGGGACCCCAAAACAACACTGCAGCTTACTCCCCCCAGCAAGCGCCACCTACTGACAGGGAGGTCAATTTGCACACCCTTTTACTGCATGTGCTAACTCATCATATAGGGTGTGGTCAAATCTCACCCACAAACACCACCCACTGGCTCAGAGACTAAACAGGGCTTGTCATTATCCAAACAAAAATCTAAAGGTAAGAAGCAACAGCTGATCCAGATTTGAAGGAATCAGCAAAAGAACTCTGGAAGTATGAAGAATCAAATGGAATCAAACACCCCCAAAGGGGAACACCAGCTCTCTAGCAATGGACATCAACCAAATTCAGAACACTAAAATGACAGAGAATTTTGAACATGGATTGTAAGAAAACCCAATGATATGCAAGAGAAAATAGATAACCAACACAAAGAAGTCACACACACAAAAAAATCCATGACTTGGAAGAAAAATGTGCTAAAGAAATTGAAATATTAAAGTAAAATCAAACAGAACTTCTGGAAATGAAGAATTTATTCAAAGAATTACAAAACACAGTGGAAAGCCTCAAGAACAGGGTAAATCAAACATAAGAAAGAATCTCAGGGATTGAAGATAACACCTTTCAATTAAATAAGTTAGTTATAGAGATAGAGCGGAAAATAAGAGAAAAGAGCAAAGACTACAAGAAATGTGGGATTATGTGAAGAGACCTAACATGAGAATCATAGCCATCCCTGAGGGTGATGAAGTAAATACACAAGGGTTGGATAAGCTATTTGAGGATATAATAGAGGAAAATTTCCCAGGCCCTGCTAAAAATCTAGATATCCAGGTACAAGAAGCTCAAAGGACTCCTGGGAGATTAATTGCAAACAGGAAGACACCACAATGCACAATTATCACTGACCAAAATAACCACCAAAGAGGCCCTCCTATGAGCTGTAAGGCAAAAGAAGCAGGTAACCTACAAAGGAAAACCCATCAGAATAACAGCAAACTTCTCAACTGAGACCTTACAGCAAGAGACTGGGGCCCCATTCTCATGCTTCTCAAACAGAATAATGCCCAGCCTAGAATCTTGTACCCTGCAAAACTAAGTTTGTTATACAAAGGAGAAATAAAGACCTTCTCCTACAAACAAAGACTGAGGGAATTCACTAAGATAAGACCTGCCCTCCAGGAAGTACTCAAACCAGTGTTACAAACGGATCAGTAAAATAAACACTCACCAATGTAAAATCATCCAAAAGCTTAAGGTCAAAGGCCAGATAGCACAATGACTCAAGATAGAAAACAAAGCAACAAAGTTCAACTCAACAGGATAAACAGAAATCTGCCCCACTTAGCAATTCTCTCAATAAATATGAATGGCTTGAATTGCCCACTAAAGAGACATAGGCTGGCTGATAAATATAAACAAATCAAGTATCTGCTGTCTTCAGGAAACACATCTAATCCACAAGGATACATTCAGACTCAAGGTGAAGGGATGGAAAATAATATTTCAAACAAAGGGAAGCAAAAGAAAGGTGGTGTAGTGGTTCTGATTTCAGGAAACTTAGTCTTCAAATCAACAAAAGTAATGAAAGACAAAAATAGTTACTATATAATGGTGAAGGGTACAGTTCAACAAGATATAACAATTCTAAATATTTATGCACCTAACTCAGGTGCACCCAAATTCATAAGGCAAATCCTACTTGATCTAAACAAAATGATAAACAGCAACACCGTAATAGCCAGAGACTTCAACATCCCTCTAACAGAAAAGGACAGATCCTCCAAACAGAAAATAAACAAAAAAACAATGGACTTAAACAGAACTCTAGAACAAATGGGTTTGACTGACATTTTCTACCCAAAATAGGAGCAGTGTCTATATGCAGAAAACTGTAGAAGTCTGATATATATACATATATATATATATATAATCTAAATAAGTGCAGAGATATTCCCTGTTTGTGGATTGGAAGGTTCAATGTTGTTGTGAATTCTTCTCAACTTGATATATAGTTTCAGTGCAAGCTCAATCAAGATCCCAGCATGCTATTTTGTAGATACTGACAAACTAATTCTAAAGTTTATATGGAAAGGCAAAAGATCCCAAAGAGCCATTACAATACTGAAGAAGAAGAACAAAATTATGGTATTGATACTACCCAACTATAAGACTTTCTGTAAAATTACAGTAATCAAGGCAGCATGGTATTGGAAAAAGAAGAGACACATTGATTAATGGAACAAAATAAAGAGCCCAGAAATGGACCCACACCGACATATTCAATTGATCTTTGACAAAGGTGCATAGGAAAGTCAATAGAGAAAAGACAAGCTTTTCAGCAAATGGTACTGGAACAATTGGTGTTCATGTACAAAAATAAACTAGTACAGATCTCCTACTTCCATAAAAATTAACTCTAAATCAAATTTTGATCAAAATCAATCAAATACCTAAATGTAAGAGGTAAAACTATAAAACTTCTAGCATAAATGTAGAAGAAAATCTATGTGACCTTTGGTTTATAGATAAGTTGTCAGATACAACATTAAGAGCATAGTCTGTGAAAGAAAAAGAAAGTTGTACTTTATTAAAATCAAAAATTTCTACTCTGCAACAATCACTATAAAAGAATTAAAATACAAGTGACAATTTTGGAGAAAATATTTGTAAAACATAAATGTGATAAAGGATATACATGCAAAATATAGGAACAATTCTTAAACTTCAATAATAAAAATATAAACAGCTCAATTTAAAAAGGTCAAAATATCTGAGTAGAAGCTTCACAAAAGAATATATAGGGATGGAAAATAATAAGCATGAGAAAATATACTCAACATAAAATGTTATTAGAGTTTTAAAAATTAAAACAACAGGCCAGATTCAGTGACTCACGCCTGTAATCTTAGTACTTTGGGAGGCTGAAGTGGGAGGAATTTGAGCCCAGCCTTAGCAACACATGGAGACCCAGTCTCTACAAAAAGTGAGCAAAATTAGCTGGGCATGGTGGCACATTCCTATAGTCCCAGCTACTCAGAAGGCTAAGGCAGAGGATTGCTTGAGCCCAGGAGTTTGATGTTACTGTGAACTATGATCAGGCCATGATACTACCACACATGTACTAGAATGGCTAAACTTCATAAATCTGACAGTACTAAATGCTGGTGAGGATGCAGAACAACAGGAATTCTCACTCATGCAAGTGGGAATACAAAATGTCACAGTCATTTTGGAATATAGTTTGGCAGTATTTTTTAAAAAGTTAAACACAGTTTTAATATGCAACTCAACAGATATGCTCCTAAGTATTTACCCAGTTGATTTTAAAGTTTGGGTCTACACAAAAACCTGCACATGAATGTTTATAGCAGCTTTATTCATAATTGCCAAAACTTGAATCAACCAAGATGTTCTTCAATAGATGAATGAATAAACTAACTATAAACACCTAGACAATGGAATATTATTGAATGATAAACATAAATGAGCTAAAAGGCCAAGAAAAGACATAGATGAGCTTTTACCATGTGCCAAACCCCTGGTAACCATGCATGTTTTTACTGAATCCATAGTTTTGCCTTTTCAAGAATGTTGTATAATTTTGAATCATTTAGTAGGTAGTTTTTCAGAATGGCTTCTTTCACTTAGCAAGATGCAAGCCCATGTAGCCTGGAACTGAACAATTAAATAAATAGATGGCAGATGGTAAGAGCCAGCTTCCTCACTATGGACTAGGAATTTAGAGATAAGCAAGGAGAAAGACAGTAGGGTGATCTGTGTAGTAATGGATTAGAGTTGGAGACATCAGTGTGAGCACGCATACTAACTTACAGAAATATTTATATATAGGTATATGTACATGAGTATTATACCCACATATACTTCCTTGCTCTCTCAGCTGAAAAGGCCTGGAAGCAGTGACAACACAGGAACACCAGGCACATCTGGTGTCCAGATCTTTGTTTCTGATACCATTCCCCAATCAAAGAAATCAGAGCTCCTTGGATAAATGGCTGATGCTAAAACTGGGGCAGGGATTAAACAAGATGAGTCTCTTATATTGTCAGAAAGTAAGAAAGTGCTAAAAAAAAAAAAAAAAAAAAAAAGGAAAGACCAACAAAAAAAAGCCACCCTACATTGATGCACATATTCTAAACAAACACAATTGCCAACTGAAGGAGCTCTCAATGTTCAAATCAGGAACAACTTGAGCAAGAAAATAAAGTACTATTGGATTATAATTTAAAATATAAGATAAATATCCACAAGTCCAACTGATATAAATAATTTATTGAATAAATAAATACATGAGGAGAAGAGAAAAATCTCCTTTGAAATGATTTATGTGGATACCCTTCCCTCAAGGATTGCATAGTGAATTGAATGGTGGCTTCCCAAAAGATATGTCTACCTGGACTTGTTGATGTGACTTCATTTTGAAAAAGGGTCTTTGCAGATGTAATGCTACTAAGGATCTTAATATAGAATCATCCTGGATTATCCAGGTGGGCCCAAATTCAACGGAAGAAGAAAGGAAAACATAGACAGAGGAATCCCTGTGAAGATGGTGGCAGAGATTAAAGTTATGGTTTAGAAGCCAAGGAATAAATAGCTGGAGTCACCAGAAGCTGGCAGACACATAAAAGGACTCTCCCCTGGAGCTTTCTAAGGGAGCATGACCTCACTGATGCTCTTTCAACAAAGAGTACAAAATGGAAAGGGAGAAAAATAGAGTAACTTTATGGTAGAGAAACCTGTTAAACACTACTTTGGCCAGGTGATCAAGGTCAACATCCACAGTCCTAACTCATGTTGATGTGATGAGAATGGCACCTTATCTCCCTTCTTCCTCCCAAACCTCACATCTCCAGTCTAATCGTGAAAATAACATCAGACAAATTCCAATAGAGAGGTGGCCTGTCAAATGCCTTAACAGCACACAAAACTGATACAGGTATCAAAAACTAGAAAAGCCTGGGAAACTGTCATTAGGCAGCGGGAACCTAAGAAGGCATGATAGCTAAATATAATGCGGTATCCTAGATGGGATCCTGGAACAGAAAAAGGCATTAGGTAAAACTAATAAATTTGAATAAAATAGGGACTTTAGTTAGTAATAATGTACCAATATTATTTTATTATTGTAAATGCACTATACAAATGAGACATATTAATAATAGGGTAAATGGGGTACAGGGTATATGGGAGCTTTTTGTACTATCTATTCAATTTTTCTTAAATCTGAAACTGTTCTAAAATATAAAGTCTATTATAGAAAAAGAGGCTGTTACTTTAAAAGTAACTTTAAGTTATGAGATCAGACTGAGGTTACCAGATTCAGCTAAATTTAATTTTTGAATTTCCTGCATGCTAGCGATCTTCAACTAGAACATATGGAACATAAAGATGACACATATCTTTGCACTCCTGAGTGTAATGTGTGTAAATTAGTCAAGATAATTAAGGATCAGAGAATTCAAAATCACAAAGCTCTAACTCAAACCCCAGATCTCAGACTCTAAAGTCCAGATTTTCACTCTGGACTTTCAAACAAGCTAAGATTTTCAAACAAGCTATCTTATGCTTATGGAAAATCCATTTGAATACCTGAAATAGAAAATTTCAGGTAGTCTGAGAAAGCCAGGCAGTATATTTCAGGAGGATGGTATAGAGATAGCCATAGTATAGACATAGAACATGCAAGATATAGAGTGAAGAAAGTGAGTCAAATCCATTTCTGTAATGGTTCAAATAGTAATACTTAGGAATGGAATGAGAACAAACTCAATTATTCAAATCAAAAGAATATTTATTGCTATGTTTTTTATGAGCTTCATCTACGGTCTTCTGGTTGATGTGAATCAAGAGCTTAAAGGCCTCAGCTGTAATCTAATTTGTTATGGTTTGTCACTATTTTATAATCTAGAAGATAAGACAAATGTAATTAGTGTACTTTACAATAGTCGATTTTTAACATTATAGTGGTAAATTGTCTAATACCTGAAGTATCCTCTTTTTAAATTCTGACCATAAGTATTTATTTCCAAAGCATGAGTAGGCAAAGTAAAGAAGACAAAATTTTAAAATTGTTAAATTGCATTAATATATTGTTAAAATATTCATGAAAGCAAGTGTTATATTATTAGCCAAAATCTTATTTAGTGATTAGCTGCAAAAATTTAAAAATTATCTTATTGATATGAAAAACATAGCAATATTAATCCTATGAGTAAAGTACAATAAAGTAAAATCCATGTTAAATTTGTTATATATTATTTAACATGTATATAAACAAATATGCTGCAAGTTCTTTGGAATAACACATACTTGTACAATGATGGAAATTTCTTTTCAAGAAATCTACATTTCTGGTTTCTACAAGAAGAAATAAATAATTACAAAACTCTAGTTGATTCAGCATAAGGGCTGATAACAATTTGGAAAATAAATTAAAGCAAAAAGCCTTCATTTTTAACCAGCAAGACACATTTTCTTTTCAAGTGAAATGCTCTTGAGTGAAAAGGCTAATAGAAAATAATTACTAAGTACATTAAAATTCATAGAGTAGATTTTAATTTGTTAAAAACTTGCTTTTATCCCCTTAACCAAATAGCCTACATGGAGAACAGTCAAATAAATTTAAAAGGTAAAATGGAAGAGACGGAAACCCTGGAGCTGCCATTAAATTAAAAAGGCAAAGGAAAAAAGAAATATCATTTGCTTTATGCACAAAACTGTGAACTGAGCTCATTTTATGTGTTTACAAAATCCCAGGCTATAACCTTTTTAAAAAAATTAAACAAATCATGCCCCTCAATATACGGTCATCTGTCCAGAGGTATTCATATAATATTATGGCTTTCACTGTCCACTCTTCTTTAGGAATTAAGTTTTTAAGAGATTGTTATAGTTACCCTACATGTCAGATATAGTAATGGCAGATATAAAGACCATAATGTACTCTAAAATCTCTAGACTATGTATATCAGAATCACTTGAATACACAGATTCTTAGATCCCATTCCTGAAATACCAATTCTGATAGCAGAGACCCGGGATCTACATTTTCACCAAATGTCCAAGTAAAATCTTGGCATGCTGTTACTTGAGAATCTTTTCTCAAGACTGATATAATTGATTACAATATAAGATATATAATTACTGAATGGGAACTAAAAATGAAAAAAATATGTAAAAATTTAATAAGCCAACACCTGAATTTGTTTATAAAGTTAAATAAGAATATGTCTAAGAATATTAATTAAATAACAGTAGTATGGATCCATCACAGATGGATTTTACTACTGTTTGAAGATAGTTTGTGTTGAAAAATAGTCCTTTTTACTTCTTTCTTTCATTTTGTTCTTAAGAAGTAAAACAATTACATTATTATATTGACTCTGAAATGAGAAAAATATAAAAGTACCATATCTATGGTGTTTAATTGATTACTATAGTTTTAGTTCTTATCCCAAATCATTCTTCAAGCTTTGTCTTTAATAATTATAATCCTGTTCTATAAAGAAAAATAAAGCAGTGAAAAGGGAAGAGAGAGGAGTGGTAATGCTATTGTATACAGGTGGTGAGCAAGCACTTAATCTTATGAAGACATAGAACAAATACTTAATTGGTCTTAATGTATTTCCCGGGTGTTTGCTTAATATTGGTGGTTTCATCAGTAATATAAATGTATTTAACTATTTCTGTTTTGAAACTACAAAGATACATTTTGATTGATTTAAAAATAGTTCAGGAATATCATTTAAACATGCCAAGTCATTTTACATATTCTTAATTTAAGACAATATAAATCACTGTGTTTCCAAATTGGTCCATAGATGGCCATCAAAAGTTTACCTTTCTAGGTTTGTAAGGAGCTAATTCCCCAAGAAAAGAGAAATACAAAACAGATGTCCATTTGCCTTTCAGGTCACAGCTTTCCAAAGTCAAAATCTGACGGAGCAAGCCAAACCAAAAGAGTGACATAAAGGCAAGAGCCCCGTGGCAAAAATAAATCAATCAATCAAGTGAAAATTATGCCTACTCCATTAAGCTTAAAATAACAGGCTAGGTGAAAGAAAGATCTGTGTAGAAATGAAAAACCCTAAGACCCAAATCTTTACAACTGACCTTTCTTTGACCTGCCCTCCAAATCCTCCAAAACCCACTTCCCTCCTTTAGAATTAATAACCCATAAGGCACTAGTCATGAGTATGATTTTTGTAATTACTGAAGAGTTTTCCAGTCTTCCCTATTCAGAGCAACCACTGTAGGTCACTGTGGCTCAACTAGAATTTGAAATTTGCCAGTATTTCATACAAGTGCATTTTTGTTCATTTTCCTTTAGGTCCTAAATTACTTTTTGCCATTGCCCTTTTAAAAACTTGATTTAGTATTGGCTTCAACTTTGTGAGTTGCCCTTTCAATCAAAACATGTGTTTGACCTGGTTGCTCTTTGGGCCCCAAATTGCCTTGCTTTGTGTTGAGGAATCTCAACCTGTATGTACCCTTTCTTATATTCATGTCTCCTTTGGGAAAAGTGACACTTTTAGAGGCCTGAAGACGATTCCAGGTTGTTTTCCTCCTTCTAACCTCCAAAATTTGAGAGGGAGCCACTAGCCCAGTGTTTATTATGTTTTTCTTTTATCTCACAATAAATATTTCACAGGCTGTAAAAATTATATTTATTGTTGTGTATGCTCTGTAACAATTCAAAAGATAGAGGGGCAGGAAGGTAGTTTTCTCTTTTATCCCTCCCATATCATGTAACCAATGATAATATTTTGTGTGTATCTCTCCATTCTTATTTCAAGGCTTTTGCAAACCTATGCAAACACTGACTTACATATTTGTTCTTTACACGCATCATTTGGTTTTCTAGATGTGATTTGTTTTCTAAAATTTCTTAGTGCTGGAATTGTAACTTGTTCAGATATATTCTTTCTCAATTTTCTTTTATGCTTTTACATATTTGCACTTATGTCATATTCTGGGGGCCTTGCTTCAGCCATTAGCAGACCTGAGAGATGCTTTTTGTGCAGTTATGTTCCCACTGACCTGCAACCGGCTGTCCTGTCTTGCTGATCCTGAGGGATGTACAAGTATAATTTGGCTTCATCCTCAGCTTTTCTCTTCCCTGAGATTTCAAGGGAACTGGATCTAATTCAGCAAGCAGGTGTTTGTTGGCGATGGCTGCTGTGTGGCAACTGTCCCTTGCGCAGGATTCATCAAACATTAGTTTAGCAAGGACTCTGTTACAGCAAGAAAAAGATTCTAGAATTTGTGGAACAAATAGGGTGTGTTGGCAGGATACTCATGTGGACCCAAAACATCTTAGTGCCATTCTGTTGAAAGATTTTTCTCTGACTTGATAAGCTTTAACTGATCACTCCCAGACCTAGAAAATCACTGCTTCTTCAGAGCAGGCTGATTTCACCTACAAATGTGTTCTTCATGAGCAACTTTACTGGTCAGTTAGCTAGATGAGCAATATACGTAAAACAGACTGAGCAACCACTGGGTGGCAGCAGAAATTTGATAAATACAGTGCATGAATATACTTTGTTATGGTTTTATACTATCTCTTATTGTTTATCATACTAAAAGACAGCATTATTTTAACCAAAATGTCTTTTCATAGATAATATTCATCTAATTAACCTCTCTATTATAAACTAGCATATTCAGCTCTGAGAAAACAAACATTGAAAACAATACATTTCACAACCTAATAATCTATGATTATATGAATAATATAATTTTTTATTACTACTCAGAATGACTTTGTATTGGCATATGTTGTTTTCCTAATAATTACAAGTTGCCATTACTTTTAATAGCTCTACACATCTGCCAATAGAAGTAACATATTTAAAGAAGAAATGTTGAAGAATTCAGAAAGGACAAAAAATAAAATTACTCAAAATTCCTAACCTACAATTAACTATGAATAGTCACTTGCTATTATATACATTGTCTTTTTTGATGTATAGTTTTTTTTTCAATAATAATGAGATCATTTTTTACATAACATTTTAAATTGCTATTTTTTTTACTGAATGTAGTACAAATAACATCTCATGTCATTAAATATTTTTCATAATATTATATTTAGTGATTCCATAATATTCCCCCATATAGCTAGACTAACTTATATAGCCAGTTTTTTTGTTAAATATTTGTCCATTTTCCTAATATTTACTCTTACAGACAACGGTTTAATTTTGAATGCTAGGTAGCTGCTGGTTTTCAGCCTTTCAATTCTAAGTGGTAAATTAATATTTTATATAAAGAAAGATTCTCGTACAATGTGTTTATAGCTTTCTGATCAAAACTTTCTGGTTAGAATCGCTTAGAGTGTGTCCTACATCATAATCTCAAAGGTAAGGCCCAGAATTCTGTATTTCAACACATTACATAATCTATTTCAACGCACATACGGGTTTCAGAACCACTGGCACTCTGAATAAAAAAAACTATAGAGTCAGAGGACCCTAAGAATAACATTAATGGAAAATGCACAAACTTGGAAGAATATTTACCTTTCATTTGTCTCCATTTCTTCCTTTATTGAGTGCAAATGATGATACACCCTAAAGTTAGGGTAATGCCATAGGAATACTGGTGTTTATCAAGAGTTCATTTCCAACTTTAACATGCAGGTTTTAAAGACACTGAGGGAGAGAATATGCCTTTTTGAATACTAGAGATCATATATTGTGAACATAATATACAATAAACATTATGCTAAGCAGTATACATGTATTATATTCCTCACAACAATCTTTCCAGGTATAAGCTCAGATGGTGAGATGGCTAAGTAAAGTAATCCAGGTTACATTGTACATGTCAAAATCTGAATTCAAACAAGTCTTTCTGGTCCAATGACCTGTGTGCATTCAACTCTAGTACTCTGTCAGGCTATAAACAAAAAGGTAGAGGTATAGGTAGGTGGATGAAGTTTCTTCCTGGTTCAATATAGTTATTGTATAGTTACTGGTCTTTCTCTTCTCCAGTAAAAGAAATAAGAGATTATTTCAGAGCTGATGCTGTTATAGATCATCAACTTTACTGAGAGGCAAAGTTTGGATTTATTTGTTTTTTGGATTTTTTTTTTTGGTCTTTGCATTTTAGATGCTCTAATTGTCAATTACAGGTCAGATGGTCATGCATACATTGTTCAGAGGTTTTGAAAAAATGTAATAAAATACTCCACTAAACAAAAACATACCTCTGCTGACAGTTTCCTTAAAATTTACAGTTACTCATACCTAGAAGGGTCTGTGGCAGAGAAGCTAATTCTGTAGCACTTCATACACTGACATTTACCTATAACTATGGGGTTTATAAAGGGCATGACTTTAGAGGAAAGTGGGTTCTTTCCAGTTGACTTAATATATTTGACTCTTACTTTCCCTGACAATGAGAATACCACCTTCTTAGTTCTCAGAGGTGGCTTTAGACCTAGCAAAGCCTGAGATGAAGTGACACATAAGGCTCTTTTAAAATCTTGTTTGGTGATACATGATAAAACTTCTTATTAGAAGTCTAATGACATGGGCTCAGGAAAAATAATTAATTTCAATAATTTACTGGAAAAGTTACACTTTCTTCTTAAGTTGTGCCTTTGGAAAGAACAAATCCTGTAAGTCATGCAACAGCCTTGGTAAATGGAGGGCCTGGAAAGTTCATTATTTTGCTTTGTGTAAGAGCCTCCTCTTTCTTGCAGACCATTCTGAGAATGAGAGATAATTTTATGTAAATTACCTATGATAGCATACTGAGGTCCAGGGTCTTACATTTGCTTTTGGCTCTGCCCAGAAGGCCTCTCCATTAGACGTCCACTTGACATGCTCTTGCAACTTTCACCCCTTCTTCGATTCTCTATTCAAATATTACCTTCTGTCTTAGTCTGCATGTGCTGCCACAACAGAATACCATGGATTGGTGGCTTAAACAATAGAAATTTATTTTCTCACTGTTTTGGAGACTGGAAATTTAAGATCAAGATGCTAGTAGAGTTGGTTTCAGATGAGGTCTCTCTCCCTGGCTTGCATATGGCCACCTTCTTGCTTCATCTTCACATGACTTTTCCTTTGCACTCATGTGGACAGAAAGGGATATAGTGACTCTTCTTTCTTTTCTTTTTCTTATAAGAAAACCAGTTTTATTAGACTGGAACCCCACCTTTATGACCTTATTTAAGCTTAATTATTTCCTTATAGGCCATATTTCTAGACACAGTTACATTAGGGCTTAGGGTTTCAGCTTATGAATTGGGGACACAATTTAGTCCATAGCACCATCTCAGTGAGGCCTTTTCTGGGAACCCTATTACATTTACAACCTCCACAGCCCCAATATTCCCTATGTACTTACTATGCTTTATTTTATTTTATTTTTGGTAGCACTTTCAACTTTCAAACATACTATTTATGTTATTATGTATATTTATCTCCTTCTTACCTGTTTTCCTCTGCTGGAATGAAAGCTGAGTTATTTTTGACTGTTTGTTCATTGTGGTACCCACAGCATCTATGATAGAGCCTGGCAAAGAGAAAGCCACAATGTATATATTTGTTGTGTACATGAATGAACTATGCTATGTTATATATGATGGAAGCTGCTAGAGATACCAAAAGATATGAGATAATACCCCTTTTCCTCAATACTTTTAGTTCAGTGACATATATGAGGCTCATTATAAATGAATGATAGTTTTCTATAAGTATATAACTCAGGGAATGATCAAAAAGGAATATAGGAATCTGTATTATGCATAGTCCAGAGAAACATTTGCTTTCCATGCAGAAACTAACTTCATCAGATTTGCATAAATCTGTTTGCTGAACTGTGGGTCAGGAAATCAGATTTCCAATTATTAAAGTTATCATCCATTCTTGACAATATTTATAAGAGCCAACTGCAAAACATAAAAACAGGTCAAATTTATGTGTGAAAGTACATTTTAGAATCCATTCTCATAGTCATAAAGTAAACAGAAATATCCTCTGTGACCATATTTTAATAAACAACCATGTGTAAGAATAACCAATTACAGAGCCCATTTTTTTTCTGATAGATTAGTTTTATATTCATTTAAACAAAGAAATTTCTTACTAGATCTTAGGCAAAGAGCTTTCCAAGTGAAGAGTTCCCAAATCTTATTAAGCTGGCAAAGGTGGTTTTATGTATTTTTAGCATCCCCTCATTAATTTGAATGTAACACTATAGGAAAAATAATCTCTAATTTAGCTAGGAAATAACATTCATTTGCTTGCTAAGGTCTAGCAACAGAAGAATGTTAATGCATATTACTACCCATTACGACAATAGTGAACACAAAATGAAATGAGCAGATGCTGATTTACCTTCTCTGGCGAATCATGCATGGCACGAAACCACAATCCTGAAGCAAGCTAGACCATCTGTGCTGCTTTTGCCAGATGAGCCAAATTTGAGGACAAACCATTCTCCATACATGGGAGTTTTTTCTTTAAAATTTTTCATTTTATATTAGAAAGTATAATTTATCCAATAGAAAATACAGAAAACTATTTTGCTTCTTATACTATATTGCTAAATATTTTGACTCTGATAAAGTAGTTTGGAAATTAAAAATATAACTTCAAAGGAGACTTATCTTTCCAAAACTCTACATCCCTCAACTTGGAGTTTGGAAATTAAATATAACTTCAAAGGAGACATCTTTCCAAAATTTGCATCCCTCAATTCTTTCCCCCATCCAAACCCAAGCTGTTCTGGGAAATAGGATCTACTGGAAAGGTAAATTTGAATGGCATTTTCTGAGAAAATTCTATCCATCTTATGACAATATTTCATGGTTCAATGCTGAAGCACAACATACTAAAAAATATGTTGAGAACTTTATCTTTCTTGAAAAATCGAGTCACCAGCAAAACCTTTTATTCCATATTACAGAGCACCTAGCATAGAGGTGGTGATTAAAATAAGAAGAATGTTGGATGAATTTTGGCACTGAAAGTGACTTAGAATTCTTTGGAATTCCCTGTTACAAGTATCGAGGGCCAAGGAGTAAAGTCTCCTCATATTAAGCGAGATGACACGTTGTCCTCAAAGAGAAAGGGAAAGTGTCTCTTTTTGAAAATAGGAAAATGTAATTTCTCAGTAAATCTAAACTTATAAATGAATGTCTTGGTTTCACAGTATTTTCAAACAAATTCTTTTAAAATACTTGAAATATTAGATTGCCAGATGGCTTTAATAGAAATATTTGCAAGCAAGAGGTGATAAAAGATGGCTTCATCCTGTAGGGGAGATAATGAGTCAGACACCGAGTAGGAATATGAATAACCCAAAGTCACGCTCTCACAGCTGTGGCAGGATGACAGACAATGCAGCGTGGATCATTGGGTGCTACAGACTTAGACTTGTCTGCATAGTAACATCCATCGCTTGTGTCTGCAGTTACCAGTGTGGAATTAACAGAGCTGTAGGATTCACTTAAACAGGCAAGGCTTGCTTGGAAAAATATTGATACAGGTGAAGTTCATCTCTGGCACTATATATTTTGGTGTTATCTGTTCGCTGACTCCTCTATGCTTTTCCAAACTCCCCAATGACCAAAACATCCTCCTTCTGTGATCGCCAGCAGGGTGGGAAACTTTTATTTGGTAAAAGTACTGGACATTTATAAGTTCCTTGACTTCAATCCAAACTTGCAACTTGTATGTGCAAGACTAGCTCTTTGTTTTCTTATCTGCACCCTAATAAATCTTATGAGTAGTCAGAAGCAATATCTTCTTTAAAAAAATTAATTGCTCACACTGAAATTTATATCAGTGCATTGCCATTTTTTTGCTATAGTTTCTATAAGTCTCTATTTGACTTTTACATACAAGCATATGTAGTATATTGATTTTTTTTAAAAAAGTATTAAAAAATCCATGACCACCAAGGATATTAGGCACCACAAATATCATTTTGATATATTATTAACTTTTACAAAATCAATTATTAACATTATCAACATCTAAACAAATTCCTAGATACATGAAAGAAGATCTTGGGGACAGAGCTCTGAACTATGTAAAGGACCTGTGAGACAAAGTATGAACAGCAAGCATAAGAAGTCATGTTTGCTCATTTCGGCTTGCTGGAATAATTTCACAAAGCCCCTGACTTTGTGACAACGTGCAGCTCTCCGGAAGAATGCTTTGAAGCCAAAATAGGATAGAGCACATGGTTCTTGAATCTCTTGCCTGAGACACTATATTCTTTGAAAGATAAATGACTCTAGCCCTCACGTTTTCCTACACATAAGATAACCCCTGACAGGGTTAGTGATTACACCTCTACAATCTATAGCCCAGATGTACTCTTGCACCCAAACTTGGATGTGATTTTGCATATACTGAACCTCCACTACCTATTTATAAGCTAAACCACTGTTTTGGAGTAGTCTGGGAGAACCTCTCTGAAAGACTGCTCCCAGGCTGTAGTCCTCAGTTTATAATCCTCAGTGAGACTTCTGAATAAAACTAACTTTAATTCTTCAAAAGCTTGATTTTTTTTTTAGTTGATAGTCATGCACCTTAAAGAGATCATTATCAGGAAATACAGTGTCTTTACTGATGAACCCTGTTTCAGGGAAATGGTTGGGGTGCTGACAGAGAAGAACATGCCCTTCTGTCCTGTGGGACTGACTGCTTTTAAACCATGCCAGGGGAGGGAAACGGATGCCCTTCTGAAGGGCTCATTCTCAGCCAGTGGCAGTCCTAAATTATTTCCTTCCCTTGGCTGCTCTCTTCCTCACTCCCCCTTGCACATGTTTTGGTTATACCCTTGTCATATTAAATTAAAATTATTTTATTATCTTTCCCACTAGCCTATAATTTTTTCAAGGTTCAGGACCCTCTGATTTTTTCTCAGAATCCCCAGTACTTAGCAGAATCTGTGTAGCAGCCATTGCATCTTGTAGCAAATAACAGAATGGGCTTTGGTTTCTGAAAAATCTTCTTTATAGCCCATATATTAGCTCAGTGTTCTTTAAAATTTCTAAGCCTCATTTTTCTTATTGATTACATAGGTATTACAGCAGTATTGACTTTATAGAGTTTTTCTAGGAATAAATGTGATAATATTTGTAAAATGCTTTGCAGTACTCGGTACTTACCATTTCCCTAATGTTATCAATTATTATTATTTTTTAGAAAGTCTGCCTTTTTGAAACAACTCTGGGAACTTGCCATATCTGGTGTAATATATAGTTAAAACCCTTAAAATTTTATCTATATGAAGGGAACTTGGAAAATCTCCATAGTTAGATCATGAAGTCATCTTTAGCTTCATTTTTATAGAAATGATATTTATTACTGAGTCACAATTATAAAACTGGGATTGTAGGGAATGGTATCCTTCATTATTCTAAGTTTTTGCTAAGCAAAGCTTTTTGGACAGAACACTTGCCACCAAAGAATCTTTCCAATATCAAAATATGAAGGAAAAAAGAAACTGCCTCCTACCAACCTCACAGTGTCTTTCTGATAGTCAAAAAGTGTATGATCTGCTCTGAACTGGCCCTTTGGCAATGAGAATATTAGGTATTTGTAGATTAAAGATAATAACTTATCCATAGATTCCTACTCTGAATGTAGTTTTTAAAAGCTTTTTAATATGTTGAATGTTTCTTTTTAAGATATCCGGTAATTTCCCATAGTTTTTATTTGCCTTCCTGTAGATGTAAAGACATAAATTCATGTACTAAAAAAAAAAAAAAAACCTACATTGAGCCAATGATTAAACGAAGAAGGGCGTAAAGTGTGATAGTGGCTTCCACTTACAAACCATCATAGAAAACTGTTCCTATTCATATACCAAGCCTTTCAAACCCTCATTTTGAGATTTAACTTGATTAGCAAATGAAGTTTATATTACAGTAAGAAATGTTTCATTTCTATATAAACAGACATACATAAATGTTGTAACTTTTATATGGGAGAGAAAACTCAGAAAAAACTCGTATGTTTCCTACAGTTACGGAGGCCAATCATGCTTTCATATATCTGAAAGATGAAATAACATCCCAGAATTGGATATTGTAAGCCACATGAATCAAGGAAAAAAGAACCATAGTTCCGCACTCCTCTGTATTCCTTCTTCACTGAAGAATAAGGATTCTGAACACAGTATTTTCCTGAAATAAAAATCATAATTTGAAACCAGAGATATAAGTTGGGATCAAAGGTGAAACCTATTTTCCATTTACAAATTTTCAATAAAATAAAGACTTTGTGATGAGGCCCCAGAAGATGAGATGGCTCTTACGCAACTGCAAGTGTCTGGGACTTTGTTTTAAAGCAACTAATGATTCCAGTTTTTGGCCAAGTTGTTATTTATGAGGAGCATCCAGTGGACAATCTACTTGGAAAAGCAAAAAGAGGAAACACCTAGACATTTGATTGTGCTTGAGTTAAAGCTCACCTTTGAACCACCTCTGAATGATTTCCTTATATAAATACATACATATGGGGAGATGATGGTCAAAGGGTAAAAAGCCTCAATGAGGAGAAACAAGGTTTTTTAGCTTTGAGATATATTGCCCAGCAAGGTGAATATAATAATGTACATTTCAAAATTGCTAGGAATTGCAAATGTTCTCACCAAAAAACGGTATTTGAGGTGATAGATATGTTAACTAGCTTGATTTAATTATTCTACATTGTATTCATAATTCATATCACTTTTTACCCTATAAATATATATAATTTGTGAATTTATAATTAAAAATTTAAATTAAAAATGAGACTGTGGATAGTAATTTTAGCTTAAGAATAGTAAGTACCTCAGAAACCAACTTTCCCATAAATGCAATGAATGTATTAAATATGCATCCTAACTGTTGACAAAAGCAGATTCCAGGAACTCCTTCATTCATGAAACTAATATTCACTCAGTGTTCACTAATTTATTGTAATAGGGCCCTGTCTTTCGATTCGTCTAGCATCTGTCTGGATTTGCCAATGCCTTACAAGATTGCTAAATATTTTTAATACCAGCTTTTCTTATAGTCAGATATCACAATGGAATATTTACAATAGCTGCAAAACTTAAAATAAAATTGATTATTTTAAATAAAGTGGTAAAAAATTCAGTCTCGTTTTGTAAATCAGATGATTTTAAGTAGTGAGAGTATATGGTAATCAATGACATTGGAAACTTGAATAAAAGTTTCTATAGGGAAGACTTGGTTTATTGCCCAATTTAGACTTCCAGATTGGCTGTGAAATTTGATTTAAACTTTTCATTTTTGCAGATCACTGTGAATAATTGTGTGTGCTCTGACTTGAAATATTAAGTCTAGGTGATCTATAACCAAAGACTTCAAATAATTTTATGGAGTGGGAAACACTTTCTAGGATTTATGTTGAATTGTCTTCTGCAGAAAGCAACCCCAAATTGTTGTATCAACTATGCTCCTGGCTAAATAACATAATTATCTTTGATTACAATGAAGTATCTATGTGAAAAATGACAAATCACTGGATAAATCACTTGTTCTTAGGTAAGGGCTATGATAGATACAAATTAATACTTTAGATACTAAGAGAGATTACTCAAATTAGGCTACATTCATGTATTAAAAATTACGGGATATTTATATAAAGATTGTATAATTGTATGCATTTCATGAGAATAAATGAATTAAAACATATAAAGCATTCAGATCAGTTTCAACAAATGTCAGCTTAGAGAATGCTAGATGTTCAGTTTTATCTGATGCACTTGGGACTAGATAATGCCTGTGGAGTAATGAAATGAAAACAATAAAAAAATCCCTGCAATTCTAAATAAAAATGTAAAAGCATTTTGTAAATATGTTAATAGAAAATAAAAACAGTGGAACAAAAAAGGAACATCATTGTAGTAAAAATAATGAAACTTAGAAATATCCATGCTCTGACTTACTTGAATAAGTTAGGCTTTTATTATTATAGTTTCTGGAGGAGAAAGAATGTTTTATTCTTTTTATTTTCCTCCAAAAGTAAATATCCTCTTCCGCCATCTGGTGGCTAAAGACAACATTTTCCGTGTAGATGAAAACAGCAGAACTCTTTTAACAGCCAATTATATTTCATGCTTTCTGATTCATCTTACTGAAAAGACATATTTCTTTAACTTATGTAAATATAACTGAGGCAGTTTTATTCTAATAGTTCACAGCATTTTATTCAAATAACTTTAGCTATGATATTCCATGTAGGATTTTTAAATAAAAATTAACCAGAGCAACTCTTTTAGTATATCACTTTTTGTACTATTCAAGGTTAAAATTAAATATGGTATTAACAATTTGTCTGACTCAAACACTTTTGGTACAAAGAATTAAAAATATCTTAATGAAAACAAGAAGGTCCAAATAAGTTTTAAATGATAAGCATTGCAGATACCATTAATATCTGAAGTTTCATTTTTAGTTTTTACTATTTTAATAGTTATAACCATATGTTGATAATTTATCATACCAAAAAGAAGTGTAATTTAACAGTATACTCTTTAAACTTTCCCTATAATTTTTTCATGTACTATTAGTACATCTTATATATATAAAATAATTCATTTCATTAAAAAATGTGAAATGACAATTATTTCATGTTTGATTCCTTTATTTTCTCCAGAATATTTTAATATTGAAACCCAAATTGTTACTTTGAGAAAGGGAAAAAAAACAGAGAAACATGAAGAGACAAACATTTCATTTCATTTAACTTATGGTATTGTGAGCAGTCACTTTTGTAGGCAACACTTGTTTTCTTTGTAGAAAAGAAATAAAAAACAAACAGCACCATTAAAGAATGCATGATCCCTGAATTCTAAACAAACACTGTCTAAAAATTTTTTAAATGCTTGTTGCACTCAGTCACATTTAGTCAGGTATCAAAGCAAGCGTAACAGTATTAAATTGTAGCAGTCTCACTGAATCAACTGCTCCTCCTTCTGAGGATTTTACACACCTTTTCTGAGTTTTTCCTGTGGGAATAATATATTCTTTGGTAGAGGACTGAAGGAGGATTTTACTTTTCTGTATGCTGATATAAAATGTCTATGTATGTTCAGGGCCTTTGCCCCAATCTGTGTTTGTCATGCATGTTATGTTTGGGTTGATTTCACATTTTGCTGTTACACTGTATGAGTAATACCGCCTTTTAAAAAAGGCATTAAATGGCTAATGTCAAACAGATGTAAACATTCAGAATACTGACCAAAAAAAAAAATACACTCAAATACCCATTAAAAAAAAAACTACTGAAAATATGAATCAGATTAGGTTTCGATGAAGCGAGGGGAATACAGCAGTACAAGAAAATTATGGCAACCAAGTAAAGCACTTTCTTTGAAACATTCATGAACAGTACAAATACAACAGAGTTTTTCTACAGTCTAAATTATTCTGCAACTATCAAATATAGTACAAAGCGAAATAGTATGTGCTATAAAAAAGCAGCTCCTTTAAATTATAGTAAAAATGCTTTTTGTTTGCTTTACAGTGACAAAGCATGAGGACTGAAGACGACAGGATTTTTATATTCAGTGACATTTTGGCTACATAGGCCCCTGACAGTCTGACGAGTTCCCGTTCTAGGACTCTTCACATTGTTCTCTGGGAACACAGATGGACATTAACTCCGGGCTCTGCATGCTCAGAGGGGTCACTCCCACCAGGCAGCTACCGCTGTGCTGGGCGCCTCAACACCATAGAGACCACATGCGACCCTAAGCTTGGCTTCAGCTTCCAAAACCTGGGACTTTACCTTCACGGAGGGATTGGAAAACCAGAGGCCACAATAACTGCCTCTTTTGAAATTGTGCGAGTCGAGTGTTTGTAAAGGAAATGGGGCTGCAGCAACCTATATTCTTACTCTCTTCTGCCTCAAGAAGCACCATATGCAGTGGCTTGTTTTCGTGTTTATTTTGAACCGAGTAAGAATATCCAAGGTCCAGAAGTCAACTAAACCTCCTATAGCTCATCCCCAAAACACACACCACCCTAAAGTCTTTATAGCAACCAGGCTCAACCTCATAGGCTTGTTTTCAAGTTTTTTCTTCAAACTAGACCTTTGCAGGGAAATATCATATATAACTATGGTGCTCAGTTCACCAAAATTTCTGCTATTCTCACTTTGGGGAAGAAAAAATATTTTCATTTTGAAAATGAATTTTCATCGAAATGCTCTTATTAACATGCCCATTAACTACCTAAATGTCTTTATACACCTCAGGCATATGCATATCATATAGGAGGGGGTTTAGGGAATAGCAGTTTTCTTCCTTCCCCTGCTCCAAAAGTGCTACTTAGGGAAATACATCCTTTGTGATAAAAAACAAAAATTGCATGTTACATGTGCAAGTTCTATTCCTGATAGGGATAAAATAGTGTCCAGTAATCAGGATAATGCACACACTAAAATTTGCACATTACACCACAATAACCATGTAGTAAATAACATATTCCATTTGCACGTAGGCAGACACATGTAGAAATCTGGAAACTAAGAACCTACTCACCTCATTCAAATATACTGGCTTTTGTATGTATATTAAATGGACACCTATAGAATATCTGATCCACATTTTACTTCTGAATTTCTCTTCTTCCTTGCCATTATTTTTTAGCCAAAACGATATTAATTTTTCAGTTATATAAATGATATTAGAACACTAGGAATTTGAACTGGGGCAAAAAAGAGCAAGGGCACAGAAAAATTATGCTCTTTGGACCTGGATAATTGAATCCATGCACTATCAACAACTGATTCTCCAAACCTATTACGGGAAAAAGCAAAACATACAGAAGGACACTTCTCTTTATTCCCAGTAAGCAACTTGCAGGCAGTATTTAACAAAGACAGAACTGATAATGAGCTCAGTATCCCATTGGCCTCAATTGTACCTTACATACAGAGTGCAAAGGGTTTGTAGACTGCAGTTTCTTTCAACACTGTGTCAGTTACTGATGTGGTAGTTTTCAATCTGCTGGTGTAGACAGTATCTGACACTGGTATGGCGGTGACTGGATTTGGAAGAAGGAATTGGCATGCAAGTGTCTATATCATACAGGTGCCCCACTGTGAGACTAAGAGCATGATCTTCAGAATCAAGATATCACAGCCAAGCAGACCATAAAGACACCACTGATAAGGATGCCATCCCAGTACAGCCTGGTATGATGCTGGAACTTACGCTGCATTCCTTGGGAAGGGCTGGTTAAGTGTACTGCTAACTTTCTCAGTTGTTAATTTTGTTAATTTTACTGTGAAAAACACAAGTGACAGTTCTGAAGCACTGAAGCACTGAATCGGGGCCACAGCAGCAGGCCTTTCTTGGCTTTTTTTCTTATGAAGATAAAGTACCTTCCACTATCAGCAATTTGTTATTCAAAATGATGTCTCTATCACCTAAAGAAATTTGGCAACATCACAATAATAAATATGGAGGGAAAAAAAACATATACCATAGTTATTATAAAAAACCACAAGCGTTTGTTTTTTTCAGGAATGTAATTTCTGCTCATTCCAGTCAACTTTTAAGACGTGTTTTAAAGGAATGTCAAAAAGTTTACTTGGATTAGGATGATCCCATGTGAAAATATCTGTCACTCTTACCCTGGATACAGATGATTTCCCCCCATGTTTTTTCTTTTTTTAAATTCTAAAGCCACGATCAATCAATGGGTTAATGGCACTCCACATTTTGTGCTCTGTAATCGGAAGTTAAATAGACGTGGTTTTTGTTTTCTTTTATCTTCCCACAATGTGCATGTGCTTTTAAACTTGCTTTTGGGAACAGAGCCTTCTGAACTACAGCTGTTCTCCAGCATGAGAGTGGCCAAAGTGTATGGAATGGTAGCTCAAATACTCAACATTCAGACTTTACTGGATAAACACTGAAGATAATTGTAAGATGCAGTATCCCTTTTTCAAAAGCAGTTCCCTTAAAAATGAAGAATGTATTGAATTCACCTGAGGGAGAAAGCAAACTATGCCATACATAGAACAATTCTTGAAAATAAGGATTATTTCAGAGTCAAATACACAGCTTATGAATCATGAGAAAAAAATTCTTCTGAAAAATGTCAATTTTTCAGCCTTGGGTAGTCTCCCTTTTATCATCGACACTTTTAAAAAGAGGTGTCTGACTTCTGCAAGGTCAGAAGCCAGAATGCATGAGTGTCACCAATAAAGAACTACAATTATTCCCCCCCCTCAATTTTAATATCTAGTAATTGTATTAGAGTGAATATAATGGACTAATATTTACATTATCAACCCATTTATATGTGCATATACAGCATTTTATTCTTTTGCTTTTAATTTTAGGACATTGGTTTCAAACTTGCTCTTAAAAGCCACACATGAAGCTCCAAAACCCTCTGGCCTGTAACTCTCTGTTGCCAACTGATCTCACATTATCAGGTGTCAAATGGCTACAATCAGATTCCTGGGCACGAGGCCTATGCTGCCATCTCAGGTGCAGGACACATTTCACTACAATATGTGCACAAAATCCAAGGCAGATCTAGATCTTCTGCACAGTCTCTGAGAAAGAGTAAAAATGGAAGAAAGAGAATAATCAGGACAGTGGATTTCATTAATGGCACACCTCGTTTAATACAACTTTTGGGATATGAATAAATACAAGGAATCACACATTTAAATCAGATTCCCCTGTCCAAATATGACTTAATAATTGTGGTAAAGTCCAGGAAAATCAGCTGTAAAAACCCTTGCTGCAATGGCTAATCTACAGAAAAATGCATAACCACCTTGAATCACTTTTATCAACTTCTTTCTACATCTGCATTTCTGGTCATTAAGTAATGAAAAATGTCCTTTTCCTATCTACACCTGGGTTAAAAGAATAGAAAAAAAAAGAATGGGGCAGTGACCTGTATACACATAGACAGAAATTTTCCAAAGCTGGGGGTGGCAACTAAATACGTAAAAGATACGCCACCAAGCCATTCAGTCGGGAGGCATCCTTCCCTTTATGAGAGAAATGCAAGAAAACAATAATCCCATAGAGAAAAGATAATCTGTTCCAAAACAAAATAAATTAGCATGATATAAACGACCATGTTTTTCAATTTGTTGTTGCTGATGCTGTCTGGCTTTTCCGTGTGGAAAAGGGATACTGCATCTTTCGCTCAGCTTTTATCGTACAACTAGGCATGCTACACACAGTTTTGAAGGACCTATGCAGTCGTCATGGCAGAAGGCCCCACAGCCTTTGCACACAATCATGGCTTTCAGCCGGCAAGAGCATTTCAGTTCCAATTCGTCCGTGTTGCTGCTGTCGGCAAAGTTCTGAATGGGCATCTGAGCATTCTGACCGGGCAGGCCGGTGGCCGGGTTGGAGCCACTTCCCAAAATCCCAATGGACTTTTCAATTGCAGATGCCGCCCTTTTGAAGCTCGTGCTACCGAAGTGTATTGTTGGATAATTTCCACAGAGCTGCTGTTGTTGCTGCACCTGCATTTTCTGAGCAGCTAATTGGGTAAAAGGCTTTTGTGGCTCAGAAAGCAAATAGGAAGAGAAATCTGCATTTTTTAGCGCAAATGCTTTTAACTGTTCTTTCATTTCATTCTGGTCATAGGAAACTTGTTTCATGCCCAGTTCACAGCTGCTGCTTAAACCTTCCTCAAAAGAAAGAGGTTCCGATTTTATATTGCTACATATGCCCGTGGACTGTGGCCAACTAAGTCTCTTAGTGGTTTCCATAGTAACCGGTGGTTGTTTTTGATCGGACGGGACTTCTGCATTGGGGAGAGGTGGAGGTAGTGGAGGTGGTGGGGGGGGAGGCGGGGGCAAAGCCAAGGGCGGTGGGGGTGGGGGCGGGGGAGGGGGTGGCGGCGGATGCACGAGAGCTTTGTTTGGCATGGCATGTGTGGTGCCTCCCACCTCCTCGCCTTCTTTCATGGGCATGTTGGGGGATAGCATGTTGGCTAACCTCAGCTGGTGAGGCGCTGAGGGAAGACTAACCTCTCCCAGTCCCTTCTGTTCAAGATGCCTGTTGAAGGCAAACGTGTTACATCCCACTGGGGGCTTGGAAGAGGCCTGCAGCAGAGTCGCGGTAGGAATGGGGCCCCTGGCAGCCACGGGCATTTGGTAAAACTGCTGTCTGTGCGAGGTACCGGCGTCAGGGTGAAAGCCGCCATTCTTGTCCACATGAAACAGGTTCTGCTGGAAGCTACATGAGGGGAGCAGCCGCTTTTGCTGTTTGACCTCTGGGCTGTGAACGATCCTGTTCTGCATGGAGTGCTTGTTCAGCCACTCTTGCTTGAACGGCTGGCTGTGTCCTAGCTGGTTCGCGCCGGCACTGATAACACAAGGCACCCCTTTCACATCCGGCTCCACCAACAGTTTCCCTGGTTCGCATTTCACTTGAGTGTGCTCCCCCACAGTCCTGGCGACTCTCTTTTTGGGGTGGTTTTCTCGCTTTCTCATCTGTAGTGGTGCGAGAGTCCCTGCCAAGTATCCCTTACCATCTGGATTTGGGGAGCTGGACGGCATTTCCACAACATTCCTCTCTGGCGCTGTTTTACCCACTGAGGTAGTTTGAAGAGGCAAAGGAAGCCTGCTGATTTCAAGCTTGGCTCCCAGTCGGGGCTGTGGCAACACTTTTTCCAACGGCAGGTTGCCCTGTAGTAACTGTGTCACCAGTGGATTGTTAGCCTCCACCGATGACAGTCGACAGCTTGAGCTCCCCGTGCTAGGGACTCTTTTCAGGGTGTCTGTAGCCAAGGAAATCGCCTCTTCCATGGGACTCGAGGTGGAAGCTTTCACATTCTGTGTTTGTTGTACACTAGAAGCTGCCTCTGCAGCCGGAGGCGGCAGCTCCGGGCCAGGGAAGTCTTCAGTATCCATTCTAAAGCCCTTGTCCACTTCATGAAGTTCGGATTTCACAGGAAGAGTGACATTTGTTATGAGATTCCTGGGGTGAAGTTCTGACACGTTCAAGTAGCTGGCATGTTCAGTTTTGATAGCCTTTGGACAGCTCTGTTCTAGATATTCTTTTTGTTTATTTGCACCCGAGTGACTAACCAGAGGCTGTCCTGTGCTCCTCATCCCGTCCTCAGTCCAGCAAATCCTGTTACCTGGGTTGTATTGATTGCTACAGGTTGTGTCTGCTTCACTTTTGAAAGGAGTTGGGCCACGTGCCTGCTCAGCAAAGCTGTGATTAGGAGCAGTCGCCTCATTTAATTTATCTGGAACAACAAGGGGCAATTCTCGGAGGCTTGTGCAGGTGGCTTGCAATGTTTTACCATCTTGTTTCGTTGTAGGTGTGGCAATGAAACTAGAACCGTGATCTAGGCCTTCATTTGCAACGGGCTCAGGCCTGCTAATAACAGACACCTGGGGACAGGCCATGGGCTGTATGGATGCCTCTGTCCTCACTGACCTGCTCTGGAGGTCCACACTGGCTTCCGCGTTTTCAATGGAGACGGTCAGAGACAGGCTGGAGGTCAGAGTGGCGCTGTGGTCCACTATGACTTTACAGGGAATTGATCTGTTTATGGCTGCTGGTGCGAAGCCCCCTGGTGGTCGCTGAGGTTTCCCAGAATTGTCTGCCCTGTTTCGAGGCCCTGAATTTTTGTCCAAGCTTTCAGCACTTAACTTGGGAGGAGTATCATAGGAGTTTATTGTTAGCATGTTTCCAGTAAACATTGTGACAGGTGGGTGTGCAACCAGAGAGTCTGTGACCGTGACAGAATCACTGCAGCTGAGGGCTGCTCTCACAGTGGTGTCCATGGATACAGTGGCCTGTTCTTCACTCCCAGGCATGGCTATCTTCTCAGAAGGAAATCTGTTAATTCCTGTTGGGGGAATCAAGACAGAGCTAGTGGAAAGATGGTTTGGCAAACTATTTCCAATGGAGGGAGTTGGCACAGAGGTGTACTGACTGGAGACTAAGTTACCAGCATTACTGCTTGGTATGAGTAACTGCTTATCATCCATGGAGCTCGATACACTAGAGCCCTCGGTAGTGGCCGGCATGGGAGAGCTTTCAATACATTTTGGTATAATGGCTATGCACGGAGTGTCAGTTCCCTGGATGGTTTTTAACATGCTTATATTACAAGCAGAAATCGTAGTGTTTGCACTGTCAACAGACATTAGAACAGAGGATTTATCAACAGAACTCACAAAGGGATGTTCTTTAATTGTTCCCGACATAGCAGTGCTGCAAACAGATACAGGGACAGAATTTTTATTAAAAAGCATGGGCACACTGCTATTTTCTGAAGAGGTAGATGAAACAATTTTCTCAGATAAATGTGACACAGGTATGTTTTCGTCAGAACTATGCACAGATAAGTCAGTGGCAGTTTCTGGAAGTTTAGTTGGGTTAAGAGACTGTTGTAATACAGTGGTGGTCTCCCGGAGGTGTGCAGACTTGTTGCTAGGAGATCTGCAGTTTGGATTGACAATAATGACACCCGTTGAACCTTCCATTTTTGTTTCAGGGGTAGAAGAAACTTCTAAGTTTGGAGGCCCTTCCTTTGAGCTGAGCGGAGGCAATCGGGCCTCTTTAGAGGTCTGGAAGAGGTGGGCTCGGGCTTGATGTTTTGCAAAGAGCTTAGCTTTTGTCTGCTCTTTGATGTGTGCCAGGGTTCTCGCCTTTCCACCTTCTCCTGGGCTCCCGATGGCTCCAGAGACGATGCTCGCTGCAGCAGCTACAGCAGCGGCTGCAGCAGCCTCTCGCTGGGCCCGAGCTTGCTGGGCCCGGGCCTTGATATCTGCAAGAGTCCTGGCTCCTGTGTTCCTGCCCCCACTGACAGAGGTGCTAGTGGATGCTCGAGACTCTGGTTTGGAGACTGGTTGGCTCTTGATTATAAAAGGTGGCCCAATTTTGGAAAGCTGGATCTAAAAGAGAGAGAGAAGAGAAAAATAACATGCTTCATACATGATCACAGAGGCGGCAGGTAGAATGTGACAATACAAGAGAAAAGACCAGCTGCATTCTCTCATGATGTGGAATGAACTACACCTAAACCCCTGGACGGGTCTTTAGGGTATAAAGCAACAAGAAATGTAGCATGAATGTGAAAATCAAGTTTTTAATCTACAGAAACATCAATCGCGACTTCATTTGGCATGGAAATGAAACATCTTCTTAAAGGCCTCATATAAATGGAAACAAAATCCGTGCTTCTTAAAATGAGGTTAGCTAAAAAAAACCTTGAGAGATATTTAGTTTTTAAATTATCTTCTTTGCTGGCATGAAAAACTGGAACCTCAAATCTATCTGAGTTTATGTGTCTTAATTTGACCCAAAGAAAAATGCCCTGACCAAGAAGTTGGTAACTAGTCAGAATTCTCATTCCGAATTTACACAAAGGAACTGTGTGATCCTAGGCAAATCACTTTGTACCTGTTTCTCCAATAACCTCTCTGAACCAGGAACTCAGTGGTTTTTATGTACTCCCATGTCACCTTGCATGCTGCCTTATACATATATAATAAGAACACAAGAGAAGTTGGTAAACTCAGTTGTAAAATGAGAATAGTTATTTATGGTCTATTTCCTTCAAAGAGCTGTCTTAAAGATGGAATAAGACTATATTTGTGAGAGTGCTCTGTTTCCCAAAGGGACTGTATTACCATTACATTTGCATAAAAGCAAGGGCAACTCTGATTTTCTGCTTCTAAACGTTAAGTATGGGTTGGGCAGTTTCTTTTGATATTGGTAAACCACAATCTGCTGAATTGTATACATATTGTCCACCTAACTCATGCCAATTAAGACACTCAGAAACTCATCATCAAATTGATGAGGCACAAGACCTAACAACCGGCATCCCATAGCAATGCTGTGATGCTTTAGTCTCTAAAAGCATTCTTAGAATCATAGATTTGTAGAAGTAGAATAGCTCTAGCTAGAGTCCCTCAATATACAGTAAAACAACTCAAGCCTATGGAGACAGACTGCCCTGGGTCATGCAACCAGTGAATAACACAGTCCTTGGGCTCCCAGTTCAGTGCTGTTTATATGTATTCTGGTTCCTTTTTTTCACCCTTCAGAAAAAGCTTTTCCTAGAACACTTATCTCTCTTTTGCTAACATATGTATATTTACATTATAATCAACACATCCTACAGGATCATATATATCAATTTAGAATTATGCTTTGGAACTTTGATGGATGGAACTATCTCCCTGAGCTATCTCATTTCTCATTTTAAAACTGCTTGTGAAGTCTCTCTTCTAATCCAAAGGCCAAAAAGGGATGAATTTGGGGAGGGGATTTAATTTTCCATTTTAAATATTTCCCTTAGTGTAGAAAATTCAACGCATTAAAAAATTAAACTTAAATATCCTTAAGCAAGAGCTTAAGACCGAACAAACATCAAATATGCTTGTAGTTATTTATGTATTTATCCATTTTTAAATGAAGTGCATATCACTTTGAAAATAAGCTTCTGACAAAGAAAAAATCTGACTAGTGTCTTTAAAAGTATTTCCCATGAAAAGGATATTTATATTATTCTTTCTATTGCTTCAGAAATTAAAATGCATAGTGAGTTTTTAATTGGAGTTCATATTCATCTTTTACAGCTCTAGACTCTTATTCAATAGGGACTGCTTTATTATAGTAACTACCATCATACTCTTAAAATTAAGTCAACCTGTGGAGCTCATGAGTCACATAAAAAAGTAGATGGAACAGAGAAAAGTAAAAAGATTTTTAAAAAGCTTGAGATGTTTATAATTCTAGACCAATCCTATGAAATAATCTACTTTATTGTACCACAATATAAATAGGCTCTGATAAAAGCATAAAATAACTATAAATGAAAGAGGATAAATTTTTTTTTTAATTACACAAAGGGTTTCTTTTGAATTAACCTTAATTTTCAGTTTACTTAGGTAGAGCCAATTTATGTAAAAGGCTTGTTTTCTGAGAGTTAAAATTTACCTGGGATGAAAAGAAAGTATATAAATAGAAACATCTGTCAACAAGGCTTTATTATTTTGTGACGTTAAAGGCTTCTTTATATATACAGCATTCTCCCTCAGGGTTCATAGGGACATTTTAATGATTTATTCAAGGAATGTTTAATGAGGCTCTACCATATCTAGGTCCTCTCTGCTAGGCAATGGTGGTGTTCAATCTTTGTTGGAAAATGAATGAAGGGATAATATGTACTTCATCTCCTTAATGCTGGCCTCTGACTGACTACTTCTTTCCCTAGTCCTACTGAATTTTCACAGAATACTGAATAATTTTCCACGTTTTCCCAAGTTTATGTACGTCTCTGTTCTAAGCTATGGAATACCCTTAAGCCCCAGAGTCTTAGTGGCCTGCATGATTTTCCACACCCTGTTCTCTCTCTCTCAGAGTCTTTTTCCTTAAATGCTGAGGTCTAAATATATGCATGTGTCTGAACTTCTTGTTTGAGTTCAATACATAGTCATAAATAGGATCATTGACTATTAGATTGGTAGCTGGGTGGATTAGATAATAAACTGCTGCATAAAACCTGGAAGGAGGAAAACCTAATTTCTTCTCGAAAAATTAAGTTTCTAAATAGGAAAAGCCTATCTATGGAAATGGAATTCCTTTTTTTTTTTTTTTTAAGTACCATACCTTGAGAGGAGGAACCCTGGGCTCCTCTCTTGGAGGCTGTTCTTTCTCACGTGGGCTGCTGGATGATATGTTCCGGGTTGACTGATCATCTTCTATCCTGGCTCTCTTTTCCTTACAGATTCCAAAGCTGTGCTGCTCTGCAGTTTTCCTTTTGGATATCTCTGAATCTCTACTTTCATTTCTTATCCCTTCAGGTGACTTGGAGGGCTCTGACAATTTCGAAGTATGTAAGGTCTCCAACCGACTCTGAGTGCTCCCTTGCTTATGTGTTTTATTTCTAGAGCCTTCTGAAAATGAAGCCTTATCTACTGATGAGACATATTGCTTTTCCTGCAATTTGGCTGATGGAAGTTCATTTCCCTTACTCTCTGTGTCTTCAGAAAAAACAGATAATTCCAATGGTGAGGATACTATTTTCTTTTCTGTTCTCTGAAGGACACTAGGATTTTTAACTTTTATCATTTCAGTGGAAGGAAGTTCTGGAATTGACACAGGGTAGGACTTCTCATTGTCAACATGTGATTTACAAGGCTGCTGACTCAGGGTCTTATTGTGCAATTCTTCAGATGGAAATGCTTCAGGAGCAATGGAAGAAGAACTCATTATGATGGGTTCAGGAGTATTGGATAGAGTCTTATGCTGGGAGGTAAGGTTCTCTCCCAGGGGTTTGGCTGGGGCAGAAGGTTCATCTTTCTGTGGGGAGAGTGGTTCTTCAGATACAGATGGTGACTTTCTTTGTTGATGCACCATTCTGTTATTCATGGAAGAATTAGAAATTGGAGATGTTTCTGAAGGAAGTGCCAAACTGGATGCAAAAGTGGTCTCGGAGGCAAGAACCATGGAAGACACTGAAGAAGTTTCTGATGTCAAAGGTAGGTCAGACATCGGTGATGTTTCTGATGTTAAAGGTAAGTTGGATACTGGCGATGCTTCAGATGTTAATGGTAAGTTGGACATAAGAGATGCTTCTGATATTTCGGGGGAAGTGGATATTGGAGATATTCCTGACATCAAAGATGCATGAAGGTTTTCATCAGTGGAATTCCTCTGATTATATTTGTCTGCATTTTCAGTGCTGGATACCTCCGAACAAAACGTCGTTTCAAGGGAGGCTGGAGTACATGATTCTTCTGACGTGGATTGGGTTTCCCCTCCTGGGGATAGCAGGCTGGTACAGGCTCCCTCCGGGCTCTCAGAAGAGAAGGAAGTTTCAGAGATGCAAGCATTTTCAGAAAGCTGTTCTTCAGGATCACTCTGTAGCTCCATATCTACAGAAATTCCTTCATTTGGAAATTGGCCTTCTAGAGAAGATGACCCTGTTTTTATTTTTGGAGTATTGGTCTCTATTGCAGTTTCTGGCTCCTTATGTTCTGTGTCACTAACATGAGTCACAGATGAAGTGGAAGGAACAAGAGAGTCACAGACTTCTAAATGGTCAATAACAACTGACATTTCTTCCTGGGGAGATTCTGATTTCTCTTCTATCTTAACTTCAATATGAGGCAAGGTTTCTAAAACATCATTCATCATAACACAAGATTCCAAGTTATCTTCAGGAGTTGCAATATGGGGCTCTTCATGGGAGTTGGTTGGACTTTCAGACTCCTCAGAAAATTTATGATTTTCATCCTGGCATTCATAGATACTAGTCTCTACCTCTTCTGCAATTTCCTCCTGAATTATAGATTCTTCAGGGATCAAGATATCCTCTGATTCTGATTCTGCCATCACATCTTTAGTTGAAACCTCTACCATAGGACAAAGAGTGGCACAGAAAACAGGCTCTGGAGAAGCTGGGTTTTTCATGCTCTTGGGCTGTTGTTCTTCCAAGGCAGTCTGTGCAGAAGAACCCGGAAGGCCAGAGGTCCCACATGAGGAACTACTTTCAGCTCCATCGTTGTTTGGTCTAGAAGTGAGCTTCATAGATTCCTCTCTTGACATGCCCAACCTGAACAGAAATTAGAGATATTACATTATTGCTCAGCCACAAAATATGAAAGATCCAACTTGTTTCTCTCACAAATGTAGTACTCAATAGAAGTCAATGCAAGTAAATAGAAGTAAATGCATCAAATTAATCTTATAATCACTAACATGATTAATTTATGTAAACTACTTTATAATAACACAAGTAAACAAAAAACTCTCCTTCTGGTTAAGAAAGGTATAGATTTTTATTTTGTAAACAAGGAGATATGAACCTTGCCAAGTGTTAGAAAAGGATTAAGAAAATTATGTACAACAAATATAAAATCTATTTTTTTAAAATCAGTGAGAAGAAAGATGCTCTTGTAATAGAAAATGAAGTAGTTTTCAGAGGATGTAACAGAACTAAATAATTAAGATCAATGGAAGATGAATGAAATTCATCAAATTCTGAAATTAAAATGAGTTTCAAAGATTGGTTCTCTTTAATCTAAAAAGTGTTAATCATCTTATTTTAGCATCTAAAAGTCCACCCTAAAACAATATGGAAACTTCATTAAAGAATAACAAAACATTAGTTTAGGTCATCAAAGTTATTCTACCAGCTTACATTTCTATGAAGCAAGACTTTTAAATTCTTTCACATAGATCTCTTCCTATAAAGACATTCCATTCAAGATAGTAAAAATAAAAACAAATAAAAAATCAAGAAATAATCCAGCCCAGTGTTGAGGTTTTAAGGCAAAGCTAATCAGAATTACAATCAAGTTACTGTAAATCACTTAAAAAATATTAAGTTACAAGGTCAGCAACAGATGTTAGAGAAATATGCTGTTCTAAATGAAGCTAAATCAGGGTACAGGCAATGACAAAGATAAGCAGAAGAATGATTCCAGAGAAAGAAACACATTTGAGTGAAGAAATACAGCTATAATAAATACTGATGGAAAAAAATACCTTAGTGAAATCCACTTTAACCTTTTACTTAAATAAAATCCTCAAAATGAGAGGGAAATAAAACTGAATACATTTTTTTGAGTATCTCATTATTCCCTTCTTAAGTTCCCAAGTCTCTGAAAAGAAGATAGAAGATTTTGTCTTCATAATTAGTCTCTTTCCTTTCAACCATTCCCTAAGATGGGCTCAAAAGCTACTATTTGTAACTATATTATACTGAGAGGAGCAAAACAACTACATTACAGATAAATTTAAAGTAGAATATTCAGCTAGAAATAAGATCCCTTGGGACTAGGTCAAGCAGAGGTACCACTGATACTAGGTTAGGTATATAACATACAGAAGTCTATGTACTGACAGCCAAATTTCTGCTAGTTGATTAATAGTTAATTATTAAATATATGTATAAATAAGTATATGTATATATATAAAACATCACTGTATAAAATATGCCTATGTCAATATTTCATTATTTTCACAGGAAAATAGCTTTAAGGTGGCATAAGGCATGGAAGGAAGATGTTCACAGCACATCCCATAGTACTCAAAGAAAATCCCTAACCTAAGAAATCTAAACCACAAATTAACAGACCAAGCCCTATAATTATTAGACCATATATTTATATATATATATATGATTGCTAAGTAAAACTAATATAGAATACTATATTATAAACAGATTAAGCAATGAAGAAAATAAGAATCATAAGAAATATTTAAAGTAGAAAACTAAATCAGACAGATCTTAATGGAGACAAGTTTGAATGCTGGGCAAAATTCTTGAAAAACCTTAAGAGCAATGATAACACACAGGTGTCAGTCAACTGCAAACTCTCTGGTGCTAGGGAAAATTCCTCAAAGATTGGGGGAATATAAATAACCTAGGAGCAACAAAATGAGAAGGGCAGTCAATGAAATGTCCAAAATACATCTGCTATCTAGTACATATTCAAAGACAGAAAAGAAGAAAAGACAAGTCCCATGATGTAAGGGGACAGAAGCTATCTATAAAGTACAGCAAGAAAAGGGTCACGTAGAAGAATTTCTTGTATTCAGAGCTGGTGATGGTGATGAGGGGTCATGTTTACTCATAGTATCGTAGCTGTTAACCTCTAGGGCATGGGCCCTAAATCTGATATCCATGGGAGTCTGTGAAGCCTCCAAATTTCATACAAAAAATTATACATGTGTATGAAACTTTCTGAGAAGGATTTGCAGGATTAAGATCCTGAGCAAGTTACTTAAGCTCACTGTTATACACCTGGGAACATTACTTAGCTTCACTTTCTCTAAGTTTCCTAATCCTTTTTTTAAAAAAAAAAATTAATAAAAATGGCATCCCCCTTATAGAATTATTGGGAGGATTAAATGAAGTAATATTTGCAAAGCTCTTAAAAACATATCAGAGCCAGAGTATGTGCGATGGTTATTTATGAATGAAGGAAAGCTCTCTGCAATGTAAGCTCCTGAAATGGAGGCTCTCTGAGGGTATGGCCTAGGAAGCCCTACAGAGGACTACACCCCTGGCATTCAGAGTAGCATTTGGCACAGAGAAGATGTTGGATAAATATGCTGAATTAATAAAAGAATGGGTCCATTACTCAACCAAAATTAAGAACCAATGCTTTGGAGGTAACTCACTCAGTTATGTTTCTGTCATTACTGAAAAGAGTACCCCTATCATTTCCTTTCACAGACAAAAGGAGAGGGAAGGCTCTCCGTGGTCTTCAATCTTGTCCTCCAGGGTTCCTAATCCTGCTGGGCACCAGCATGACCTGCAGAGCTTCTAAAAATAAAGAATCCTGGGACCAGCTCTGGAGGATCCTCAGTCAGTACATTTGGGTTAGGTTCTACAGAATCTGAATATATTTTTTAAAAATCTCTGGTGAGGATTTTGATGCAGAAAGACTTGAGTAATATAGATGGTGACAATATGTGAAGACATATAACTAGCCTGCCACGTTTTTAATTTCTGAGAAAAGTCATTATCTCTATTAAGTTTTGCTTAAACCTGTACATGCATCCAGGAATCCTGGCACAGCAATTATTAATAGACACAGGCCTCCCTACTCAGGAGTACTGCCAGGTAGGACAATTCCCCAAGCTGGCCTATTCTGAGTGTCTGCTGCAAAGAGTCTGTTAATCACTCGATTTCTTTCATGGAGAGGTCCCATGAAAAGGGCATGTCTGGCAAAGGTTTTGTTACTTGCAACCACTTCTGTGTCTTTTAAACAAAATAACAGCTTTCAAGCATTAATTGTGTTATGCGTGAGCTCAAGCCCAAACTCCTCCACTGAGGAGGATCTGAAGTTATTGTTAATATTTAGCTCCTAAACCTCTCCTTTCTTAGGGATCTGATTGTATAAGAGACACTAATTTTGCCCAAGTAGAATAATCTCTGCTAAATGTCAGGCAAAGATGAAAGTGCTTTCATGTTAGTTCAGTTACTGTCACACTTTTATGTGGCTAATATTACTTAAAAAAAAACACAGATACACATACACAAATAAATTAAGAACAGATTATACTTGAAGAAGAAGATAAAGTGAAGGATAATTCCTCAGGCTCTCCCTAAAACGAGGACTAAACACAGATTAAAATACATATGTACAGTCAATACTTTTGGGAAAGTACGAGCACATGCACCTAACACTACTTATCTATATTCATTACTGAAAATATTTGAAAATGAGAATTTTACTAAAATTAAGAAAACTAAAATGACTTCTATAGGATTTCATGTGCTATTTTCAGCCTGAAATAAATTTTCATGAACAAGTTATAAACCATTGAAAATGCATTTTTTAAAAAATTTAAGTGCTGATATGCCACTATAATTTTATCTGCAATTTCTTACACTGAGGGACTATTGCCTTTTATTGCAGGTTTATTAAGTTTTATAGCATATGAGTGTGCTATGTGAAGCAGAGAATTACATTTTCATTTCCTTGTAAGAGAAATGAGAAAAAATACTCTAGTACTTACTTTTCTCCATAAAACCTCTCAAAGAATTTTTCTTTCCATGGTTCTGTTTTCTTTTCCTTCTCAATTTCTTGCCTTATCCGCAACTGCATTTCTGGGGTAAATTCTCCTGGAAAGAAAATGCTAATGTATTGAGTAAAAGTGGTTGAGTCTTTGGCCAATTAAAAAAGAAAACATGTAATCCCTTTGAGTAAACTTTTCTGGATGTTGAAAAGTAAAAGAGTGAATAATGATGACATTCCTACAGCCTCTCTTTTTATGAACATCATTCAAATAGTCATTTCATTACGTATACACTCTAAAGCATTTTGCAAATATATTGCATGCTAGGGGCTGCAAATAAGTGTGTATAGCCGCTGTCCTCAAGGAAATTGGTCTGGTGGAAATAGAGGCACTTAGTTGACTATAATATAATGTCAAAAGCCCTATACCGGCCATAAGAATAAACATAGTGAAAGTATAAAAAGGAAAGCACTTAATTCTGCCTAAGATGATTAAGGAGGACCACATATAGGAGCTAATTCTTGTGTAAGCTTGTGGAGGACAATCAGGCTTTATATAAAGTGATTAATCACAAAGCATGGAGAAATAAGGATGCATATTTATATTCTTTCAAGTGGTTGGTTATAAGCAGAACATAGGATGAAATAAAATGACAAAGGAAGCTGAGCACAATTACCCAATGCATGTTTTAAAGACAGTTCTCCATTTTCCTACAGGAAATAGAGGGAGGCCCTGATGGCACTCAGTGAGGGGGAAATATGGCCACAGGAGCAGCTTAGGAAGTTAGGTCTGACCACAGGGTGAAGAAATTGGAGGACTCCAGCTAGGAGGCTACAGACAGCACAGATAAGGGGTGGAGATTACTACTTGGCCAGTAGCAGCAGCAGCGGAATGTTGAAGAAGAATCAAGTAACAGTTCATGACCAGATAGGCCTGGAAAAAAGGAAGAGGGTCAAGGACATCCGTAAAATTTTAAACTAGAGAACTATGAGGACAACGGTGACATTACAGAAGAGAGAAAGCAGAAGGAGGAGTAGGTATGAAGGCAAGCTAGTGGATTTAATATTGGGCATTTGGGTTTTCAGGTGCCTGTTATCTGCAAATAAGATCTGGAAACAGAACCCTGGGGATCAGGAGATGGGGGAGAGAGCCAGATTTGGAAATTCTTGACATATGGGCAATAGTTGGAACGAAGATGGTGACCGAGGCTGCTTAGAGAATATGTATGGTTAGAAAACAAAATGCTGGAGACGGCAATGCTCACTGTCAGATGGAAGAATATTACAATTATGCTTTCTTCAAAAATATCTGACATCTAAAATGCAAACTGTAACAAAAAATTAATGAAGTCATTTGGAATGGGATATGAGTTTTTACCAAATTAAAGTATATTTGAGTGGGGATAAAAGACTCAGAAATCAGAGAAAGCTGCAAAGCTCAGTACAGTATGTGTACTCCAGTAAGTCGCATAATAATAAAAACCAGAAATTTACCTTCTGCCAGTCGCTGTTTCCACCCTTGTGCTGCATATGCAAAGAATTCATTATTTAGAGCTGAAGTACTGAGGCGTAAAATTCCATCACTGCCCATCTAGGAAATAAGCCGACACATACAAGATTCCATCAGGAATGATTCAAAGCAAAAGTATACAGGAAAGAAGCAAAAACTGAGTGGTGTTGGGAGGTGTACATGTGTGTGTATGAGGGGGAGGGAGAGGAAAGGGTGGGGAGAAAGAAAGAGCATGTGTGCAAGAGAGAGAGAAGGTAGGAGGAAGAGAGGAAAGGGACTCAACAGAAGATGGATCTCTAGGATGAAAACTGCATGCATTCTGCTTGCTGATGTAGGAGAAAGAAAGAATCAGAGTGTTGACTTTGACTGGCTTCTTATGTAGTCCGGGAGTGAAGATGAAAAACATAAAAAGTTAAACAATTCCAAACATTAGGTGAGTGGGAATTGAGAAGTGCAAAGTGTAAAACCGTGGGGAATATGTCTTTGTGGACATGCGTGTTTAGGAAGAACCTCATGCAAGAGCTGGAACTGGTGCAGGGTGATGAGAAATGAGGATTTGGACAGAATGGTCAGAGATCAACACAGATAGTACACTGTTAAAGAGCAAGAGCTTAATTGTAGAGGCAGGACATCACGAACAATCAGTAACTGGGCCGTTCGTGAAAGTATCAGGATGCTTTAGCCTGGTATGGAAAGGCTTAGCAAACTGTAGCCCCAATTATATTTTCAAAGATTTCCTCTTACTCTCATATATAAAATTCACATATCTTAAGCTCTAATTACCTACCATTACCTGAAAACACCCTCAGAGATTTCTTTTCCATATGTTTTTGTTTGTTTATGATCTTTTCTACACTCCCTCTTCACACATTGAAATACCAACCTTTTTAAAATTTAACTCAAATAATACCTTCACGAATGTGTTAGCTAAAGCATCATTCAGTAGCAAAGGAGAATGCTGAATATAAAAGTAAGTATTATACTATCTTAAACTAGACAACAGCTAATCAAACCCAGAAAAGAAACATTGAGAACAAAATATGAGATATGCTGTCAACACCATGGCTTCTGAAGGGAGGCCACAGATATGAGATCCTGAAATTCACTGAAGAAAATACCAATAACCACACTAAAATATTCAATATTTGAAATTATTGAAAACTTTAAAAATTTCAGGCAAGATTTCATTCATTCGATGATTTTTATTTACTCATGCTCAGTTATTTCACCTTTATTCAACAGATACTTATTAAGTCATTCATATGAACCTATGTGCCTGGCACTTGTGTGGGTGCTGGCAATACAATGGCAATAAAGAAAAAAAAACCCTGTCCTTATATTCTGAATATATTCTACATAGAGCAGACACCTCTGGTCCTTGTACATCCCCTTCCACCCACCTGGATTCAGCATGGCTGTGATATGCAGTGTCATAACTATGCCAAAATCCCACCTGATGGGCTTGCCATAGCCCCAAGATGTGAGTGGATAAATGTCCCAGCCTTCCCATCCTTTGGACCACTATCCTCTGCAATATGGTCTATGCATTGAACTAAAGGATGCTATTTGGGGTCGTGTCCCCAGTGACTAGAATACATAGGTCTGGAAACTAAGGGGTGGAGTAAATAAACCTTTATACTATCACTCCCAGGGATCTACTAGCAGACTGAGTGCATTCTGTCCCCATAGCTCTAGACTCTGTGCGATCAGAAGTTGAGGTCTCCGGAAAAGTCACTTCTATTAGGGCAGGGTTTCTCAACTTTGGCACTCTTGTCATTTGGAGCCAGATAATTCTTTGTTTTAAAGGCATGCCCTGTGCAATGTGGGGTGTTCAGCAGCATCCCTGGCCTCTAACCACTAGATACCAATATCAACCCCCCTCTCTGATGTGCTTCCGTGCCTGGTGATTGACAGCCTGAAGGACAACACATCCAAGGGCTCAGACTCCTCAGGAATAGTGGGCTGGGTCACTCTGCCAGGCAAACCAGCAGAAGTACTGACCGAGGGTGAGGAAAGTCAGAAATGGGCATCAAAGGAAGGAGATGATGAGCTGCAATCACAGCCTTAAGACCAGCTTGAGATTAGTGCAGCCTATAGTTCGTCCACTAACCCTCTGGTCATAGTCTTATTTTTTTAAATCTTTTTTTCTTTCCAATATATTATGAACAGCCATTTCTTAAAGAGTTAGTGACAGAGTGGTCTTAACGTGAAGCACAAGATCTGAGTGGTACAAGAGGTAGGCTGTACCAGACAATTGTGATGCTCCATCCATATTATCTTGCCCAAATGAGTACAGAGCAGCTGGGGTGAAGAGGTCACTGCACTCGTCCCACCCAAGCCGATAAAACTAGGACTTTCTCTGAAGCATAAAGACCGTTGAGATGCCTGGCAGGTGTGGCTTGGAAATGAAGAGTTGGTTCCCAGGTGTAACTCACAATCCACGCAAGACAAGAGTCTGTAGAAAAAGACCCTACTCTTCTGTTGTCCTTCTGTGGAACAATTTTGTGGCTCATTCTACACATTTTCTCAGCGGGTCCTCACTGGAAATGAGCCTCAGTTGTCCAGAGGGCTTCTACACTCCATGTGTCATAATATTTAATACCTGGCTACCGCTTGCAAATGCCTGTACTCATGTTCTTGTTCCAGGCTCTGCTTTGGGAGAGGATCTTAATTAAGACACACGAGCTGAGGAGTTTGGGCTTTACCCTCTACATGGGAGTGGCCATGTGAACGTATTCTCAGTGAACGTGAGGCCCAGGTTAGGGGCCTCCAGGTCCAAGTTTCCTCCTTATGCACATTTATTACCACTTTCAATGTGAGCCATGAGAGAGGAGAGTTGTGAAGCACAGTGCTAGGTAATGGGAAACGACCCAAAATGTTGAAACCCAGGAAAAGCCTGAAAATATTTTTGTATAAAAAGATGACTTCATTTTGTTGTTGTTTTTTCATTGTCAAGACAGAATCTCACTCTGTGCCCAGGGTAGAGTGCAGTGGCGTCATTGTAGCTCACTGCAACCTCCAACTCCTGAGCTCTAAGTGATCCATCTTCCTCCCAGGTAGCTGGGACTACAGGCATAAGCCACCACAACCAGCTAATTTTTCTATTTTTAGTAGAGATGGGGTCTCACTCTTGTTCAGGCTATATCGAACTCCTGAGCTCAAACGATCCTCCCGCCTCAGCCTCCCAGAGTGCTAGGATTACTGGCGTGAGCCACCGTGCCTGGCCTAAAAAAGATGACTTTAATAGCTGCATAAAGGATGGAACAGAGAGAGAAAGACAAATACGAAGGCATTACTAGAAAGTGTATCGGAATATTTCAGTAAAAGATAACATTAATAAAATAAAAACAAATCTGAGATACTCAGGACTGGGTGAAGGTCTTCAGGATTGATAAGGTAAAGACATCTGGAGAACAGTTCAGGAAATACTAAAATTGCAGGAGATGGGGTGGAGGAAAATGTTGGTCAACCTTGAGTAAAGTCTTCAAGGGAAGTTATCAAGGAGGTCTAGCAAGTCAACAAGTATGAGGACAGATAGTCATCTGAATGATATGCCTCTAAGAAGTCTGAAATTTTTCTGCAAATATTGACACCCAATATATATTCTATGGTTCAGGAGCCCAGTAGGAAAAAAAGAAACTTCACTTAAGAAGATCAAAAGGGAAGAGGTAATCTCATTGCATAGATTGCATTTGGGACTAGTAGGTGGAAGGCAAGTTCTTTGAAGAGGCAGAGGGGTTTATTTATTACACTATAGAGTACATTTATAGAAGGCACATTGGTAAGGGTTAGAATTATTCTACATTTGAGGTCACGATGGTGTCTTATAAACTTCTGTAGTCCATGCAGTGCTCAGTATCTTTCAGGTACTCAGTAAGAGTTTACCGTACAACCCTTGCTTTGTGTAGTGAAAGATTTGAAATTTAACCCTGGTAGCTGATTTACAGAATTTTAGTTGAATATATCTTGCCAGGCCAGGGGCATGATTACTTACCAATCGAAATTTCAGCATAATTTTAAGACACAAAGAAATACTAGATCCAGATTATCTCTGACAGATTCTCAAGATTTCAGCACATGAAAACGCAAGACAGTGTGACAGAAACACATTCAAGAATATGAAAGCTAGCCCTGAAGGAAAATGTTTTTCTTTTAAAGCATAAGAGTAATTTTAACTGCCAGATTCCCAGGCTGTATGAGACAGCACAATTAAACACTAGGGCTAAATTAGATTTAGGAAATAAATGCCAATAAAACTTTTAAAATACACTATTAATTTTATGGCCTTTAAGAAATACTGTCCAAGGATATAACATTTTAATGAACTGGAACAATAAACATTTCTGAAGGTTTTTTTTTTTAACTACTGAGCTATAAATTCTTGTTTTTCTGATTAGCCACAATAGAAATGTTCATTCCAAAAATCAGCTAACTCTCTTATAATGAGGTGTCTAACTAAACTATTGTTAAGTTATATTTCCTTTTTAATTAGGAAGAGAAAAACTCTGATCGTAATTATTGTTCCAGAGGAAAATAAATACTAATAAAGGGAAATTTATTCACATAGAGATCCTTTTATATAAGTTACACTCCTTCTTGGTAAGTATATCATTTGCCTTTGATATAATATCAATTATATCAACATGCATTTTATGGGATGGATGTCCAGTGGAATTCAAGGGGTTAAATTAATGTTGCTACTTGCATAACATCCAATGTTTGAAGTTCGATGAATGTTAATCAAGTACAGAATATATTTACATTTAATAATAATCCTTTAAACCTCTATTATATTTTTATCACTTTTTTTCTTATTTTGTGTTTCTTGCAAGTGAGTCTAACAAGCATGGCATGAGGGTGGCTTAGAGGAATAGTGGGAAATGTTCTGGAGTTAGAAAATGTCTAAATAATAATGGTGTGCCTAGGAATACTGAGCAACTTGGATTTTACTCGGCAGACAATGAGGAGTCATTCAACGAAAAGCCAAAGCATGATCAAGAGATTCACGCTGAGTATGTGCAGGTCAGCAGTCTGCTGTTTTAGACAGGGTGTCACTATTAATAAGGGACATCGGGGCAGACAGGAAGAGGTGGAGAAGTGGGCCATAGACCTATCTGGGGAAGAGTTAGCTAAGCCAAGGGAACGTAAAGGCAGAGGCCCTCACGTGGAGCTTACAAGGAGGCCCTCAGAGCTGAAGTGCAGAGACTGGGAGAAAGAGACACAGGGACAGCATTGTGCTGAGCCTTGTAGGTCATGGCAGACTGGCTTCTCCCCGGAAGGAGCTGGAAAGCCTTTGGGGGGTTTTGGCCTGATGAATGATAGGATCAGACATTTCAAAAGAATAGCTCTGACTGCTGTGTTTAGAAAAGACTTTAGAGTAGCGCTAATAGCAATATAAGTCGGAGTCACATATGTGATTTTAATTTTTCTAGTAATCATGTTGAAAAAGAGAAAAGAAACATGTGAATTGATTCCAATACTATATTTTAATCTAACCTCTCCAAAATATTATTTCAATATGTAATTGATATAAAATATTGTTGATGAGATATTTTACATTCTTTTTGAATACTAATCTTCAATATCTAGTGTATTCTTTTATAGTACATCTCCCTTCAGATCAGCCATATTTCTATGCTCAACAGTCAGAGGTGGCTAGCGGCCACTGTACTGGACAGCACAGCTTCAGCAGATAAAAACTTAGCAGGAATACTGGTATGTAGAGGTTGTAATAATCCAGGAAAAAAACGATAGTAGTTTGGACTAGGGTTACAGCACTGGAGGTGGTGTGAAATGGTTGGGATCTGATTGCATTCTGAAGGTTGAGCTAGGAGAACATGATGATGGATTGGATGTGTGGTATGAAAGGGAGCAGGCAAAAATGCCACTAAAGATTCTGGCATTGGCAATGAGAAGTATACAACTGCATTTTTTTAAAATGGAAAAGACTATGGGAGGAGGAGGTCTGGTGTTGCACCACACAAGGTTGAGATGCTGATTATAATTCTCAGTAGACGTCTTAGACATGTCACTCCTGCTACAGTGTAGCAGAGGATGCCCTGGACAAAGGCGAGACTAGCACAGCATCAAGAAGCATCCAGAGAAATCCAGGGAACCAATGAAGAAAAGCCCTAAGATTGTTCAGGCAGTGGGAGTAAAGAGGAAGAATATTCAAGAGAAGTATAGGAATCAGAATTGATGACTCTGAGTGAGCATGCATGTGTGGGGCGGTGAATTAGATAAAGATGTGAAAGATAGTTCCCAGGAATAAGGCCAGATAATTGGGTAGAGGCTGGCACCAGACATCAGAACAGGAAAGGGCATAAGGAGGAACAGTATTCAGGACAAAGAAATGATGACCTTGAATATGTTGATTTAAAGGTATCTTGAAAGCATCCGAGTAAAGATGTCTAGTCAATAATTGAGAATAAGGACAAGAAGCTCAATGATAAAAGAGAAATTGGAAAAAATTTAGGCATTATTAGCAAAGACAGTGTAGTTGAAAGCATGGATATGGATGAACACATCCAAGGAATATTTACCAAAAGAGAAGATGGCTTAAAGCAGAGCCCCAAGGAACGCTAACATAGAAGGAGTCAGGGGGAGAAGTAGAATAAGCAAAAGCAGCCAGAGGCAGGAAGAAAATCAGAGCAAGTGGCATCACGAATGCAAGGGAAGAAAGTGTTTTCAGAAAATGATCTGTATTGTGCATGTGCTAATATCTATCAAGCCATTTAGAATTACTTAGGTCAACACTGTGTGCAGTACATTATGTTAGCTGTTGTGTCCAATAAAAAAAATCAATAGGATCTTTAGAGCAAAGACAACCTAGACAGTGAGACAAAAATCAGCAGTCTGATATAGTATCAAAAGAGTAATGAGCACATGAACTATATAAGCCGTTATCATTGAACCACTTATACCTTGTATGATCGAACATCCAGTGCCCTTGTAGTCTATACCCCAGTATAAATTAAAGCCAGGGTATTGATTATCTTCAAAAGGTAAATTTTAATTTTTTCCTTATCAGTAAATGTAATTCAGATGGCTCAGAAGACTCTATATGTATGTTCAAGTTTTATCCACAGGGGAAAATGTTATTCTTTAGAATAACATAAAGATAGGCGCTAAAATGAGAAAAAGCTGCTAAGAGAGATGACATAACTAAAGAAAGTAGTATTGATAATATATTAAAGATAATTTTGCAAATAAATGTAAAAGCTATTTCCAAAATTGCAGTTAAGACAATATTCTCCAAACTGTGCTTTGCAAAATAGGTATTTTAATAGGTAAATCCATCTAAAAGGAAATTTATTCTTCCATCCAATAAATATAGCCTGCCCATACTAAATATGATTAGTTTCTTTTACTGTGTTATCTAATATGCTAAAATTTATTTTTAACTCCAGAGACTAGATTATACAGTATTTCCCTAAACTTTTAAACCTTGTAAGCCTCTCACAGGACAACTATCAATATCTCATGGAATAAGTATTCCCCAGAATATAGTTTGGGAATTGATGATTTAAGGGTTATAAAAGCATCATTGTCAAAAACAGTCAAATTGAGATAAATATAGGACAATGAATTTGACCGTGCTAGAAACCCTTTTAATAGGTGAATAAAAATTTCTAAGATCTAAACATGAGATAATTGCCAGGAAATAGCAAGAATCAAATAATCAAAATAAATAAAGGAAACAGTCAAAAATTACAAAAGATGATGCAATAAGCTTTAATTTACAAGCCCGAACAACCTCAAGTTCAAAGCCATTGTAGGAAGCAATTATTTGCTATTCCTTTAAAAATAATAAAAATATGTATAACTTTTTTTAAAAAAAGAGGTTTCTATTATAAAGTTATAATCAACATTATTTTCAGTCATATAGGTATTAAAGCAAAAAAAATTTTATATAGGCATACCTCAGAGACATAGCAAGTTTGATTCCAAACCATCACAACAAAGCCAATATCACAATAAGGCAAGTTACACAAAATGTTTGGTTTCCTAGTGAATATGAAAGTTATGCTGACACTACACTATAGTTTATTAAGTGTTCAATAGCATTATGTTTAAAAAAATCAATGTACAAAACTCAATTAAAAATACTTTTTTACTAAAAAATGCTAATGATCATCTGAGCTTTCAGTGAGTCATAATCTTTTTGCTGGTGGAGGGCCTTGTCTTGATGTTAATGGCTGCTGACTGACCAGGGTGGTGGTTGCTGAAGGTGTGTTGGCTGTGGCAATTTCTTAAAATAAGAAAAAAATGAAGTTCACTGGATCAATTGACCCTTTCCTAAAAGATTTTTCTGTAGCATGTGATTACTGTTTGAAGCATTTTACTCATAGAACTTCTTTCAAAATTGCAGTTAATCCTCTCAAACCCTGCTACTGCTTTAAAAACTAGGTTTATGTAATATTCTAAATCCTTTGTTGCCATTTCAACAATGTTCACAACATCTTCACCAGAAGTAGATTCCACCCAAAGAAACCACTTTCTTTCCTCATTCACAAGAAGCAATGCCTCATCCTGAGGTTGCAGCAATTCAGTCATATCTTCAGGTGCCATTTCTGCATTCTAGTTCTCTTGCTATTTCCACCACAAATGCAGTTACTTCCTTCACTGAAGTCTTGAACCTCTCAATGTTATCCATGAGGGCTGGAATTAACTTCTTCCAAACCCCTGTTAACATTGCTGTTTTGACTTCCTCCAGTGAATCATGAATATTCTTAATGGCATCTAGGATGGTGAATATGTTTCAAAAGAGTTCCAATTTACTTTGCCCCAATCCATCAGAGGAATCGCAATCCATGGCAGCTATAGCCTTAGGAAATGTATTGCTTAGATAATAAGACTTGAAAGTCAAAATTACTCCCTAATCCATGGGCTGGAGAATAGGTTTTGTGTTAGCAGGTATGACCTCCTATACATCTCCATCAGAACTCTCGGGTCATTAGATGCATTGTAAATGAACAGTAACATTTTGAAAGGAATCTTTTATTTTTTTGAACAGTAGGTCTTAATAGTGGGCTTAAAATATTCAGTAAACCATGCTGTCAACAGATAACACTGTCATCCGAGCTTTGCTGTTCCATTTATAGAGTACAGGCACAGTAGATTTAGCATAATTATTTAGGCCTTAGGATTTTCAAATGGTAAATGACCATTGGCTTCAACTTAAAGTCACCAGCTGCATTAGCCCTAACAAGAGAGTCAGCCTATTCTTTGAAGCTTTGAAGTCAGGCATGACTTCTCTCTAGCTATGAAAGTCCATGAATGGATTAATAAAATGTGGTATATGTATACCATGGAGTACTACTTAGCTATAAAAAACAATGGTGAACTAGCACCTCTTGTATTATCCTGGATGGAGCTAAAGCCCATTCTTTGAAGTGATGTATTATAAGAATGGAAAAACAAGCACCACATGTACTTGCCATCAAATTGGTACTAACTGATTAATACTTAGGTGCACACATGGAAATAATACTCATCCGGTGCTGGGAGGGTGGGAGAGGGAGGAAGGGGATGGGTAAATTCACAAGTAATGGGTGCAAAGCACACTGTCTGGGGGATGGGCACACTTGTAGCTCTGGCCTGGGCAGTGCAAAAGCAATATATGTAACCAAAATGTCTGTACTCTCATAATATTCTGAAATAAAAAAAAAAGTCCTAGAGGGCATCTTCTTCCTATATAAGGTTGTTTCCTCTACATTGACAGTCTGTTGTTTAGTGTAGTCACTTTCATCAATTGTCTTAGCTAAATCTTCTGGCTAACTTACTGTAGCTTCTACATCAGCACTTGCTGCTTCACCTTGTGCTTTTATGTCTGGAGATGGCTTCCTTCCTTAAACCTCATGAAGGAACATCTGCCGGGTTCCTGCTTTTCTTCTATAGCTTCCTCACATCACCTAGCCTTCATAGAATGGGAGAGAGTTATAGCATTGCTCTGGATTAGGCTTTGGCATAAGGGAATTTTGTGGCTGGTTTGATCTTCTAGCCAGATCACTAAAATTCCCTCCATATCAGCATTAATTCTCTTTTACTTTCCTATTATTCATGTGTTCACTGGAGTAGCACTTTTAATTTTCTTCCGGAACTTTCCTTTGCATTCACAACTTGGCTAACTGGTACAAGAGGCCTACTTTTCAGCCTATCTTGGCTTTCAACATGCCTTGTTCTCTAAGCTTAATCATTTCTAGCTTTTGATTTAAAGTGAAAGATATGTGACTCTTCCTTTCACTTGAATACTTAGAGGCCATTATGGGGTTAATAACTGGCCTATTACTATTACCTATTGGACACAGTATTGTTGTGTCCCAGGAAATAGAGAGGCCTGAGGAGAGGGAGAGAGATGGGAATGGCTGGTTGGTGGAGCATTCTGAACATACACAACATTTGTGTATTAAGTTTGCCATCTTATTTGGGCATGATTCATGGTGCCCCAAAACAATTACAATAGCATCATCCAAGATCATGTATCACCACACCAGATATAATAACAAAAAAGTTTAAAATATTGGGAGAATTACCAAATGTGACATAGAGATACAGAGTGGGCACATGCTGTTGATGTTGAAAAAATGATGCCAATAGACTTCCTTGATGCATGGTTGCCACAAACCCTTCAATTTGTAAAAAATGCAGTATTTGTGAAGCATAATAAAATAAGGTATGCTCATATCATTTTCATCCTTCCTCCACTTAATTTTTAAAACCACACAAAACCAATTAAGAGTAAACAAAAAAGAGTAAACCGCACAAAACCAATCAAGAGTAAACAAAATTTCAGAGAGAAAGTATTATTGAAAAAAATAATATTTAGATGGAAAAGTAGAAAGCTTTTTGTGGCATCACTGTTATGATAGAGTTTTAAAGTAGATTTTACAATAAAAGCCTCCTTCCTCTGAGCTGATTCCTTTTCTTTCTACTACTTGCTGCTTTTGTGATATGTATATATACATGTGTATAACTATACATATACCTACACATACATGATACATGCATACACATATATACATATATGCACACAAATATTTTTTCTTTTACTTCTGCAAAGACAATTTGTAATTAATTGGACTATTTTGCTAAGACAATGGTCTCTTTTGGAATGGAGTATCTTGCTCATCCCAAGAGAATTGTTCTCCCTTTCACCAGAAGATCTGTCTGCAGAGGAGATTGTTCAATCAGATTTTGTGCAGGACATTCTTTAGAACAAGACATGTTGGCAAGCAACTTCTCTGGCCCCAATTAATGGAAAAAAAGAATTCCATTGTCATAAGAGAAATAAGGTATTTCTCATAATTGCTGCTAAGGATTTCAGCATATATAATAAAGAAATCTGTGTGAGGTATATATACAATGTTAGAAGCAAATGAAGAAAGAACCTCAATATTTATCCTTAAAAGAGTTTAATTATTGAGTTTCAACTACTGTGCTTAGGGATTTCCATTAAGGTTCCATATAAAATTAGTAAAAACAAAAACACAAACAAAAAAAAATGACACAAACAACAAAAAAACCTTATTTTACAATGACATTATTCTACACTTCAACATTTTGACACTTTTCCTAAGAACCATTGTTTTCAAATTCCAAAGGGAGGACTTGCTGTTCAAAGTGCTATAATTTCTCCAAAGCTTTAGCAGCCTGCTCAGATAAGACATAGCCTGTGGTGAATTTCAGTGAAAATAAATAAAATAAAGACATCTAAAGGCAAAAATAAAGCCATTGACACATCAAGCTTTAATCAGATTCTCCCAAATTAGAGCAGTGTGTTTTGATGTTCACGGTAAACCTACTTCATAACAAATTTGTGGATAACCCTTGGCCATACCTTGGGACATTCTGTTAGGCCTCTATGAGAAGTGGTGTTTTCAAAATGACTCAAAGGCAGACAATAAAATTTGAATGAGTTTTAGCAAATGTGATAATGTGTGTATGTCTTAAATGATAATCTCTCTTATAACTGTATTTTCATCAACGTTCTCTTAGTGGGGAGGTAGGAAACAAACTTCCAGTGTACCCAACCTTGAAACAGAATGCTCATGTTTATTTAGTAAAACTGAACTCATGTTCTTGTATAGATAAAATAAGGTTATGCTTTAATGTAGTGGGAATCAGTGAATCACACTTTCCATTTGTAACACACTGAACAGCTGTGTTTAAGTGACTATCTATTAGTCATTCATTTCTTTAATAAACATTTTGTAAGCATCTACTACTACGTGCCAGGAACTGTGAAATGGACAGACAGCTTCTGCTGCTACAAAAGCCTAGCACCAAGAGTGGTACAGAAAAGGGTAAAAAGTCCATTCTAATAGCATTGGAAATACCCAGAGAAGGAAAGGATGCAAGGAAAACCCCCAATCCTAGGTATCTGGTATGGCTTTAATTCCCCCTTTGTATCCTGTTAATATCTATGCCCTGTTTCCTCCTCTCTTCCCCTTTAACAATGGCCTCAAACTACTTTTTGCTGAATAAAAACTATAACTAATAATACCTATTATTAATTGAGTGCCAACAACAATACTAAATTTAGGTGTCTTAGTCTGTCTGGGCTACAATAACAAAATACCATAGGCTGAGCAGCTCATAAACAACAGAAATTTATTTCTCACAGTTCTAGAGGCTGGGAAGTTCAAGATCAAAGTACCAGCAAATTTAGTATCTGGTGAAGGCCTATTTCCTGATTCACAGATAGTGCCTTCTTGCTGTGTCCTCACCTGGTGGAAAGGGTTAGCTAGGTCTTTGGGGTTTCCTATAATGGCACTATTCCCACTCATGAAGGTTCTGACCTAATCATCTCCAAAAGGCCCCATCTTCTTACACCATCACCATGGGCATTAGGATTTCAACATGTGAATTATGGGGACAGGGAGGGGGGGCACACAAACCTTCATACCACAGCTGCAGGTAAGCAGTGAAGTGATTTGACATCCCCAAATGATACCTTTCCCATCATACCATGTGGCTCGCTTTCTTTAACTAACATGCAGGCACTCATTCTTCCACTGAAAAAGTTTTGTGCTAGGTGCTGGGAATACAACAACAAACAACAACAAAAAACACAATGGTCTCTGGCCTATAAAGTTATAATTATAAATTTTGTTAAGGCCCATGAAGAAAAAAAAGTGCACTGACAGAAAATTCTGGGTGCATGTGTATGTAGGCAGGACTGTCTAAGGCACTCATTTCTAAGCAGAGATGCATATCAAGGATGGGGCACAGCGACTCCTGGGGTGAGGAGATAAGGAAAAGCCACCAGAATTCTGAAAAGGGAGGTGAAGAACCTTGCTGTGAAGGGAAATGACATGAGAGTGTAGCAGCTGAAGGAATATGTGGCATCAAGACTCTTGTTTTGCCTGTTTATTTTTATTTTTGGATGGATCTTCTTAGTTGACAAAGATCCATTTCTTTATGGTTCATTTGTAAAAATTGAATAACAAAATACTTCATAGAATTTTTCTGAGGATTAAATGAACAAATATATGTAAAATGCATTGATCAGTGCTGGTTTAGGGAACATTTTCAAAAAGTTTAGGTATAATTATGATGAGTAGTAGTAGGGGGTGTGACAGACACACTTTAGGTTGCTCCCAATGAGGCACACACTTGTACAATCCCCTCCTGTTGAGTAGGGGAAGAACCTGTGACGTGCTTCTAGCCAATAGAAAATTGGGAAGGTGATGCGCTGTCACTCCCTTGATTTTGTTTTGTTACATAAGAAGTCATTTTAGCCAACAGGGGCAGAAATATTTTCTTGCTGACTTCGAAGAAACAAACGACCATGACAAGGAATTCTGCCCGCAACCTCAATGACCTTGGAGGACCACCCCACTCTGCAGATGAGAATGAAGTTACCAACACCTTGATTTCACCCTGTTAAGATCTTGAACCAAGGGATCAGCTAAGCTGTGCCCTGATTAATGACCAAAGAAACTAACCTAACTCACTCACTCCTGACCCACGGAGATGATAAATGTGTGTTACTTTAAGCCCCTAAATTTGTGGTAATTTGTTACACAGCATAGAAAACTAATACAGGTAAAGTGAAGAAAACTCTTTTGATTCTTTCTCCATTATCTGTGGACAACACAGGTGCATTTGGGTGTGTCTCAGTGTAGGGGATGGGGGAGAGAATATAGGACTTCAAGTAGTATTATCAAAGAAGATAGATTAGAAAGAGTAGGTTATAATCTCCACGAGGGCAGGGATTTGCATACCCTAATGTGTAGGAGCTTAATAAATGTTGAATGAATGAATTTTGTTATAGTTTAGTTGTATCACTATGTAATCCTACCCGATTTTTTGATACTTTTGTTGGGGTGTATAAACACTGCTATTATAAGGAACATACAGATAACAGGAGCTAATTTTAGTTACTATCTTTGATGCAAAGTAAGAGAGAGAGAAAAAGTAGACAATGGATTTTAGTTTTTGCCTAGGGGTAATCAACACTATAGTTATGTTATTATAATACAACATTACAAAGTGTGGACAATGTATCTCCTTAAATTACATCAAATAGCTCTGCATACACCAGAAAATGGGAGGTACAATTCCTTCCATTAAATCTGGTATGATCTAAATTTCACGTATATCCCAGTTCCTCTAGTATCCTCTATGGAGGAGGAGGGCAGCCTTTTGATATATTCAAGACATTCCATATTAGTCTCCTTAAGTAAGTAACCTACATGTCATACTGGAAAGAGAGCTTGATTTAAAGTTAGAAAATTGGTCTACTAAACCTAGCTCTGTGTCTTCATAGCTGTCTGAAGCTGCTCCAGTTTCTGACACCTCTGAGTCACTGTCTCATTATTCAAATGGGGAAAGTAAGCATACTTGCAAAGCTGTTAAATGAATTAGAAATAATAAATGTAAGGAATCCAACATACGAACATACTACCTAACAACATGAGTAAAATTAACAGAACAATAATATATAATAATACTAAGTACTTACTTTGTGACCTTTTAAATCTCAGAATTTTCAAGTATGTCCTTAAAATGTAACACCAATATTATGATATTTAAGAAGCAACATTTGGAAGTAACTATCTGCTTTGAAGTGAGATATATCATAGCCTGAGAGTCTAGTGTCTTGTCACCTTTGTATCAGCCGGTCACCTGATCTCTACTGTCAGTTACTCTACTGAGAAATCGGCTCCTTACCCTTGAGCAAAATTTGTCCTACTACCCAGACCATATCCTATTGACCTAGAGGTCATTGTTGGAGCCAAAGCTGTGCCAGAGACCTATTCTATGACTTAAGATAATCAATTAATCATTTCCTCTATGTGCAGGGGGAAGAGACAGGGTCTGGAATATCAAAAGAGATATCATGAAGGGAACAAAGATACCCTAGACTTGTATAGCAAAAGAACACAGGTCAATGTATGTTCAACACTCCCACCTTATTACTTGTGGATTTTTCCCCAGCAGATTTCTATTTCTTGCAATCTGGGCAAGGCCAAACTAACACAACCAGAAAGTATTACACTGAGTAATCTATTACATATTTTCCACTTTGAAGATATTGTACAGTTCATTGGAGAAAGAAATTCCATTTGCAAAGAAAGCCAAAGACCATGAAAAAAGTTGGACTGCAAACTAATAACAAACTAACAGTTAAACCTATAGAACTATAAAGGTAGAGTTTCATAAAGACTCCAAATCAACCTTTACATTTTCATAACCAAATGCCAAACATGCCACCTAAATTACACCAACACCAAGCACCGAAATGAAAATCCTAAAACACACAACTCTCCTTTCACTAGTAATAGAGAATGTTTGTTTTTTGTCTGACTTTTGAAATACCTATACCAAGATTAGCAGCAGGTCAAAATTTCATTCTTTCACTTCCTCATTTCCTAAAATAGAGACTACAATAGCAATCCATGAGACATTCCTAAGAAAATAAAGGACTTTATGATCAATTAAGTTTGAGAAACACTATTTATACAAAGTTCAACAGTTTTCTTCACTGCAGAGCTCTGGGACTTTTACTATGTAAATGAGTAAAGCATTTCATAAACTCCTGAAAGCTCAGAAAACTGCTCTCTATAGAATATTCTATGAGTCTGATATTCTACAGATTGTGTTCACTCTAAGAAATGTTGCCTTACAGTATTTAAGCTATGGCAGGGCAGAGCACTAGAAAATTATAGACCTAGAATCTACCTTATCCCTCTAGCTGTAAACTGACACATCTTCACAAACTTCAGTTTAATAAACTGTCAAGTTATCGTTAAAGGCAAAAATAAGAAATGGCCTTTAAGAACAAGGTAATTGCCATGTTTACAAAATTGCCATTGAAACATTATTCAAGTGTTGCTGAGTATTTCTGACACACAAACCAATGATTCCTTTTATTAAAAAATGAAGTTGATGTGACTTTTTGTATTTGTCCTTCGCCTCTGGTCTCTGGAACCTCTGAAATGTGCTCAAATTTGAGCACATTTGTGTGCTCAAATGCAGGGCCCTCACTCAGGGACATTTCTGACATACGGAACACATTCTATCCCTTTTCTCTTTATTGCCTGGTACCTATCTCTTTACCTATGTCTCAGAAGGATCATCTCTTATATGTTTCTCAATACTTTTTAAACATAAAAAGATCATAAATAATAAAAACAAGTTTTAACACCTTGGGTTTTCTGTAGATATTTGATTTAAAAATATTATCCTTCGTAACACTAAAGATAAAAATAGAAACATCGCTAATGACAAAAATATTAGTCACACAAAGATGATGTTTTAGATATGAATCACACTGAGGTTTTCAATAATTACAAATCAACATTGGACTCACTCCCTACAGCAAAATCATTCTTCCTTCCAATTATCATGGCTTACGGGATAACAGAAGGCTAAGCTGAATGTGTAAAATGCATAAATGACATTTTAAAAGGCTAATGTGACAAGCAAAGAGATAGCATTGGGACAGAATGTGTAGGCCTACTTTTTTATATGCTAATGTATATGGTAGAGCTGTACATGCCAGATTTGTTTCAGAGTGCAAAGAAGGGATTTTTTGAGTTTTTAGAGAACTTGCTCATTCGCAAGCAGGAAAAAGGACAAAAATCCTGAAAGAATAGGGAGATGAAGGAGTCTCAGTAAGGTCATGCAGACCCAGGAAAAATGAACACAACCACATGTGCACAAGTCAGTTATGATATTCAGCCCCAGGGTGTGGACACAATGACCCTTTTGGATGAAAGAATAAAGTAAGTAAAATAAAAAGTAAAACATAGAGGCCTTGCTTGACCTTCATGTCTATTTTCCTGAGATAGTTACTGATCAGGGTGTACTGAGGGATGAGAGGGGCCTTCTACCACGTAGAAGAACCCATACCTTTGTTCATTCTCCATGTACTTCAAAGAAATACACTCAGCTTTTTCCCAGTTAGCTAACTTTACCAATTACTAATTGTAAGTAAGCCAGTTTGCCAAAAACAGACCAAGAGTTTCAAAAAGCTCCTACACACACATGATTTAAGATGACACTAATAAGCCAATTTAAGCAAACAGGGATAGAGTGGACCTGACTTAAGTTCTTCTCCTAGTATACATTCATCCTGGGCCACAATGAGAGAAAGACCAGGATGAGGAAAATGGGGGATGCCTGAGGAGGGCTGGGGGATGTGCACCCCGCAGGTCCAGAGAACACCACCAACCCAGGGAGACAGTGGTCTAAAGCTGAGTTGGGGGAAACGTGGACAGCATCAAAAGGATGCTTGCTTCTCAAGGGAAATATGGGAGCAATAAGGATACTCCCGGCCTGCTTTAGAGTTAGAACTAACCATATGTTTGGGGGCAAGTTACTGTAACCATGTGAAAGTGATTAAAATGGAAGCTCTCTAATGTTTCTTCCAGATCCAATGTTCACGACATGGGTAGAACAAAGGAAAGTGACAGTGACTAGGTCCAAAGAAGCGATAGTGAACCAAAACAAGGTGAAAGGGAGTTAGGAAGGAACTAAGAGCTACTACTCAATGAGTGGTATGATTTTAAGGCCCTGTGAGCTGCCTACACTGAATGTAACTTGAACCCTTGAAGGTGTGTTGCACTAAAATATGACAGACAGACATTGCTGAGAGGCAAAGCAACAGAGAGTGTGAATATATAGTTCTCATGGAAAAACTGAAAGAGACCTGGGTGCAATGGCTCACAACCTGTAATCTCCACAACTCGAGAGGCTAAGGTGGGAGGATCTCTTGAGACCAGGAGTTTGAGACCAGCCTGGGCAACATTTTTTTCTCTACAAAAAACAAAAAAAAAATTAAGTAAAAAAAAAGAGCTGTGCATGGTGGTGCACACCTGTAGTCCCAGCCACTTGAGAGGCTGAGGCAGGAGGATCACTTGAGCCCAAGAGTTTGAGACTGCAAAGCTATGATCATCCTCTCTGCACTCCAGCCTGAGCGACAGAGACCCCGTCTCTAAAAAAACAAAACAAAACAGAAAGAGCAAAAGGCAATGATGAGAAAATCTTTCTAAAAATAAGAAACACCACTTGTAATATGTGTGTGTGTACAGGGTGTATAAGGAGCCAGGGTGGGTGTGCTCTCCACAATTAAGGTGGCATTTCTGGCTTTTTGTGGGTGAGCAGGAAAGATACAAGGGCCCTGACACATGCATACAGCCACCCACAAGGGGGGACTTTCCTACACCTCACATGCCTCACAAATGACTCACCTGACACATATGCAAGTCGAACGCCTGCTATAATGATCTGAAAATAGAAAGGAACACCATAGTTTTGCTTGGGTTTTAATATACGAGAGCTTCCCTGAAAACATCCAGCCATTGTATCCACGTATCCATGGCTGGATACTTTCCGGACAGCCCTGGTATACGGAATATTCTTTCTAAGAATGCACCTAATTTGTATTTTGAGAGAACACTGCACTTTACTGTGTTCAGAACTTTTATAAAAGTTGTTCATGGAAAATTACATTGCTGAAGTTAAGACCCACTTGTGGCATTTCTATCAATATTCTACTGTATGTGTATCAGTCTCCAACTGCAGCTCTGGCAGTCATGGTCATGTGATGTCCACGTGCAGTTGTCCAGGTACCCTAGTCCCTATCATGCCTGACCACTGACTTGCTGGAACACAAGGGTTGATTATTAGGAATTTCCTTTTATTTCTTTTATATAATATATAACATGTATATAATAAAACACATTTTATATATAACAATGTTATTTACCTGTTTTAAGAATATGTATGTAGGAAAGTTACATTTTCTGTGACTTATTTATTATAGGCAGTAAAAGGGCTTTACAAAATATATATGTGAAAATAAAGTTACTGCTTTGGGCAGCTTTTCCTCTATGACAGTGGTTGTAAATGTTTTGAGTTCGCAATGCCTTTTCTTTACTTGATGAGGACGATGGATGAAAACTCTATGTGACAGACTACTGATTGGCTCCCAGTATCCATTCTCCCCCATATTCTTGTATAGTAACAAACACCTCCCCTGAGTCTGAGCAGCAGTAGAGATGACATTTCCCTGACACTGTTATAGTTATCTGTGGCCATGTGTTCAGTTTTCCACAAAGGAATATGAGCACGTGGGATGTGTGTGACTTGTGCATTACTTCTGCAAACTTGCCCTCCACGATCCTTTGGCTAGAACATGGACGAGCCAGCTTCAGTGAGGGCAACAGCCTGGCAGCAGGTGAAATAGAAGGAAGGGAAGTACTGTACAACTCTAGGGGTACAACTGCCAAACCACCATGGGTATACTGTGTACTGTGGAATGTCATGTGAGAGAAAAACTACCGTCTTGTCTAAGCCACCCTTTTCTGGGGCTCTTTGTTACAACACCATAGCCTCTACCTTAACTAATGCCCTATGAAAACAAGCTAAGAAACAAATGCACATATATACAAACATATGAATATGCATACATGCAAAATGCCCCCCAAAATTTCAGGAGTATCATGGATCCTTGAAGCCTTTCTTAGTACTCTGAGCTAAATGTTTTATACTAAGTGGGGGCTAAAAAGCCTCTTAGGAAAACTAGCTTTGAAAACATCAGAGAAGCTTCTGTTTTGGAGCAGTCACAACGAAACTCATTTTGTCAGCCAGTATTGTAATCGACAGGTGAAACAGGAGAGCAGTCTGACATATGAAATAGATTAAATGATTGGCTCCTTCCCCAATAACCTAAATTCTTTCATATCTCATCTCTATTTGCAGGCCTGTAAGTAAAGTAAGTAATCTCAATGAATGTCAAAGCTTATTTAACTGTGTCAATGTAAATACCAAGAGCAACAATCATTTAGACTCTAAAACTATAATACAATTCTTTAAAATGAGAGAAACCATTCAAATACCATCATCCATATTCTCTGTCATTAATAAAAGGTATATTTCTAAAGCAAACACATTGCAATAAATATATGAGGTAGAAGACAAAGAGCCAAATCATACTTTATGATTAACCACTATGAGCAAGTACATTTAAAGAGTATGAGAAGAATTTTAGCAAAATAATAGCAACTGTAGGATCAACAACAGTTCTCAAATTTTTGCCAAAACATTATTTATTTTCCCTTTAATTCTATAACTCATTTTAACAAGCAAATAATAATAATACCTAAAGAATAATCTAATGTCCATAAACGAGAAATCTGAGGAGTATGTAGAACTAATTAGTTTCAGATAGTATGAAAATGCAAGAAAATAAAGACTGTATATTTTATAACTACATTGCCATTTTTTCCTGCAACTGCAGGAATGTTCAGCATTTTAATCTTTTTGACAGAGTTTTGTATTGCTGAGCGAGATGTAAGTGAATAGCTCAAAAATGTGAGTGTGTGAGTCCTGAGAGAAATTAGTAGGGAAGCAATAGCTGCAACACTGCAGCGCTGGCTCTGCAAGGGACCCCCACAGTCCCTCCCAGACACAGAGTGATCTAATCACACCATATGCTCTCACCCACAGGACACACAGGCTCCATGAGCAAACAATCAAGTCAACCATCTAATTTTATTCAAATGATAAAGGGAGGAATGGCTTTTAAAATTCCAAGCTGTTTAAAAATCAGTTACCAGTGACATGATTCATTATCATAATAACTGAAAAATGTTTCCATTTAATTAAATAATAACCATATACTGACAAGTTAACAATTAGTCATTTGGGAATTCAAATCATCCATGATATGGTTCTTACCTCATAAACAGGAATAAAATGCAGTTAATGTAAATATTATAAACAACTGGGGGAGAAGGTCATGTACATTTTGAAAGCAAGTTTGAGGCATATGGCACAAAATCAAATATAAAATTAAATGAGAAGAATATTCATCACATTTGCATATAAAGGCAAAAAAAACCCAGGAAGCAAATGTGAGTATCATGGACATTAGAAATAAAAAATAATCTATTTTCCCAAAAGGAAGAGAGAAATTATGGCAATAAAACAATTATAAACATCTGCTTATAACATAAGATGTAATTTACTTTATTTAGAAATCAAGAACAACCATGATATCTACATTCATCCTAAAATGACAAAATTGCTCTGTTGGGCTAAAATAAAGGAAACTAAATGGAAAATCTAAATGAAATAATAAATCAGTCAAGATAGAAGAAGAACATTTTAAAAACAACCTAGAGAAAAGAGTACAATAATATGCATAAGACTTAGCATTTTATATACAAATTTATTTTATCATAAAAAATTTAAACCATTTTAAGAAAATAAAGGTTTTGTAAATTTTTTTCTAAAATAACAAAAGAAAAAGCAGTAAAGAAATATTCAATAAAGAAATAATTCAGTTTAATATGGTCAAGTAAAATGAAAATCCATATATTTCAACTATATGTTTAAAGACAAAAATTTGATGTATATGCTTTTCTCATGTTGGAAGGAAAAGAGAAAGTGAAATCTGTTAAATCTTTACCAATACAAGTACATCTAAATAACTAGGAAATTAATTAGATAATCAAATAAAGGAGAAAAATTCAGGGAAAATTTATATTGGTAGGAATCACTCCTATTTAAAAAGGTGATTATAAAGATAGATCTTTAATAAGACAGAGAAGAACGGTGTACATTTTACGTCTTTGAGCACATTCAGAAGCTCACAGCATCCCTTCCCTAGTGAACTATGATCAACTGAAAGAGAAACCTCAAATGGAAAAGAAAAAGGGAATTACGAACAATTCTTTCTAGTCAAGACATTTTAACAGTGGTTACAATTTCTTAAACTATTGCTAATAACAGTTTTCTAGCTGACTTTATTGAAGTGCCAATGAAACAAGGTACAAATGGAGGGGAAAATAACACGCTTCGTCTAGATCAATGGCCATGACTCAGCTTTTAAGTCAGACTCGCCATCACCTCACCTCCTGACAGTGAGCTGGGGGTAGTGGTGGGAGTGGAAGCGATTAGAAAGGGAGGCGGCAAGAGGGAGCAAAGTAACTCTAGTTGCACATGTGACAGAACAGACTGCCCACTGCAGAGACAAATTAGAAGCAGAGGAATAGTTATTTTCTTTAATTTTTGCAAGTGTAGCATATTTTAACTGAAGGGCAGCGTGTATATATATATATAGACAGAGATAGATAAATAGAAAGTGGAAAAATCATAAGCATACAGGTTGATTCATTTTCACAAAATGAATAATTTATGTCATCAACAACCGGATTAAGGAGTAGAAATTATGATATTGTCATTTCATGGAAAACTACACAGCAATGAGAATAAATTAGTTACTATTACACACAACAAAATTTATGAATCTCACAAATATATTTAGCTAGTTACTTTAGAATACATACCGAATGATCCCATGTGGATAAAGTTCAAAAACAGATAAAACTAGTTGATAGTGATAAGTCAGGACAGTGGGTTCCTTTGTGTGGGTATTAAAGAGTAGTAGAGAATGTTCTCTCCTTCTCGAAAATCATCAAGCTGTACAACTATCAGCTGGGCAATTATCTGTATGTGTGTTACTCTTCAATAAAAACTTTACACAAAAATAAAAGATTATTTTTTCCTTTCATTATTCCCTTATTCTAATTAATAGCTGACCTATAGAATAAGAAAGATAAATGCAATGATCGAGGAAGACATGGCATTTATAAAATCAGAAATGGCCAGGGTAAATCTAGGGGCTTGATTAATATAATGTAGGTCTAACATTTTTCTGCAATTAATTGCAGTTTAGTGTATGCTAAAACAAATCTAGAGTTCAAACTTGACTTTGCTGCTGAAAATGGCCCATTTTATATAAATTAAAAGCTTACAAAGTAGTTAATTGATCATATTTTAAAATTTAATAAAATTGTGATACATATTTGGTATAAGGAAAATATTTTCAGTTAAATAAAAAATTCATAGCATATTCTCAAATTTTAGATATCGGGTTATGTAAAGTTGGTAGGACTGCATCCTAATACTTTTTCTTCCCCAGTGAAATATATCCACAGCAGATATTAAAAACCTCATAAATGTTAGCTTCATTGTTGCTATAATGTTCTTTTGTCCTCTATAATATAAATTTTATGCATGCATATTTTAGCATATCCAGAAAACAAAAATATTCCTAATTTCTTAAGAATCAAAGGTGTATTGAAATATTAAAATACATTAACATAATAAATATATCTAAGCTTTTAAACAATTCAAATAATATCTGAGTATTAATAATAGCTTATTCAATCTAGTTGAACAGATTTTTCCTGGCTTTTTTCCTTTCCTTTCAATGCAATTTCTCAATGGATAAAACATTAGAAGAAAAATTTAAATGAAAACACAGAGTACAGAAAGTAACATTCTGGAAACTATCCCAAGAGGAGATTAAAGAAAGTAGAGATATTGAACTGCCTGAAACATTTCCTCAAACCTCTATCAATGTAGCCTTTCTGTTTATCACTCACCATTTATTTAATGATATCTCTAATGTAAAAAAAAAACCCACCAGATTTAAATAATCAAAATTTTGGTAATATCACTGAATAAAAACAAATCTGCAAAGGCTTGATGCAAAGCTACTCTAGGCAAGAAAAACACATTTTAAGTATCATTAACACCTCTGACCTCCCACTTATCAATAGCATGCTTCTGTTTTAAAACATCACACCATTTTCTAAGTTTGCATATCTGATTCCTTCTCAATTGTAAAATCCTTGAGCTCAGGCACTATATCTACTCATTACCTTTATCCTCAATGCCTATCAAAGAAACAGAACATCTATAAATAGGCTCAATATTTATAAGTAACAAAATATAATTTTTTGTGATCAATGAAAGCCTAATATAATTACCATATCCTCCAAAGTAAATATAAATAAACTCCTTAAAATTACGGTAAATAATTATAAAAGTTCAAGCACAAGAAATGTTCCCCTTCTTTGAGAAAAAGTACTTTAAACAATTGCTATATTATTATAGGTATTAACAATGGAAGCTGTCAAGCTCTCTATGCTATTTTTCAGATAATCTATACTTTAACCTTCTCTTTAGAGGCTTTTGTAATATAAAAAAGCTCAGCAAAATTGCAACATTTCTTTTGGAAGTCTGAATGTGAAATGTAATCTATGATGATAGGGAAAATATAAAGCAGTTTTTGTGAGGTGTTTTTATTCATAGGAATAATATGTTAATCTGAATTTCATTCAAAAAATGGTTATTGAGTACCTACTACATCATAGCACATATTCAAATATGCATGCACTGTTAATATGTCACTTCGGGGAAAAGGGTGGTTTATTTAACAAATGGTTCTGGCATACTTGGTAATATAGAAGAGAAAAATAAATTTAAATCATAATTTATGACTATCTATAAAAGTTACATTATAAGTCTAAAGGGAGTGGAGTTCCACTTCCAGAATGGTGGTGTGGGGAGCTCTGTGAACCTGTTCCCCAGGCAAACAACCATAATGGTGAAAATTACTTTAAAAAAAATAACCATTTAAAGTCTCTGGTATTTGCCCTAAGGGTATATAGCAAATGAAGACACATTTATTCCAAAAATCAGCTAAATCTTGAAAACCACTGCAGGGGACTATGTCACTCATCTCTGACCTACTTTTTCCACCCAGTAGGTTCATGTGAGGGAAGCTCCTCTCCAAACAGCTGTGTCCAAGAGGCAGGGGTCCATCTCCTCTCAACTCTCAGTCAAAGGGTACAGTAACACAGGGGAAGAGGCAGGCCAACAGCATCTCTCACCCCCTCCAGAGCTGCAGAGGCTAAATTCCCAGCAAGTACAGCCAAGAGGTCAGGGGCTTCTTTCCTCCACCCAGTGACCATTCTAAGCTGGTTGCTGTATCTCATGTGTGGCAGGCCAAGAACACTGGACCCTCACTCCAGTTCACCCACAGGGTGGAGGTTTCATTCCAGGGGAAGCATGCTGAGGTAACTAGAGGCTACCACCCCACCCACAGCCCTGCTACCAAAGCAGGAATGTCAAGTCTGTCCTCAGCTCTGGAGCCGAGGTTCAAGACTAACTTGCTCTAGAAACCAATGGAGATTTGGTGGTGAGCAATTAAGAGGAGACTGGTAGCTCTATGAGAGCAACAGGCTAAACTATAAGTCAACTAATTTACCAGAGAGAATCAGGGGGAAGAGATAGATAAAAACAGCCCTCCTGGGACCTAAACCACCTCAAAATCTTTCCTCAAAACTACTCTACAAAGAGACCCTAATTTAATTGACTCAGGCTGTGGAACAATTTATGCCCCAGGGCATTGTTGAAAACAATAAAGCAATCAGGCAGCAATTACTGGAACCTACACTCTGAGTGTGATGCCAAAGGAGATTGTAAAATCTTGAGCATAGTCATTATATCTACTCCAAAATTTTATCTATCCCTGTTACTTACTAAGGAAATAGAACACTGAGAAACAGTTTCACAATGTTTATGAATGGCAAATGTAATTGTACTGTGACAATTAAAAACCTTACATAAATTAATTATCCCATTCCCCAAAGCAAATATAAACACACTCCTAAAATTATGGTAAATAATGATAAAATAAATACACAAAAGAAACACTCTCCTCTTTAGAGGAAAAATACTTTAAGTAATTACTATATTTTACTTAGCTATTTGTAATTTATACTTATGGTTTAACAGAGAGATCAGAAAAACGGGAAGTTCCAAGGTAACTCTGCTCATGGCTAAGGCTGTGCCCCTTTATGCTGCAGGGAAATCAGCTTCACTAAAATAATCCAGCCAAGCCTCTAAACAAGTTAATAAGAAAACAACAACAAAAACAAGCTCTAAATAAAGTGGGTAGCAGTATATAGAGATTCTACGAGACACAACCTAAGCTGAGTAGTGCTGGGGTACACACAAGCCTGTAGTTCCAGCTGCTCAGGAGGCTGAGGTGAAAGGACCACTTGAGCCCAGGAGTTTGAGACTGCAACGTGTAATGATTCTGCCTGTGACTGGCCACTGCACTCCAGCTTAAGCAGCATAGTGACACCCTGTGTCTAAAAACACATAACCTAAAATATTCACTTTTCAAAAAAAAAAAAAAGAGACAGAGGGAGAGAGATAGAGATATGGAAAGAATGACTCCTACTCTAGAAAACAATCAGGCAAGAAAATTGCTTATGAGAGGCCCTGATATTGGATTTAACAGAAAAGGGTGTAATATACTTAAATAACTAAAGGAAAACATGCTTAAATTAAGGAAGGTTTGATGACAATGTTCCACCAAACAGAGAATATCAAAAAGAGATAGTGCCTATGAAAAAGAGCCAAGTGGAAATTCTATGTTGAAAAGTAAAATAACTAAAATGAAAATTTCATTAGAGGGGTTCAGGAAACTTGAACTGGTAGATGAAAGAACCAACAAACTTGAAGACAGAGTGATAGAGATTATGCATTCCGAAGAACAAAAGGAAAAAAGAATGAAAAAAAATGAATAGGGCTTCAGAGAAATGTGGGACACAATTAAGTACATCAATGCATGAATAGTAGAAGTGATAGAAAGAGAAGAGACATAGAAAGGAGGAGGAAAATAGTAAAAGAACTAATGGCTGACTTTCCAAATTTGATGAAAACCAAGCAACAAATTGAAGACGTTCTACAATCATTAAGATAAATGCAAAGAGATCCACACCCAGACACCTCACAGTAAAAATGCAGAAAGCCTAGGAGAAAATTTTGAAAGTGGCAAGATAAAAATGACTTGTCAAGAGAACCACAATAACAGCTGACTCCTCATCAATCCCAAATTCAAATGAGAAAAAAAAATCCATTTACAATAACATTAAAAAGAATAAATCAGTAAGAAATTTAACAAAAGAAATGTAAAACTTATACTCGGAAAACATTGTTGAAGGAAATTAAAGATCTAAATAAATGGGAAGACATCTCATGCTGGCAGATCAGAGGGTTTGGTATTGTTAAGCAATGGCAATAACCTCCAAAGTGATCTACAGATTCAAAGCAATTTCTGTCAAAATTCCTGCTGATTTCTTGATAAAAATTGACATGCTTATCTTAAAATTCTGATGGAAATTCAGGGACCCAGAATAGACCATCTTTAAAAAGAAAAGCCACATCTCAGAACTCACACCTCTAAAACTCTAAAGGGAAAAATGTAAAAATATAAAAAAAGGATTAGAATATTTTGGAGCATATTTGTATAATATTAATGTAGGGCATATATTCTTAAACTAGACAGGAAACCCCAAATCACAAAGGAAAACTCCAATTTTTTTGTGGAGCTATTAACAACTTTTAAAAAAAGACAAAAGATGGTAGATCTTTGGGGAAAAACTGGGGAAAACCCCCCAAACTGCTCTATCAATATAACTTTTATTCCTATCCATATTATGCTCTCCCATCTCCCTCACTGCCTCCAGCTTGCATGCTACCTACCCCTAGTCTTGTCATTCTTGAACTCATGACCTATTGTCCACTCATCCCTTTACTTTCACCCAGTCCACTGTTCTTTCTTCATTCTCCTCCTTTCCAAATTTAGATTTTCTGGTCCATCATGTTCATAAGAACCTCATTTTTTGTTTTGTTTTGTTTTGTTTTTTGTCATTTGGATACACACATGTGACTAAAGCCTAGTCCAGGGTGAACCTTTCCATTCTACTGCCAGCACTTTTGGAAAAATTCACTCTTTTAAGAAGACAGGTTTGGTAATTAAGTCATCAGCTCTGGGCCCCTCATCACTCTCCAGCTAGCCTAATGTGCTTTTCAGTGAACTCACTTTCTCACTCTTCAGTCACTATTCCAAACTCCGTTCTCTTCTCTGCAAGCTTTTTACCTTCCTCCCTGTCCTCACATCCCACCATCACTATCAGTACATGATCTTGACATCTACTTTCCTGAGGAACAAAAGAACCTGCACTGATCAGACAGGAACTCCCTAGATAATTCCACTAACAACTTTAAGATGCATTTTATTTATCCACTTTCTTCCTCCCTTCCAGTTTTTCTGGAAGCAGCCCTCTGCCTCGTTCTAAGAAAAATATCTCCACCAGTGCTTTGATCACTACCTGTTCCCCCTACCTTTTAGAAATCATTGTAGTAAGCTACCAATTTCTATTTTTATCTCGATAATTTAATGGTTCCCCCTCAAAGGGACCTCTATCCTTTGATCTCTAAACATACTAAAACCTCTTTCACATGAGAAAATAAACCAAAGAAAACCCCACCTCTCTCCTTAACTTATGCTGTTCCTGTTGCCCCTATGACTATTCCACTTTATGGCCAAATTCCTTAAAAGATAGGTCTGTATTCTCTGCTTTCTTTCTTCAACTCACATCTCATTCAACTCTAACCTGGATTTCTCCCCTATCAATAAATGAAATGGTTCTCAGAAAGTATACTAATTAGAATGGACATAAAATTATCGTTCTTAGAAGTGACACAATTATCTGAAAAACTTGAGCATAAAATAAAAAAACAATTAAAAATTATCAAAAATTCAGTAAAGTGGACTGTACACGTGAAATCTGATAGATAACTTTCAATCCTCATTTTACTCAATACTTAATGTAAGTATAAAATAAATCATGCCCTCCTCAAATATTCACTTTCCTGGGCTCCAATGATACCCTCTTTGTTTTCTCTACCTCACTTCACTGATGATTACTTTTCAGTCTCCTTTGCAAGCTCATTCTCTCTGATTCAGCCATTAAAATTTGGAAATCTCATAGTGTTGTCTTAAGCCCTCTTCTCACTCTATTCTACAGCCTATAGGTTATTAAATCTGAAATGTCCAATTTCAAATCAGAAGTTTAGTTTATTGTATCTCAAACAAGAAGCAGAATTAATCAAAATACGCGCCTAAACTATCAACACAGTTTTGCCATCTTAACGGTAGCTTGTTTATGCCAGTAGTGAAGAAGCCTGGAGAGTGAATGGCCATGAAATTGAGAAAGCTGTTTTCCACAGCTTGTTGAGAATTGAACATTTTTCTTTCCAAGAGGTGGTCCAAAGCCTGGAAGAAGTCGTAATCAGTTAGTGCAGGTCTGGTGAATATGGTGGATAACAGGAAGTTTCCAAGGCTAGCTTGTATAGTTTGAGCAGCATCATTCATGCAACATGTGGTCTTGCAAGAGGATTGGCCTGTTTCTATTGATCAATATCGGCTGTTTAATTGCAAGCAACCTCATCATTTCATCCAATTGGTTGCAGTAGAAATCTGCTATACTCAACTGACCAGGTATCACAAAGCTTTAGAGGATAATACCAGTGCTGCATGACCAAACAGACACCATTAGCTTTTTTTGATGAATATTCAGTTTTGGACTTTGTTTCAGCACTTCATCTTCATCCAACTATTGTGCCAAGTGCTTGCAATTGCCAAAAAGAATCCATTTTTCATCATATGTAACAATACAGTGTAGAAACGGTTCACCTTTGTGTCATGACAGCAAAGAAAGGCAAGCTTCAAGATGATTTCTCATGTCTGCTTAATTCATGCAGTACCCATCTATCCAGCTTCTTTACCTTGCCCATTTGTTTCAAATGGTCCAATATTGCTAGAATAGTAACATCAAAGCTTGCTGCTAATTCACACATAGGTTGAGATGGATTCACTTCTACTACAGCTTTCAGCTCATCATTATCCACCTTGGTCTAAGGTCGCTCCCGTGGCTCATTTTCAAGATTAAAATCACCATAATGGAACTTCTCAAATTGTGGATGTACTGTGTGTTCATTACCACATCCTTCCCAAACATTTTGCTGATATTTCAAGCTGTCTGCATAGCATCAGTTCCACAACATAACTCATATTCAAAAATAACACAGATTTTTGACTTATCCATGGTTTCATAAAAATTGCTCTAAAAAGAAATTTGAAGGATAGTCAAAAGCTAACCCATACATTTGAAGGACTGAGGATGTACTTTCACAATAAAAATAAAATAAGAAGTGTCAAAGTGAAATGTCAGAGATATCAACTATCAAACTTAGTACTTATGGAAATCGGACATTGCATACTTAACAACTTAATAATTATGTGCATGGTGTTAATTAACATGCATACATCAGTGGTCCCAAATTCTTTTTAGTTCCATCTTAGAACTACAGTTTAACCTCCAGACCTATATAGCCAACTTCTTATTCACAATTTCCAAATAGATTTCTTAAATATACCTCATATCCTACATGTCCAAAATGGAAAACATGCTGTCTTATCCATTTGTGCTGCTATAATAAACTATCTGAGACTGGGTAATTTATAAAAGAAACATAAATTTCTTTTCTTGCAGTTCTGAAGGCTGGGAAGTCCAAGATTAAGGCACTAGCAGATCTGGTGTCTGGTGAGGGCTACTGTCTGCTTCCAAGATGGCATCTTGTTCCTGTGTCCTCGCTTGACAGAAGAGCTGGAAGGATCAGATAGCTCTCTGAAGCCTCTGTTATAAGGGCATTAATCCTATTCATGATGGTGAAGTCTGCATAATTTAATCACTTTCCCAAAGGAGCCCTCCTTCTTAATATCATCAGCTTGGAGTTCAAGTTCCAACATATGAATTTTGGAGGGACACATACATTCAAACCACATTACATGTTCTTCCAGTTTTATCAATCTCAGAATATGGCACCACTATCAATCTATTGGGCTAACAAGACCCTGAAGGTGAGTCAGGGGAAACAGGTGGGTATAGTTTACAGGAAGAGAACCAAATAAGATAGAATATCACAAAGAGAAAATTCTGAAGTTCTTCAGCTGAATGTTGATCAGAACGATCAGAACATAAATGCAAGAAAATTACCAGAGGTTTTGCAAGAACCACTTGAAATGAATGGAGGCAACAGGGACTTGTGCTCATATGGGGCCAGACCCAGTCAGTGCCTGTTCTCACTAGCCAGATTGGAAAACCACATGCCTCAGCGGTGGGGAAGAATTCACCATAGACAAAGAGCATTGGTCTGGTTCTAAGATATGTTAAGATTCCAAAGCATCAAACTGTTCCTAAATAATTTAAGTGCACCAAACTTACTCATGTACCAGCTCAGAAGCTGTCTTTTTCAAAACTATAACCCCAGGGAGCTCCATGCACATTTACTACTTCTAACATTGTTTCTCCTGCTAGACTATAAGCTTAATGAAGACTTAATGGAGGAAGCATGACAATCCATGTAACATAACATCCCCAATGCCTGGCATGTGGCATAGCCCACCATAAAACTTCAATTGATATTTATAAAAGAATTCTTTTGAATCACCTTTTGAATAGACACTGTCAAGATCATTTTCATCCTACTTCAGTAACAGTAACATAGAGAGTCTTACTCTCTGAATTATCACATTTATTCTCTTTTTTGAACTGCCAAATATTTTCTATGTCTAGTTATTGATTTCTGTCTTTTCATTCTGAGACAGCAAAGTCAGTAGGTGTTAGATCAATAATAGATATTGAGATGATATCTGTCAGAAACTCTGTTGGACCTTGTACAAATCTTTCAGGCTCAGATGAAGAATCAGGAAAAAGCGCATGTTTGCCCCAGCTGATGCTAGCCCAAGTAAAGGTTTGGCACTTGTGAGGAATAGTGATTTATTCTTTAACAAAGAACATCTCACCCATATGTTTAGTGAGATATCAGTCAGTCTGGGCCTCCTTTCAGCTACCAAAACAACCAACCAGCCTTTGGGCAAAGAACACAAGGCAACCCCGTAGCAAGCACAGCCGGGAAACATTTTCTGCAATGGGATCCTGTTGTTATAGAAACTGAATCCTGGTGAAAATTCCCAGAAAGCAAGAGTAGTTTGAGATTTGCCCCTCCTGACTGTTCTACCCTTGCCTCCGGCCTCCATCACTCAGAGCTGGCTTTAGACAGCCGAATCTGCAGTCCCTTCAGTCAGGGACCACGGTGTCCCTTCCGAAGCAGTCACTCTCATCCATCCTCTCTCTGGTTAGTCCAGTCTCACCTTAATTATCTCCTGCAGAATTTCCTCACAGCTTTTGGCACCTGGATGGCATTCATCCCCTAGGTTCCAGGACTGATAAACAAATACATTAATGGAGAAAAGCCAGTGTCACTTTAATGGCAAATGAGAAGCAGTGAAGGGACTTAATATGCATATTTATACTGCCACCTTAATCCAGAGGTTCAAACGTTCCCACACTGTTGACTTCCTGCTTATAACTGATTCTGTATTCATTTACAATAAACTTTAATACATTTAAAAAATAGAATCCAAGTATTGTCGCAGGTAACTATATTTTCTAATCAGGGTTTAATACCTACTAGGAGTTCTAAAGATGATTTCATAAGTGAAACCAGTTTTCTTCCATCTACCCTTGACCCTAACTTACTGGTGAGTCACTGTATGATGCCTGTTCGTTATGATCAATGGTGACCTTGTCATTAGAATGTTCCTTGTTAAAATGATAGTTACTAATGTACAATCTACCACATTCATAGTTTCCCTCTTCAAACTCTAGTAATCTCTTTTTCATAGATTTGTGATTTAGCAAGTTTAAAGTCCCTCATTCACTATTCTTATATAAACTGGAAGCTAAGAATTACACATACATATATCATTAAATAAGTTATATAACAGAAAGGTAATTATATAAATATTGGATGTCAATATCAAATATTTAATAATCTGATATGCTAGTGATAGTGGATCATATATGGCCAAAGATACCCTTCGAGGCCCTGAAGTTGCCACTCAGTACCCTATATGTTAATAAAAGAGGAAGAAAGTGATTTAATGAACAGAATAGTATGTTCTCCAAATTAAATGAGTTTGTGTTCCTCCATCAGGACCTTATTTAAGGGACTAAAATATGCTCTGTTTGTTGGACTGCCCATTATACACAATTACTTGCAAATCTGTAATTCAATCTAGTCTATAGTTTATTTGACATACACTGAAGCAGATACTGATAACCAGGATTTGATGTTAACTATTAGTCAGCTAATAAATGAATAATATACACATGAAATTACTTTCTTCCATAAGTGATTTTCATATTATTAAATAATACATATATACCTTCATACCCTCCATAAAGCCCAAATGATGAAAATGGGAATATCCAGGCATGGTCTGCAAGAATATCTTTGGCTATGTATGATTTACTATCACCAGTAAGTGACTTAGGCAAGAAGGAATAATGGATTTTCTAAGTACTTTAAGATATGCTTTCAGATTCAGGGAAAAAGCCAAAGTGTCAGTTCCATTAAAATAATTACATCTCAAGTACACACTTACTTTTACCTAAAGGCTTAAGATACTAGTATTCTTCATATCTTTAATACTTTTGAATTTTATAATCTTTTAGGTAAATTGACATTTCATTATATATGCTATTTGTGGAATAAAATAACAGTATAATTTTTAAATCAATATATACAGTAGATACAGCAATCTCTAAGAGGAGCCTGAGTTATTGAAAATGTATGAGCTATTTCCATGGAGGAAAAAGATGGAAAGCCCTTTCCCATTTGCATTTATAAAGGCTGCGTGACTTTAAATATATACACTGATGCCAACAGAGCCATCAGAAATCAATAAATCACATTCTCCTGTGCTGTAAAATGTCTGATACACACATTCATTTTCCTGGTCCAAAATTCTCTGCAAAAGGGACTGTGTAAATGTTCCATTTTAGTTTAATGACATTCTCCACAGTTAAAATTATGTGCATTATTGCCAGAGAGTGCAAAACCTGAGGAGCATAAAGCCAGATAGGGTTTTAAAGAGCCTATACAGTACATATCCTTCAGTGGCTAGTCATTTAACAGACCATAGACACACAGATACGAATGCAGAACAAAATTGAGAGATTAGTAAGAATGGATTGAAATGCTGCAATTACCATTTGGACAAAAAATCGTAGGCATAATTTATTTAGGAGCAGTCGGGGGATGGTCTTATAAATATTTGCAGAGACAGTCTCGTTAGTCCTGATACCACCAAATGGAAGCAGAGAAGAACATCACTTAAAAATGACACCGATGACAGCAATGACAACAATCTATTCATCAGTGAGGTTCAATTTGAAAGTGTAATAAAAACTTTAATAGGACTCCACTTTAGTTGACATTTATTATACCAGCTGCCATATATTTTCAAAAGGTTACTAAATTGTTCTATGTAGACATAGTTTATAAAGTACAAATTCTTAAAGAAAGGAGGAATTGGCTCCTTGATTATATAATCAATGAGGTTCTAAAAATTCTTCAAGCACATCTTGTAGAGAGCTATGCACAAAGGCATGTCTGGCTATAAGACCCAAGCACTGAAGGTATTAAGCCAATACTCCCATTTGGGGACCGAATGCAGGACTAGCTATAGTTCTACCTATCCGCTAGCACTGACCACTGTTGCTCTGACCTCTTGGTTTCTTTGTATTTGATCTCTGAACTACAATGCTGTGGCCAAAAGATGACTTTTGACCCCCATATGTTTACCTAAACCCGATCATATCCAAAGTGTGTTACTCCAAGACTCTGTAACACATCATTCAACAATATATCTTCCTTCCTTCCAACCCATGGTTTCCTCTCCCTGAAACCTCTACTTAGTCCAGCCTCTCTGACGTTACTTTCCTCCCTATGGAGCCTGAGCCCCATAATCAACCACATCTCATCAATCAACAAGCATCTCATGACTCCCCTAAAATCCCTCAACTTTTAATTTGAGCCTTTGTAAATCTCTGACCCTTCCAAAATCATCTAACTTCTGGCACAGCTGTTACCAAGCTAAATGCATAAATATTTAGCATTGCTGGGGTGAAAAACGCACAAGTAGACCAACTCTGTCCACTCCCATCTAACCTCAAATTGGTCCTCAGTGCTGCTCAGATGTATCTCGATGACAATTTGTCACACTGCTTTCCAAAGCTTTGAAACCCCTAACCATCTAGTCTCTGAGAAAATACACCATTATCCAGCTGAAACTCCTCACTTTCTACTGTACTTTCCACATTCAAGTATTTCTTTATGCCTTCTTTACTGCTTGCCTCTGACCTAAGAAATCAGTACTGTTTTTCCCCTGAGTTTTTCTTAAATAAGCTTCTTCTCCAATATAGCCCACTGCTTCTTATGTTTTCTAAAACTTTGGTTAATAAATCAAATCCTCTCTCTTCTACCTTCAGTTTCTCCAATTAACTGCCTCAATTTTTAAGCCAAAATCATAAATCTACTCTAGCTTTAAAAAATTACCAATCTTTTGCTATTCTCAAATGCACAATAAACATAATACTTAAAAAGCATGTATTCAAAATCTCCTTCTCCCCCAAATCCAATTACCAAGTCCTGAAGATTTTATTTCCAAAATGCCTAAGACAGACTGAATTATGCCCGCCATGCTCCCTCCCCGCACAAAGCCATATATTGAAGCTCTAACTCCAGTGCGACTGTGTTTTGAGAAAGGTCTTTTAAAGAGGGAATTAAGGTTAAATGAAATTGTGAGGGGAGTGTTCAATCCAATAGGCCAAGGACAGAGGCCTCAGGAGAATTCAACCCTGCTGGCAACTTGACCTTAAACTTCCAGCCTATGAGAAAAACTACTGGTGCTTAAACCACCTGGTCTGTGGAATTTTGTTATGGCAGCCCCAGCAAACTAAAACACTATCTCATAAATTCGGCCTTTCTTTTTCATTCTATAATGTCTTCGACTAAATTTCTTATGTTTATCAGACAATTAGCTCTCTAAATGATTTCCCAAACTATATTCATTCGGTCGACATTCACTGAGCACTTACTACATACCAGGTACAGCGAGTAGAAGAAACCAAAGCACTGTCTTGAGGTCTTTGTTCAAATGGAAGATAAATACATAAACAAGTTAAATATAGACCACGATAAGTGCCATAAAGGAAATAAACAGAAAAATAAAACCAGGGATAGCTAACGAAGGTACTTTAGATGGGAGGGGAAGAAAGGGAAGTCTTTGTGAGGATCTAACACTGGGACCTGCTGGGAAGAGAAGGAGCCGGACTTATCAAAAGATGTCGGAACAGCACCAGGCAGAGCTGTTAGCAAGCACAGAAGCTAAGAGAGAAAGGGTGTGGGTCTCAGGGACAGAAAAGCAGACAGTGTGGCTAACCCAGGAGAGAGTCAGGGAATCCTCCCTCCCTGTTCCAGGCTTTACTATTTCACCAGAGCTCTTTTTCTAAAACATATATCTAGCCATGTCATGCTCCAGTGTAAAATCTTGGTATGCTCTATATTGCCTAATGACATGTGGGGCCTTTTTTTTTTTTTTTAATGTTTGTTCCAACCTATCTTTCTAGCTTCAAACTTACCTTTATCCCGGCCATCTAAAATTACAGGTTGACAGACATCATGCACTTTTCTGCCTTTGTGTCTTGGGGACAAGGAACACTACATAGCGGAAAAAGCATGAGCTTGGAGTTGGGCAAACCTGTGTTCCAATTCTGACTCCCATGGTTTTGACTGCAAGAAGTTCGGGGAGTCCTTTTTTCTCCCTGATCCTCAGTTTCCACATAGACAGTGAGATTAACGATAATACCATTTGGAGCATTATTGTAAGGATTAGTGAAAATATATGTTTTATAAAAGGTCTAGCATTGTAAGTAATCAGTATTATTATTGGCATTCATTGTTTCCTCTATTGGAATGCCCTCCACATTTCTTTACATAGCAAACTTCCTGCATCTTTCCAGACCCAGTCCAAATGACACCCCCTCTTTCAAACTTTCTCTAATTCTCACGAACAGAATACAATAACCTCCTCTATGTTCCCACAACATAATGCATATGCTACCATCACAGCATAGTTCTGTAACTATAGGCTTTTACCTTTCTCTCTCTCTCCTCTAGAGCCATTACGTCTCTCAGGATAGGAACTGTGATTTAGTGTTTGTATCATTAGTGCTTAGCAGAGTCTGGCATGTGACAGGTGTTAAATAAACCTGAATGGATGGATTATATATCCTATTCCCATTCCAAACCTCTATAATTTGCTTACATCGATATTATTCCACTCCCTCAGCAGTCAATCAATCAATAGACCCAGCAGGCACAGATGGGTCACTCAGGTTAGGACCCTTTAAGCAGAGGAGATTAAAATAATGATTTATAAAGGTATGGCCAAGGTGCAGCAAAGCCACAGTGGATAGTGTAGCAAGCTAGAACTAATAAGGGGAGGTAGGATTTGACCTGAAGTGTGGGAGGCAGAAGAGGGTACCAGACCTCAGACAGACAGAGCACTGTCTGGAGAGGATCTCGCCACCAAAGCTGGTCAATGGATGGAGCCTATGCTGACCGCATGGGGAGCATGTGCGCTGTCTCAATCTTCTTCCTCTATCGAATCCCCTCTCTTGAGGCTTCTCAATGGCTGAACCCAATCAGAATCCAGACATCCTTCTCTTCTCCCTTCCGAGCAATTCAGGCCTAGAGCTTAAAGCAACATAGGCCCCTGTGTAAAGAGGAGCAGCGACCCCTGATGGCTCAGAGTGGAATCACGGAACCTAGTGGGGTGAGGTAGGTGTCCATACTGAGGGGAAGGGAGGACTAGAGAGAAGTATCACAGCATGGTGAGATGGCACCTACACAGAGGAGTGGCCTGATGTGCAGTGTCAGAAGTCAAGCAGGATGGGGAGGACGTCCAGGTGAGGTGGGTGGGTAGCCTGTCATCGAGAGCCAAAGCCTGTGTGTGATGAACAGACCATCCATGTTGGGGAGGTATGTTGGCCAAGACGGAAGACTGGCTACCTACAAGGACATAATCAAATATCTACATATATTAAAAGTAAGAAAAGCCAGTTTCTCCCTGGCAGAGAAGTGTGAGACAGCTATGCAGAGAGAGAAAACTGGAATGAACCATGGGGTATTACATTAGGATTAGAGATACCAGTATGAATTCATGGCTTACAAGACAGCGAGATACACAGAGAAATAAATGTAGATATAAACTGTGTTTTGTTTACACATATTGTAAATAGGCTCACACTCTGTCTTCTATGTGATGTCCCTTGTCTCCAAGACAGAAGGAGGTGTTCACACACACACACACACACACACACGTGTGTGTGTGTATTCATGCATGTCATAAGTGTATTTTTCTGAGATCTGCCCTAGATCTGGAGGCAGCAACACCCTAACAGTAAAGAGCACACCTTTCATGAGAGCTTGATTTCTAAATGCCATCCTCCATTAAAGAGAACCATGGCTTCTTAGGAAAAAGGAGTCATTCCTGGGCTAGGGCAGGGAAAGTATGAGATCAGAACACCTTGATGTACTTCAAAATAAGGAAGTGCTCAAAGAATGATAGAGACATATATCAGAGAGCACAGGAACCAGCTTTAATGGGCTACCACTGAGCAAATGCGGAACAATTTAAGCATAATAACCTTTTGAAAAAATAGGAAACAAGGAAGCCATACAGATATAAATAAATAAATTGAGGTTTGAAAAGGAACAAGTAATTATTCAGTTTAAAAGAACTTCATAAAATACTAGACCGGGCACAGTGGCTCACGTCTGCAATCTTAGCACTTTGAGAAGCCAAGGCAGGAGGACTGCTTGAGGTCAGGAGTTCAAAACCAGCCTCAGCAAAAGCAAGACCCTGTCTCTTCAAAAAAATAATAATAATAGAAAACTTAGCCAAGCGTGGTGGCCAGTGCCTGTAGTCCCAGTTACTTGGGAGCCTGAGGGCCGAGACAGGTGGATCACCCAAGCCCAGGAGTTTGGGGTGGCAGTGAGGTAGGATGATGCTACTGCGTTCTAGCCCAGGTGACAGAGGGAGACCCTGTCTTGGAAAAGGAAAAAACAAAAACAAGAAAAAAAAAGAACTTTTTCGCAAAATACTATTTAATTACAAAGAAGGAACAAGTTTACACTGGAGAAGCTCAGCAGATATACTTTAATCATATGATCAAGTGAACAGCATCAGTATTGGAACAAATCAAAGTTGTATGCGGCATAATAGGATGCAAGAAGAACGGCATCATTTATTATATTCCTCCCAAGGGTACATAATCTGAATCTGAGCAGAAGGAAACATCATGCAAATTGAAATTGGTTATAATCTTCAAAATTTTTAAGCTCATGAAAATCAAGGAGAGATGACAGAACTGTTCCAGAAGGAGACTAAGGAGACATGACAACTCAATGCAAAACAGATCCTGTTGCTAAAAGTGGTATTACTGGGACAATTGGCTAACCCTGAATAGAATCTAAGAATTACATGATAATCATCACTGTTAATCTCCTGATTTTGGTTACATTGTGCTTATGTAAGAGAATATGCCCTTGTTTGTGGAAAAATAAACCCTTAAAATCACAATATATTGGGGTGGAGTGGGGAGACTGGATCATCAGGCTGGAAAGTCATACTGAAATAAATGTACCTTCAAATTCTCTAGAAGTTTGTGATTATTTCAAAATTAAAGGAATAAAAAAAGACAACAGAGGGTATAGGTGCTCCTGATGCAGCAGTCCCTACAGATTAGCGTTTGGGAGCAACGCAGAGTGAAAAAGGTTGAAGGGATAGTTTGGAGGGACAAAGAAAAGATAACCCGCTTAGTGCCCAAGGAAAGATGTCTATTTAGTCTCTCAATGTCCATTTGCCATGGCTGCCTGTGTATGATCTCCACACTGATGATCTCTCATGGATTTGCTATTTTCTGTCTAGGCCCTGGCTCTTTTCCATACTTTTTCTTATCCACACTGTTTCACAAATATATATCTCTGGGATGACTATGGCTCCCAATCTCATCAAATCCCATAGCTGACACAATAATCTATATACATTTTTATTCCTAATTCCATTTTTCTCCAGTATCAAAACCTGAATAATCATTTCCTGGACATTTCATATAGTAAAAGCATCTCAAACCAACATGTTAAAAACTGGACTCAATTTCTATGCCATTTCAGTGGGCACTATTTAACTGCCTACCAAGTATCTGCCCTGCCATAGTATATCCCATAATAAAACTTCCTAAAAATCATATTTTTACTGTATCTCTGACCTCTGCCATGAGTGGACCATTTAATTTAGGATTCCGTGAATGCACTTTAAGTTCCAAGGTAGGCCTAGTTGGCTTAGGTCAATTTGCATACATCATTTCCTTGGCTAGAGTCATTGTTTAACATATTGACAGCCACACTAAAAATAAAAAATTTTTCCTTGGGGTCATGGTGTTTTATTAGGAAAATAGAATAAAAACTTTGAAAACAAAATGATCCTTTCTAATTTAATGAAAAC
>VBSM01003157.1:20779614-20851538 GCA_008086735.1 Cheirogaleus medius | reverse complement strand
AAAAAAAAAAAAAAAAGAGACAAGGGTCTTGCTGTTTTGCCTAGACTGGCTTTGAACTACTAGGTTCAAGTGATTCTTCAGAGTTTCTGGGACTAAAGGCACACACCATTATACCCACGTTCTCAAGGACCCATTTCTTGATTCAGGTGGCCATCCTATCACAAAGGGATTCAGGTTTAGAATAATGTCAATGAGAAGGGAGATTTTTTAAATTAACGATTTAAATAATAATTAAATGGACCTTTGATAATAACTGATAATAACCAAGAACTAGAAGCCAAACCAAGCCTCTATCTTCTAATTAACTGAGCCAATAAATCCCCTTTATGTTTAAGTCAGTTTAAGTTGGACTTTCTGTTACTTGTGGTATACAATGTGTGAAGAGTAAGATTAAATATAAAGCTAGATGTCACGATGTTATAAAACAAGTAGGAGCAAGTAAAAAGTATAATCTAAGATAAACAGACCTCTAAAAAAGAGTATAAAAGTACCAAAGTACAAAAAGTACAAATATAAGAAAGTAAAACACCCAGAGAAGTTGGCCTAATAACAGCTGGGACTGGCAAGATAAATGGGAAGTTTTGTTTTCCATATTTTAAGGATGTAATGATGGAGTGAACCCGTTTCATATGAGTCCAGAACAGGAGGCCCTATAGGACTGCCTCATGCTGGAAAGCAAGTAGAAACCTGAGGTAGTCAAAGGAGGGAAATAAGAAATCTGGGAGTTTCAAATGTTGTAGAATTATGTGAAGACAAGTCTTCACACAAATTAAATTCTTAGGCATTTCACATAATTGTAGGACCTTCCAATGTCTCAAAAAAAAAAAATCTATGTAATCAGATTCACATTCCCATGCCATCTCTACTCATTCTGGCCTAGGAAGCAGTGTTCATTCCCATTTGGTTATGTACAAGCTGGAGTGAAACAGTAGCAGTTCTGGTAACTTGTTGTCTCAGGTCACTTGTCCCTTTCTTCTAGGAGAGTGGATTGAGCCTGTCTCAACCAGATAGAGGGTGCTAGCTCTAAATTTCTTGGTATCAAATGCTGACAGGCCTACAGAGCCTCTCTGTCCTTGCAAGTCATCCTAGATAAAATCTCTCATTGTCTTCTAGAACTTTAGCAACCCCAATGCATAGGCAATCTGTCATTTATCCTTAGTCATTCTGGGTTGAAAATAAGTCTGGAATTCATTCCTTTTTTTTCTTATTTCCAAGGCCAATACCCAAGGTCAGGTCTTTACTTCATATCTCAACTACTGCAATTGTCTCTTAACCAGTCTCCCTGTGTTGTATCATTCTGCTGTGTAATCCATCATTCACAGGGCTATTGGCTCCTAAGAGAAAACAATGCCTGTATTTTATTTATCCTTTGGATCTTCTTCCCCTACCCAAGTCCAGGCACCAAGATATTTGTTTGAATTATTCTATGCATGTCATTTCTCATTTGAAAAATCTTTGATGGTACCCATTGATTTCAGAAAAAGTTCAAAGAGCTAAGCCTGCAACCAGGTCATCAAGCTTGTAGACCACATTCCCCTTCAGCAGAGTAGACCACCATATTCCCCCTTCTAGGCTGTTTCTGTCTTATGGAAACACTGAATCTGCTGGAACATATAAACAACAAGTCTTAGTAGATGGCATGCCCTTCCTTTGTGAAATTCAATTTCCTTTGGCTTCACTTAGGAAATACCTACCAGTCCTTTAAGGTTCAACTTAAGCACCCGCTCTATCATTAAATCTTCTCTAATCCTACATTCAGATTAAATTTCTTCATCCTCTATGCTTCAGAGGACTTTCTTTATACTTTATACTTTCTTTATACTTTATAACAATGACATTTATGTGACTCTGCCTGGTCTTATACTAAATTTATACTTATACTAAATACTAAATTAACTGGTATAGACCTATCCAGTTATTAAACTTCTTTGCTAGTAGTAAGCAGTGTATTGTATTTCAGCATGAGGTTGCTGTTATTCCTCCAAAAGATTCATTCTTGTATCCTCTGTATTTAACAAAGCATACAGCACACAATACATGATCAATAAATATTTCTTGAAAACATAAATAATTTCCCAATAAACTGTTACTTGAGGACAGGTATCGTGCCTTATTCCTTTATATTTCTCCCAGTGACTAGGAAAAAACTGAGTAACAGAAACTGCTACAGGTTGAATAAAATATTGGGCTAAGACTCTGGCCTTCTGGGTTACCAGATACTTCACTAAATCTAGGGCAATTTGTTACTTCTTCATTCCAAAATTATTTATTGAGTATATCGTATATGCTAAACCTTATTCCTGGAGCTGGAGACAGAATTGTAAACAAGATTAACTACAAATATGTTGAAGCCGAGGAAACAGTTGTATAAGCTAATAAATCAATCTCTCCCCCACAAAAGTTTTAACACCTGAATTCTATTCTCAGTCACACAAGCTTGTAACTGAGAGTCATCAATGGCTCCTTTCTATACCCTGTTTCAAGTGTTACTTGACAAAATGTAAAATCGCTACCCTTGAAGGAGGAAGAAGACCAGGACAATGAGGATGATGATAATGTCTGCATTTTCCTTCTCCTTAATTCCAATGCCATCCTACCCATGCAAGCCCTCATCTGCCTTCTGAGAACAACTAAAATTACTTTCTAACTGTTCTTTCCATTTTCATGCTTTCCATCCCTATCATTCCCTTTCAGTACTGCCAGAATAATTTCCTTTAAAAGCAGCAGTCCTATTACATTATAGATCTGCTCAAAAGCCCTCTATAGCTTTGTATTGCAGACATAGGTAGTGCACTGTTCAGCTTCATACTCAAGGAACCTTTCATAATCTACTTCCATCTTTCTAGAATAATTTTTACTGTTCTTCTTATAATCCAGATTCCCACCAAATTAGTTTTTGATTTTGTACCCTTGGACCTCTCACTTAGTACTTTTCCATCCATTTAATTCAAATTCTACATGTATCTTGAGGTCCAATTCAAGAATTTTAAATTTGTCTCTGATCTTTCTCTTTTCCATATAAAAGTACAGGGAACTTTGTACTTCCCCCCGCTAAACAGAACCCGCTTCTACCTCATATATTGGTTATTTACAAACATAGTTTATGGATTCATCTAGAGTATATTTAATCATTCACTCAGTAAGCATTTAATAAGCACTTACTATATTTCTGTTATCCCAAAGCACCTAAAACATACCATATAGTGAGAGGAAATATGAAGTAAATTTTTATTGAATGAAGGCAAATTCCTAGTGAAATGAAAATATACCCCAAATCAAAATAATGTTTTTCTAAATTTGCACAATAATCACCACCAAAGAGATATATAGGAATTGTTACAAATTGTTGCTTATCATATTTAAATATGTATGAAAGGAGATGGGTAAGTTAGGAGAAAACAGAATTAAATAAAAACCTAAGAAAATATTCAAAGGAGTATGAAAATATTGAATGAGTCTTGTACACTTCAATTCATGGATGTACCTACTATTTCAAGACACAAGTTCATAAATACACATACATTAATTCCATCAGTTGGAAATAATATACAGTGTTAGAATTTACTGAAATAAGTATCATAAGGGATTGTTTCCTAGATACCATTTAATAATTTTTATAAAATTTATTAAAAGTTTATGTAATTTTTTTCCTTTTCTTTCCTAAGAAAGTAGCTTTAGAAGATGATTGATGTCTGTGATTATGGGTCTATATTTGTATTTCCTTATTTTAGAAGCTTTTCAAAATATAAAAATACACTTAAAGCATTTCCAGTTACACTAAAATAAAAATGATAAAAGGTTATTATTTATAGGCAATCATATTCATGATGATAGACTCTCAGAAAGCAACAAATGTAAATTTTAAATATCTTTTGGAAATAGTTGAGGATAAAAACATTTACATAATTTCTTAGAGACCCCATCTTTTTATTGCTGCATTTCAATCTTCCATCTGAGCAAAGGAGCAGCTATTCCAAAGATTTATTTGATAGCGGAATGCTTGCTTTCTTTGTTTTCCCTTTCCAGTGTGGGTAGTCTGTAGTTTTCATTCTACCACAACGTACTACATTTAATATTTGAATTGGCTCACTATTAGAATAAATGGTTCTGTTTTAGCAGATTAAACAAATAAACCAATGATATCAATAAACACATATTCCTAAATAAATTATATAAATATACTACATCCATATATCAGTCATCTTCACTAACAGACCTGCTACTTCATGATAATATAACTTGCAACTGATTATCAAATGTCTAAAACTTCTACTTACCTGCCTATCCACTTCTGGGAGCAAAAGCAGGAGGTATTGTTGAAAATGCTGAGGTAAGGAAGCAAACGTATGTTTATTTATTAATGCCCTCAAGTTAGTGTTGACAAGAATAGATCCTGGGGTTTCTATGTCAATGTCCTCAGCTTTGGTCCATTTCAAGTGTCCTGTGATGAGCAAGCAAGAGGCATGAATTTACCATAGATTGAGGCAAATGCATATATAAACACACACACAGAGAACATATATATTCAATAACATGTTTAATTCTATCCCTTTTAAAAACAATATTGCAAAAGAGAAATCCCCAAGCTTCTTTTGTTATTGTTTGGCCTTAGATCTCTTTAATTTTCATAATGTATAATTCACTCAATATCTTCTATATTTTTAACTCAAAGTAGCATCAAGTCCCTATAAAAAATTTCAATTATGAATTTCCATTTAACAAGAATTTTCAAAACTTTGAAAGCATAAATGGTAACAACTGCAATTTATGTAAGTTCTATAAGACCTAGGATCAATGATAATGATAATGACAGTGCAGTTAATGTTAATGGAGATAATGATAGCAATAACAGCTGTGTGTTCCTCATGTGTCAGGCAGTGCACTGAGCACTGGATTATTTCAGAAGATCCCTATTCAGGGTATTTCTGGGCATGATAATTTAAAAAGCAACTCTTTATAAAAATATTAGCTGCAAGATCTAAAATGCAATATGCTTTGAAGACTAATTCCACAACTCAAGGCACACTGGCCTCCAACAGAAGGCTGTATGTAGAGTTCGCAACTCAAAATCATGACCCACATGAAAATAAGACACCATAAGGGACAGTCACCTGATGCATTAAACAGCAGAATTATCACTGTCAGTTACTTGAGCTGAGAGAACCACTTTGATGTGTTTATAAATAGTATGTTTCAAATCAAGGGTCAGCAAATTATGGCCCATGCACTATAAACAGTACAGTGCCTGCTGTGGTAAATAAAGTTTTACAGGAACGTTGCCATGCACAATTGTTTATACATTGCCTAGGTCTGTTTTTGCACTACAATGCAGAGTTGCAGAGCTGTGACAGAAATCACAGGGCCTGAAAAACCTACAGTATTTACTCTCTGGCCCTTGACAAAAAAAAGTTTGTCCACTCTTATTTTAAATAATTAAAGACAAAAGAATAAATTTTAAAAATTATGAAAAAACAGGACACTATTACAAAAGAATAGTCAGATTTTTAAACAGAACCAGACATAACTTCTAAAACTGAAAATTTAATTCTTAGAAAGTAAAAAAAATATTCAGTGGGCATAGGTGAGGAAAGAATTAATGAATAATTAAAATACAGACATGAGGAAAGCTAAGGAAAGAATTATTGAATCATTAAAATACAGACATGAGGAAAATCATCTAGAATGCAGTGTAAAAATGATGAGTCAAAACAGGATGGGAAGAAATACAGGGAATGTAATAAGCAGTCAAAATGCACATTTATAGGAGTTTCAGATTAAAAATCCCACAGAGGATAGCAGAACGGCAATATTTAAAGAGCTAATGGCGGAAATATTTTTTAGAATTGAAATAATGTTAAGAGTTCCCAGCTAAAGCTACACAGCAAATCTCAAGAAAGATAAATATCCATTCTCCCATCTGGTGTGTTGAAATCTCCAAACATCAAAAATAAAAAGAACATCTTAAAACCATTTTGAACAAAAGACAGATTTATCTCCAAGTTATGACAATAAGATGGATAGAAATAACATCAATAAACCAATAAATAAAGACAAGAGTGGAATATCTTCAAAGGGCCATGAGAAATTAAGTGTCAATTCAGAATTTAATTCATAATAGGTCTCTCAAAAATGGCAAGGATGGCAATGATAAGAACATTTTTGGTATCCAAAACTGAAACTCTATCCCTTAGAGCATCTTGCTGAGATTAACTACTAGATGTTGTTAACAAATAAAGAAATTATAACAAGGAAAAAATGAGAGGGTTACAGAAACAGTGATAAACTAGAAGACTAACAGACATGAGTAACTCCAAACAAACATTAACTGTAAAAAATAATACTAATAACTAATGAGGGATAAAATAAAGTGGAAATAAAATAAAATACTTGACAATAACTTCATGCAAATGGGAAGATTTAATTGAAATGAAAGCACTAGAAAGCCCTGGCATTTTGGGGGAATATGAGAGACACAAATTTGTTCTTTATTTTGTTAAAACTTTATAGCTATTTTGTGAAAACCGTAAAGCTATTGGAAGAAAATAATAAGAATTATAGCTTCCAAATAAAGAGATGGAAATGGAAGGAAAAGCCAATCAAACACATGAAGGCATAAAAGAAAAAAAGTTAAAAATAAAAAAACTGAAACCAACTCGATCATGATACATGTGACTGAATTTTCTTATTAGATTTAAAAAGTAATATAATCTAGTTATATGCTGCTTATAAGAGATATACTTGGAAATGATAATTACTAGGTAAACTAAGAACTACTAACCAGAGATTCAAAACAATGACAACGAAAACAATACCACAATATTAACATCAGACAAGATAAACAAAGGTAAAAATATTGTTGAGGATGAGAAAGGTCATTCCTTAAGTGTATAAGAAATAATTCATGGGGAATATATAATAACCTTGAACCTACATCTATTTAAATAGCATAGTCTCAAAAATATAAAATTGAGAGAATTTAAAAACATCATACAATACTAGGAGTATTAACATATGTCACCAAAAAGATGATAGATCAGACAAAAAACTGTCTTAAAACTACATAGGACTTTCATAACTCAGTAATCAATTTTGACCCAATGAACATAACACAGGGCACTGTACAGAGCCGTTAGAGAAAGTAATTTTTTTTTTCCAATACCAGGCAAAGAACAGTAAGGAAAAGGGAAACACACACACACACACACACAACTTACCAGTAAGTATCAACAAATACTAAACAATAACATAAAAACTCATCTCTCTGTCCAAAAAGAAATTAAATTAGGTATCATAATACAAAGATAGCAACTCTCCAATCTCCCACACATCCATTATAGATTTGGACATTAAAAAGCACACTTGTGAGTGCTTCACAAGTTAGAGAAAAAACATTTATAATGGAAATCACAAAATATTTGGATTCTAAATGATAATGCCAAAATTTGTAAAATACTGCTCAATTAGCTTTAATGACAAATTGCATATATTAGAGATTGAAAAAAACATTGAAAATTCAAGGGTTAAATGTATAAATCATGAAGTTAATAAAGAGTAAAAACTCAAGAAGGAAGGAAAGACTATACGAAAAAGAGCAGACATTCATGAAATAGCAAAGAACAATGACGACCATCAACAATTAAAAAACCGCTTTTTTATCAAACTAATAAAATAGACATTTCTGGCAAGAGATGGCATAAATAAACATGAAGAGGAATGAAAGGGAATGACATAATACTAGATATGGCACAGATTTAAAAGACAGTTAATTATAATTAAAAATAGATTTTTCAAAGCTTAATACTATGACTGTTGCCAATATCTTGACAGATAAAGTATTTTAAGTTTATAATATTTTTAAATTTAACTTAAAAAAAATTTGAATAAATTTGTAAAAACTTTTTAAAAACTGATCAGTAGACAATATCCCTCAACATTCCTCCCCCACACAGCACAAATTATAAAGGTGAATTTTATGTAGGGTGGGGGACTTTCTTTCTTAACCTATTCTCTAGAACTTTCCCACTACTTCATTTTATACCTCCCAGGAAATAGGTCAAGATAGATAGCTCTTCAATCTACTTTATAAAGTTAATATAACCTTTATTCCAAAATAAGGACAAAAAAAGAATGAGAGAGAGAAAATTTACTGGCCAGTCTTACTTATAAACACATAAAAGTATATAAGGTGATGGGTATCTATATAGGCATCTGTTTTATTAGCATCTGTACTATTTTATGTTTGAAATATTTCCTGATATAAAACTTAGACCACAGGGAGAGAAGAATTAGGAAGAAGCTTCTTTTCTTAGCTGTAGAGTCAAAGGCAAAACCTGGGGCAAAAATGTTTTAAAAAATATAGAAATAAATTTGCTTAATCCTTATTATATGGCCTAAATATTGTCATATAAAGAAGTTGAGGTCATTTTTTTAAGCATGATTGTGACTGGGGGGAAATGTTGGAAATTTGAGAAAAATGTAAAACTTTTTTTTTTTTCCTTCTTTTTGAAACATATGCCAGGTGCAATGTGAGCGTTAGGACTTAAGCAGCTACTATGTAGTTTAGTTCAAAATCTTTAAGAAGATCATGGAAAAAAGAAGCTTCAGATAGGCAGATAGTCTTTTATGACAAACCAAAGATGTCCACCTAAGCAAAAAATATGTTTTATAACTTTGGAACAAAGACAGGGAAGACGAACTAAATCTGTTGCCACAGAGGATATTGAATTCCATTTTAATTATCCTTACATATGTACTCTTAATTGGCTTAAGAACAATCCAATTATATATGATTGTCTTATCTCATTAAAGCTGGCACCTCAGTATCTCCCTACAGTACCCAGAGAAGGAAAAAGATGGAGTCATTTTAGTGTCTAATTCCCAGACACTTAGCCTAGAGGGTCTGAGGTAGCTCAGGTAGGGCAAAGGAGAGAAGAGAAGCAACAATTACCAAATTGCCACAGAGTCGATGTTATACAAGAAGATACTAGGCTGATCGCATGATAAAAATCACAGGGAATATATCCAAATAGGGTCTGGGAAATTCTCTATTATTCTGGCCAGACTGAGTTCTAAGATCACCAATGTGATTGAAGGCTGTGGATTTTGGAGCACTTTGTTGCCTGTTGGCTTCAAGAGTCATACCTCCCAGAGGGAAGCCCACACAGGAATTATGCGTAAAATGTGCACACACAGACACACTCACACAGTGGGAAGGGGCACATGCAAAAGGCAGACCAGGCAAACAAGAGGAACTGCCCAAATATAGAAAGAGTTCAAACTAGAGTTCCTCACTCTCTCAAAGAAATTAGAAATGAGGCCGGGCGCGGTGGCTCACGCCTGTAATCCTAGCACTCTGGGAGGCCGAGGCGGGTGGATAGCTCAAGGTCAGGAGTTCGAAACCAGCCTGACCAAGAGCGAGACCCCGTCTCTAAAAAAAAAAAAAAAAGAAATTAGAAATGAATGATTCTGAAAGAATCTTCAGAGAAGAACACAGACTTTCAAAGAGTAAAGTACAAGGGAAAAAAAATCTATCAGAGGACAAAATCTAATCATATAAAATATTGATTAATGTAGCCTTCACAAATGATGAAATTGTATAAAAAGTTTATCACGGATCACTGAATCCATTAAAATATAGTACCAGGGTTAAAGAGCTATAGGGATTATGGTTAAGCAAATGGAATATAAATGTTACCAACCTTGATGTCTAGGAAATGATATAACAAAAACATGGAGGTAAGAGGAACTATAAGTGTAATTATTTCGGTTTTTTATAATATATTTTCCAAAGTTAAAATGAGTAGTTAAATAGATAATCACTGCTATTTCAGTTCATCACATTTTTAATATCTTTGGAGAAAACTTTTAGATATGAATACATCTTGTGACAGTGTTTAACAATTATTTTGTTTTTATTATTTGGTTGAAATTAATCAAATTTAGTACTTTTGATTACAATGGTATTACAGGTTTTCTAAGACGATCCATTGCCAAAGATTTGTAGTAAGAGATTTTCAAATAATGTTTATGAAACACTGGGAATAATTTTATAGGATGAAAGGATATGGGGTTATTATTCCAATTTTATTTTTATTTTGTGCATTGAATTATTTCAAGAGTATCAGACATTGGCCTAGGCCAAGAATTTATGAAGAAGACCACAAAGGCAATCACAGCAACTACAAAAATAAATAAATGGGAACTGATCAAGTTAAAAAGCTTCTGCACAGCCAAGGAAACTATCATGAGAGCAAAGAGACAACCCACAGAATAGGAGAAAATATTCATGTGCTACACATCTGATAAAGAGCTGATAACTAGAATCTATATAGAACTCAGTAAAATCAGCAAGAATAAACCAAACAACTCCATCAAAAAGTGGGCAAAGGCCATGATCAGAAACTTTTCAAAAGAAAATAGACTAATGGCCAACAAACATATGAAAAAATGCTCAACATCTCTAATCATCAGGGAAATGCAAATCAAAACCACAATGAGATATCACTTATCTCCACTGAGAGTGGCCTTTATCAAAAAGTCCCAAAACAATAAATGTTGGCGTGGATGTGGAGAGATAGGAATACTCATACATTGCTGGTGGGACTGCAAACTAGTACAACCTATATGGAAGGTAATATGGAGATACCCCAAAGAGCTACAAGTAGAACTAACATTTGATCCAGCAATCCCATTACTGGGCATCTACCCAAAGGAATAAAAGATATTCTATAAAAGAGACATCTGCACTCAAATGTTCATAGTAGCACAATTCACAATTGCAAAGATCTGGAAACAACCCAACTGTCCATCATTACGTGAACAGATTAATAAAATGTGGTACATGTATACCATGGAGTTCTACTCAACCACAGAAAACAATGGTGATCTAGCACCTCTTGTACTATCTTGGATAGAGCTGGAGCTCATTCTACTAAGTGAAGTATCACAAGAATGGAAAAACAAGCACCACATGTACTCACCATCAAATTGGTACTAACTGATCAACACTATGTGCACATATAGTAATAATATTCATCGGGTGTTGGGTAGATGAAAGAGTGGAGTAGGAGGTGGGTATATTCACACCTAATGGATGTGGTGCACACTATCTGGGGTATGGACACACTTGAAGCTCTGACTCAGGTGGGGAAAGGGCAATATATGTAACCTAAACATTTGTACCCCGGTAATAGGCTGAAATAATAATAAAAAAAACCAAGTTGTAATTCTTTACTACAGAAAGATTAAACCCAATAAAATACATTGGAATAAATCCCAGAAGTTGGGCCCGACAAGGATATTCATTAAAACCCCTCAGAGACAACCATTAGAAGCTTAAATTTGTTTAGCAACCACTTTTTAAACTCCTACTGCAAGACTAGGTAGGAAGAAGTAGAATTAAAGACAGGGTTAAGTCAATGACCCTGAATTCAAGCAACTTATATTTTAGTTATGGGAAAATGTGAGATACCAAGAAATACAAAACAAGTGGTAAGTACTATTAAAGAATTTTTTAAAGTATTCACAAATCCATGTTCTAAGTGCCATGAAGACAGGGAGATGAAAATTTACTAGGGTTGTCTCAGAAAATTCCATGGGGGAGGTTTTCCATGAGTTTTACATTTTGCTAAAAGAAGGAGAGAGGATCTTAAAACAAGTGATTAGGCAAGAAAAACATACCCCATTTGCAGCTGGCCCCTACCTCGGTATCTACTGCCTGGTTACTTGGTAGTCTAACAATTAGTGTTATACTAATTTTCAAGGCCTATGAAAACAAAGGAGTCCCTGTAGACACTGTTAGCATTTGTTTTTATGCATATCAGAATAGTGTTTGTTGCCATGCTTGATTTAGACACAGGAAAAGGACTGACAAGGTTTTGTTTGTTCGCTTTTGTTTTACTACAACATCAAAGAAATATGCACTATTAGCCCATCATTTTTTTCAACTGCTCTCACTCATCCTGTGTTACCAAGTCTATTCAATCAGCAAGCTACTCAGAGAAACATTCTCATAGTTTTCATACATAACCCTGGCCAAGAGCAAACAAACAACAAAACAAAACAAAACAAAATCCCTAGGTAAATGGTGGTGGCTTCCCACACTGAGTGATAGATTTCTCACGAGAATATTAAGATTACCATCAGAACTAAGATGACTGAGGAATTGCAAAGTTCGTTATTATTACATTTTTTATTGTGTGCACTTCACCCTTTCCAAGGGAGCTGGCAGGAAGGGCTGAGCTGGTCTGTGGTGCCTGCTCCCCTGCCAATTCCTTGGGGAAATACTGGAGTATAGCTCAAGACACACTGAGCTACATTCATTAAGATTCCAAGACCCAAGTAAAACCTATACCTTGAACTGGGCGAATATCCTGCAATGTGACAAATTAAGTAATCGCCAGCGATCCAGAGGAAGTACTTAGGGGACAATTAGAAGTATTTTTTTTATCTTGTTAGGGAAATATCACAATGATAATAAAAATTTAGACTTACAACCCTCATGTGTGATTTTAACTAGATTTTGTTTCAGCATTACCAATTTAAATTAGAACAAACTTATTATATTTGTTTTAATTCAGAATGATTTTAATAGGTTAGGACTTATATACAGCTACCCTAACCTAGATAAGGCAAAGAAGGTTAAAATCACATTTCTGAGAGTGTATGAATTAGATGTCTGACTTGAGTGGGAAAAACAGAAGAGGAAAAACAGGCTCTCTCTATCTGATCGGCTAAGGGGAGTGAGGTGGGATCATTTCTTTGTATTGTTCCTGCAGCTACACATCGGTACACAAAGAATGACCTTCCCCAAAAATACAGGATCATTTTTATTCAAGGAGCTAGAAGTAGCTTTACTACCATGCTGTAACCTATAGGATGCATCATTCATCCAAACTTACTAGCATGTTCAGTTAATTATAATCATTCATTCACTTATAAATTATTCAGAACCACTAAACAGGAGGGATATAATGGGTACAGCAGTAAGAACTATAGGATGGTCACTGTTCCCAAGGAGTTAGCTAATCGATGGCAAAAAGAGGGAACAGAATGCGTATAAATATGCCTTTTAGAGTACTAAATATCACTATTCTAATAGGACATCAAAAACATCACTGTCTAAAAAAGACATGAGTATTGTCTGGAGATGGTTACATTGCAGGTTCTTCTTTTCATTTTTTCATTTCCTACTGCTGGGCATATATTGGAAGCTTAAAAAGTAATACTGACTTCACCTGCACAAAATAAGCCATTCTGTTCAGCAGCTTGATAGGTTAGTCAGTCACAGTTCCTTCCCAGTAATCACCTGCAGTTCATTTTTGACAGATTTTTACCTCAATTGACTTATTTTTAAATCTCACCTTCTTCCTCCTGTCTCATACAGGATTGGCCAGGAAAGCTTACAGCTGCTGGCTCTCCTTCCATGGGTACTATATACCTGCACTTTAACACCTAGGGTAGACTAATTATGTCCTAAAATGCTATTTCTTCTCAGTGGTGCCTACAGGTTTAAAACACAGGCTAGACAATTTGGCATTCCGATTCTAGCCAGGACGAATGGTTTAGACTTTGGAGTTAGATATGCCTTGGGTTGTATCTTAGCTGTGCCATTTTCAGGCAACTTCCTTAACCCCTCTGGGCCTCATTGTCTTCAGCTGTAAAATGGAATGCATTCTATGGTACAAAACTGAAATAAGAATTAAATGAGATCTCTTGTGTCAAAGTACCTAGATTATTCCATTAAATATGGGCAGTGAATATGATTTCATTTCTCCATTGCTTCATTATTTCTACCGCTTTGTAGTCTAAAAACAAAGTGGGTTCAAAAGATCATGGTGGTTTCCTTTATTACCCTTATAATTTGCTAACAAATCAGCTGAAATCCTCTGGCAGCACTATTTTTTTTTAATATATAAGATGTTTAGTGGTATGCAGGATTGCCTAAGAGCAGGCTTCTATATCATCCTTTATATCTTTCAATTGACTCTCAATCTAAAAAAAGAAAAAAAAATTCTGATTCTCTATCTTCTTGAGTATGGACTTCAAGGTAACAGCAATCAAAATACTAGAAATCCTGACTAAAGACTTGAGCCCCTGAGAGGATTCTGATAACACGGTACAGGGGCTTGTTGACTTTCAGTCCTGAAGTTAGCTAAGTAAATAAGTGGGCAGGTCCTGTGCCTTAAATGTTCTTACTCTCATTATGTGGCACTAACTTTACTGAAGTTGGTAGCAGACTGTTGTTAGCTAAAGGTCACATGTTTAAATCACGTAGTGTATGGTAATGCGGCACTGTTTTGGATTATATATATTTTTAGTATATTCTTTACATATCACTCTCCCACTATAGTTTTCTATTTCAGAAGCTACTTATCTTAGAATACTTTACAACACCCAGAGTACTAGGAAAAAACACCTCAGTGTATATGTAAGGGTGGTTATACACAAACACACACGGATACATTTTGGGTTAGACACTAACTGTAAAATAATTTAGCCTTGAAAATAATATAGTATAAAATACGTAACTGTGCTATATTTAAAGAATTCAAATAAAAAATAATTCTGTATTACCGAAGGTCTCTTATCTGAGGATTATAAACTCTTATTTAAAGGTTTTTCACTGAAAGGATGTTCCCACGATTTAGCAAATGTAGGCAAACGACAAAGTTTTACTAAAAACTAAATAAATGAATCAGTTAAAATCTTGCTTGACTTTTACAAACAGAGAAACTCTGTAAATAAGAATTATCCTAAATTTCCCCCAAAGTGGCAGAACTTTGTAGTTCCTACCAACCATTTTACAAAATATTATAATGATTCAGATTATTATCATGAGACTACCCTTATTCAGAGGTGAAACAACTAAGATAAGAGAGAGAAATGAAGCCATGAGGTCCAGGTCAGTCAACAAAGCAGGGGTAGTTGAGAATTATAATGTTCAGTTCAGGATATGTTTCTTTTTGCCTTTTCAATGCTCATCCTTCTTTTTCCCTGAATGCTGCTCTTGGGTTCCTGGTGAAAAAGTTATCAGGAAGGAAGTATACAGAATAAAACCTGGTGCTGACTTGCAAGACCCATGGACTGTGTCTCCCACATTTCTCAGCAATTTGACACTATTTTTCAGACAGGCACTACTAAATATTTCAAGTAGCACAGGCAAAAAGCAAGGCAGAGCAGTTTTACTGCAGCAGACCCCAATGACAATGTACTATCCAGTTCAATGAACCCTTTATAAATGCTGCATTTTCTCCCAACACAGTATATCGCAATAAAGTGAAAATTGATTGCATAAATAAAACACTGCACATTAGATAGAACCATGACTGGGCAGATAATTATTTGAACACATATCATTTTAACTCTCTTATCTTTGTCCTCTGCTTCATCCAATAATATCATTAACAAATTTAGTAATAAGCTTAAGACCATTCAATGTAACTGTAAAGTTCCCTTATTTAGCACCCTTTTTGGTTTAGATAAATGGAAGGATATTTGATTTCCTTGTTTAATCACTAAAAATAAAAGTTCTAAGAATTTGTCATAATTTATTTGAAAAGACATAAATCTCTAAAATGTGAAATGTCACAGTCTATTAAACACTCACCTAAACCAGACTTTTTTAATCGTTTTAAGTGCTGACTTGTTTGTTTTCCAGTGGGAGATTTTTGCCCATGTTTCATTTCTTTATCTGAACTGTCTGCTTCACCATTTTTAGATTCGGATCCTAAAAAAGGAAATAGTTATTATGTCATTATCTTCCTCTCGCTGTCCTCGAAAAGAAAAATCTAAAATTGTTTTAAAACTGTAGATATAATCTCTTTTTCTAAGAGTTAATATACTACCTTTGGCCACAATCTGATTCCCCTAAAAAGAGAAGCCCAATAAATCAATCAAACGGAACAAAAAGCAAGAACAGATGGCCTAATAGTGGAGTCAAAAACATGTTCACTGATCTGATAGCTTTTAAAAGAAACAGAGTCAGATCTTTTGTAAAACTACATGAATATGCCTGAACAATACCAAGTCATTTCAAGATAATACAAGACAGAGACAGAAAGATGAAGAAGGGAATCTCGAAGAGGAGGGGAAACCATACCTTTGTGAATAACTTTATGTTGAAGTAGGAACAGAAAATGCAAACACTAATCTATAACAAATAGAATGGTACACCTAGCTGATAAAACGACAGAAGGTAAATTAGATGAAAAGGTCAGGGCTTCACTGGGGTGAGAAGAATGTTGCCTGAACACAAAAACTAATAAAGGATTCCTGATTTTGCAGCACAAAACTGAAAAACAAATTCACACTCACGGAAGAACTGCTCTTGATGGTATTATACATCAGCATGTGGTCCACCATTAAAAAAAGCCAAAGCAACAACAAAACAAAATCCACCTCATATCACTACACATATTCTTACACCTACTGACATCAGCAGATGAAGTTATTTGATGATGATGAGTGAGCTGGAGCCTTTTTTTTTAAAACTGGGAAATATTCTATATTTTTGAATCACTGAAAGAGTCAAAGCATAAAAAAAATTAAACCAAACCTCAAGTGGAAATATTATCCAGTTTCAGAAAAAAAAAAAAATTCATGACATCTTTCTCAGTGAGGAAGTCTCCTCCGGGAAGAAACTGGCCAAGCATACAATATTTCAGCTCTTTACCTGAAGGCGAATCCGACTGCTCATCAGACACCTTTAATGGTGTCAAAACAACACGAGGAACAGTCTTGTTTACCATCATTGAGACTCCATTTCTTCTTTTCTGCTGCTGCCTCAAAGCCTACAAAACATGATAATAAAATATAACATAAAAATATAGCCAAAATGATTTCTCCTAATTGAACTATATGATTCATTTGCCCATCACTAGACAGAACCTCTAAAGAGATTTCAATTCTACAGAATCCCTAATTTCTCAGGATTCTTAATAGTTACCTGCATGTCATTTTCCCTCAAAAGCATAAAATCAGGCTTTGGCAAAGGGTTTAAACCTCAAACCATCTTCATTATAATTCTAACAACAAAGCAAGCAATTAACGGTTTGTTCTACCTTAGCAATGTAACTTGAGAGCCCATGGAATTGGCAACTATGACTCCCAAGTAAAATCAATGTAAAATAAATGTTTCAAAACCAGGATAAAAATATATGTGTCTGCACTTGTCTCGCAGGTGCGTCCTCTCCAGTGCACTGCTCAGTCAATCAAGTTAACACCGAGTGTCATCAGTATGTATAGCATGTAAGGACTACAGTATTGATGCACTCACTCAGCCATGGGGAGCACTGCACAAAATCACTGAACATGGCAGGAATCATTTATTTCTGTGAAGGGAATCAGTCCTAATCTTGGAAACCTTGCAGCACTTGGCTTCTGTCTGCTTGACTTTGGGCATTAACCTTCAGAACACGAACATGACGGGGTTCTGGCAAATCCAGGAAAAAATTGATATGAGAATAAATCTCTCCAAATGGGAGTGCTTTGTGTTTCATAAATGAATCGACCACAGTGATGATAATATAATAAAAGACTTTTAAAATTTTTGAAATACAGCTTATCTAGCTGATCGCTTTATGCAGAAAATTACCTGTAATAAAAAAAGGTCTCAAGCAGACGAAACTGAAGAGCCATTAAATTCACAGTGGCAGGTATGCTAAAACTCTTCAAAAGGTTAAAAGGCTGGCTTCAGACAGTCTCAAACCTTTTTATTCCTGGTTTCTGTGTAATTTCTACCAATTTTACAACGTCCTAGTTACTTGATTAATGTTCTTCAACCAAGAGTTGTCAGGATCTCCTGAAATACTGCACTGACTGTATTTCCCCTTGCTGTCAAAAAACGATGTCACATTATTTGCAAAGAGTATTAACCGAATTCCCAACTTGTTGACCATAAGATTTAGCAATCAAATAATTACAGAAGTGAAAAATTAAATACCATTTCATTGAAAGAAGGAATATTCAGATAAGACTTAAAGCCAGATGAGAACTAAAGCCTTGCCAAATCTATTACAAATGATATGGTTGCTAATGATAACACCAGACATCTTCCCTTCAATTCTTCCATTTATTGAACTTTTGTAAAGTACCAGGCATGGTGAGGGGAAGAGAAAGAGATAAAAAGATTAATAAGATGCCATCCTTCTCACCTTTAGCCTGCTGTCAATAATATATTTAATGAGAGCTTACATGCTATAAAATATTTAAGACATTTACTCTTTCTTCAAGGTGTATACATAATTGCACATAAATTTTGCAAAGAAATGCATACTCTCTCTAGCCTTGTATAAGAACTCAAATCACTTTATAGACATATTAACCTATGAATCCAATAATAAAACAGAACAAGGCAACACAGTGCTTTAAATTATAATTAAGTCTATCTCTGCCCACTAGTTAAGACTTCATAAAACAATAAAGCCTGTATAAAGAGTGATCCATTTTTAGGAGTCTTTACAGCATAGATTTCAACTACATCCCTTGGAAAAATATTAGGCATTTTAAAAATAGTCATTTGTGTGTGTGTGTGTGTGTGTATGTGGTTAGCATGTTTATTTTAAAAAAACATTGGTTAGAAAAAAAAGACTAACTAGAGGCCTAGAAGCTGGAATCATAAAGTTAAAACTGGCATGTCTTTTTAGAGCATTTGTGGTAAATAATAAAGTAACAAAAATGTTCACCTCCATTTCTAGAGCTGAGAAGATTCTACTACAGAAAAATTAGTAATCAGAGAGAAAGAAACTATGATAAAATAATGTAAGAATAAAAATCCGCAGTGGTTTTGAATTTTAAAGAATCACGGTGGCATCAAGGCAAGGATAAAGAAAGCTAACCAATACAGAGTTTGAATAATTTTTTCTGATTATGTATTTCCTACTCAGAAAAAATTTGAATATTTCTCAGTACAATAGTTCTAAAAGTATTGATTCACACAACACTATGTGCCTTTAGGTGACCAAAACTAAATGCCCACGATATTAAAAAAAGATGTTTTAAGTGTATTAAAAATGTATTTTTTTTTGTTTTACCACTGAAAAATAAGCATTAGATTTGTTCCCAAATAACACTTCCAGGAGCAAATAAGCATAAATTAGAAAGTCTTTGTTTACCACGACACTAGTAACAGTGGCAAAGCAGTGACAGGCTGCTAGACACACTCAGGCACATCAGAGTTCAGTCATCAGAACGGTAAAAGAGGCATCTTGATTTCACTTCCTCGATTCACAGGCATTTTCAACTGTGTCTGTGGCTGCCTTGAAAATTCCAATGCACCTTCCAGAAAGTAGGATTTATTTGACTCTGGACACCGGGGACACCCTCCAAGCAGATCAGAATGTTGATGGAGGGAGAAAAAACAATGTTGACTCAATTGAGATTGCTTGGGATGGTTGGGTTGACTATAAACAAAAGAACTCTGGCACTTCTGTCCGTGCGGCAGTCTGTATGGTGACTTCTGGTCCCTTGTGGTAGGGCATGCACGCCGCACGTACAGAGGGGGCTAGCTCTTCAATTCTGGGGGGAGGGGGTTATGTAACTCTAATTCTCGGGGTGGCTGGAGGGAAAACATAAACAGGGGAGGCTGCACGGTGTAGGAACACACATACCCCATCGGAAGGGGCAATTGCTACTCAAGAGAAGTATCAAATCTAGATTCTTAGGCGAGTCTTTCTGTTTTTAAACAGTGTGCCAGACAAAGGAAAGATGACTGTGGGACAAATTCAGCCATGAGGTCACCCATCTTTGAGATCTACTAAACACCATGCCTCCCCTGCCCCTAGCCAAATAAGTCAGTCTGACCACTGCCCAATATAAAAAATCTCTCTTCTGCTGTGCTAAGCTGCAGAGGAACTGGCGCTGCTGCAGAGCTGTCTTAATGGCAGTGAGGCGCAATGGTTAAGGGGTTGTAGACGCAAAGAAAGACACCAAATGGCCCTGAACAACAGAGAAAATAATGCCGGCAACATGCTTTAAACAGAAAATCTGCAGAATAATATTTATCACAGTTTACAGCACATATAAATATTAAATAAATGTCACTTTTTATATTTATGTAATTTACACATTCTACAACAAATGCATTTTTGAGAACTTAGTCAGTTACACTACAGTTCAAGCACTGCTGATTTACAGCAGTGAATAGGACGAAAGGTTTAATTATTTTACATTTTCGTGAAGGACTAACAAGGAAATACATAAAATCAATGTAACAGTTTCACACACATTCAAGTGCTAAGAAAATTATGCCAGGAAGATGAGGTAGAATAACTAGGGCAAGAGGGACCAACATAAAGTGGGACGTCTGAAAAGGTTTCTCTCTGAAGGTGACAAATATGATGAGATCTAAATGACAAGAAGAAACCAGTCGTGTGGAAATTGTCAGGTCTCTAGTAAGTAAAAGCAGCAGTAATAAGGCTCCTACCTGAGGGACTTTTGGTGGTTCCAGGAATATTTAAAAAACCAATGTGGCTGGAAAAAATGACTAAAAAGTTTACAGAGATGTCAAAGGAATTCCCCAAAATGGTTGTCAAGGGTTTATAAAGAACAGTGGATCTAGGTTCAACGCAAAGGCAGCGCTACTACCCCAGTCCCACCCTCCCCCCGACAGCTTGAAGTCACCACACTAGCACCTTGGTACAGCAAAGATGAACCACAGGGTGTTTTCTAGCAAATACCTGCTGTTTGCCTGTACTCACTTGTTCAGCAAATATGTACAAAGCTTCACTGCATGAAATGCATTCTACCCCACACCTTAGCCATGGTTCTTAATTCTGATCATTTTGAGCTATCTCTTTCTTAACACTCCACACACATTCCTGCCCTTTGCTCTTCTCTGCTTGATACACTCTTCCCTCAGACAGCTGGACGCCTCGTTTCTTCATATACTTCAGGTCCTTGATCAGACACAGTGGTCCCCCTTTACCTGTGGTTTTGTTTTCTGCAGTTTCAGTTACCCACAGTCTAAAACTATTAAGGTATTTTGAGAGAGAGAGAGAGAGACAGCACATCCATATAACTTTTATTAAAGTATTCTGTTATGATTGTCCTATTTTATTATTACTTATTGTCATTAATCTCTTACTATAAGATTATAAATTTCATAGTAAGAGATTTATAAATTAGACGTTATCGCATGTATACATGTATAGAAAAAAACACAGTATATCTATATAGGGTTCATACTATCTATGGTTTCAGGCATCCACTGGTGATCTTACAATGTGTCCTCCTTGATAAGGAGAGACTCTGTGTTACTGCTCCCACTGTATTCTCCACTCTGCTGTATTATTTTTTCATGGACTTACTGCCCTCCAATATACTGCGTAATGTCATTATTTGCTCCCTTCCCCAAGTAGGCTCTAAAAAGGCAGGGATTTTTGTCTGTTTTGTTCATTGACATATCCTTGAGTGCCTAGAAGAGTACTTGGAGTATATTAGGTGCTCAGTAAATATTTACTGAATGAAGATAAAAATTCTCAAAAATAAGTTTATTAAAAATAGAAAGTCCCTCATTTATCTCTCTTTAAATATATAACTGTTTTATTTAAAAGGCAGAAATCAGCAGGGAACAATCAATAAATAACTTTATTCTTCTAGCATTACACTAATATACGCTCTCACCAATTTTCCTTTCCCATTTCTGGACAACATTTTGTGTAGAATTCCCAGCTTTTTGGGTCACCTTTGAGTATTTGTAAAGTCTCCCTTTCAGGTTGGAAAAGCTTGCCTTTCCGCCCTCCCCAGGCCATGCTTATGTCTCAGGTCAAAAACTTCACTGGAGAAGGGATTCATGATTGTAGTATTCCTTCATCTCTGCCCTCTTTTTCTTTTCTTCCCCTGGCTCCCCCAGGATTAGGATTGAGACTGATGAGGGAGAAGAATAGGGCCAAGTTGTCTTAACCAGTGTTGGCATAGTCAAGTCATCACAACCTTCTGGGAGGCAGAAGGGCAACTGCTAGATTTTTATGGCCTGCATTAGTGGATACTTCAGAGGCCTATGGGGAGAGACCTTTGAAACTACACTCTACCCTAACATGGACCATGTACTCTATGGATGACCTCCGGGCTTCCCCTAAGCATGAGCCCCATATACCTGGGCTCCTCTCACCTGAACAGGCAGCTTTCCTGGGCAAGAGCTTTACAACTCCCCTATGCCTGATTAACAATACAGCACCCACTCAGGCCACAGGTATACTCAGCAGCCCTATCTTACTGTACAAAGTATAACTTGATACTTTATTTCTGCCTAGACATTATGGTCATCCTTCTGCCTTCAGAATTCTCCAGGTCTCATAATCCTTCAAAATACAAGAATACAAGGTTTGGAATATATATATTTTTTTGGGGGGAGGGATGTGTATACAATGAATCTTATTTTTTATATATTTGTCAGAGGATGATCAGTCAACCATCTGGTCTTCTTTTCAGTAAGACCTGAGGGGCTGTGTCTAGCATCTCTCTTCAAAATGGAGTATACATGCATCATACTCGTCTCAGTTTTCAGCTTTTACTAAAATTCTAAGAAAATTCTTATCTTATATTATTATGTATATAATAGAAGTTATCTGCAATTTAACTTATGATAATTAAATTTGGATATTTCATAGCCTGGAAAATATAAGTTCATGTAATATATTCAGAAAATAGGGTTAGGAGAGCTACCTTAGATGGTTGTCGAGAGTGTGCCCTGTACCCTAAAAGAGGGGATATCCTTTTTTGTTGACAACTTGGGAGGGGTGATGATTTTTCTATTCCACGCCAGAGTATTAATTAGCTAGTGGTAGCCCTGTTGATTAGTCTATATCAGAGTTTTATTCTGACATTGATATCATCTAATCAGTCTTACTATTTTAGTCTAAATTAATTTTAGGGGGATGATATCAACAAGGTACCTCTAACTGTTTCAAGTCTTGGCTGTACTTTGGAATACTAATGGACTACCTTACAGATCAGCCTTAAGTCTTGTCATCTTAAATTCAGAAAGAAGCACTACCAGTCCTACACAGATTTAGGCGAGTGTAAATCTAGTCTATTATGAAGGGATGCACCTTCAATCTGGTCACATGCATAATGTTCTACTGCCCGAACTACACAGAGTGCAATTTCAAAATCTCTGATGTTGTAAGAAAGAGAACAATTGGACTTACGAAGTTTAATACTTCCAGGTACTATTCAGTACGAAAGAAATTTACAGACTTAAACCTAGAAATACACCTATTTTTTTTTATAAAGAAAACAAACATAATAGAGCTAAACCAGTCTAGGAAAAGTAAAGATCATATCACACTCACATCAATTCAATTCTGGCTTTAAGTGAGAGGAAAGAAATCAAAAGATGCTGACTGAGCATGCTTTTCTCTAGAGACATGTTGCAATACTTTCTTGTAAAAAGAGAAAAAAACCTTTAGATAAACATTTCATTTTTTAGGCAGAAAGCTTCTCAGATAATTCTAAAAATATGGATTGGTTCTCATTTCTACTGTAATGAAAAAGTAAAACTTAAAATCAGAGGCCTTTGTGTTAACTAGGAATTTTAAGCAAGTAATGCTCGCTTTATTTCAATAGAGAAACAACACCAACAATGTAACTTAAGAATGCACTGAATGCAATAAGTCTTCTAATGAAAATCTTAAAATATCACATGCTGTAAACGCTAAAACTTAAATAATGAGAAATACACACACAGGAAACAGCTGGCTGCATCAGAAACCAACAACTTGTATTGTTGCTAGTACACTAAATGTCAATGCCCATGTTCAGAAACTGCTATCATATAATATAACCTTTGGAATTTCACAGTATTGGTCAAACACATAAAGCTAATGCAAAATACCAAGAATATATCTGCTTTGCAATATCATAAAGAAAAAAGATCTGTAACTTTATGAATAAACTCTACCACCCTAAATAACAAAGTCAAACCAACAGAAACAATATATAACACCACTGTGTTACTTGCCATAACAGAACTCATCCTTCTTTAATCTTTCATTTTCTTCCAGTGTCTAAAATTTCCAAAATTTAAAACTTAATTATACTTCTTAAAAATTCAAAATCTAATCATTTCACACTTTTTAGAATCATGATAACCAAAATCTCAAGGTAAAAAGAAGACAGGAACAAGGTAATAATCAGCAATCTGCTGCTCTCCAGAGGCTTCTAAATATGCTTATTCAGAAAAAAAAAACGACTGAAATAACAATATATTATTCATGCAATTATGCCCCACATATGATGTTAACTAATGTTTTGAAAGTAGAAAGTAAAAGGAACCCAAACCTTTGGGAGCCATGAAAATATTCTATGTCAATAGCCAAGGGGCATTACAGCTTTCATATTGTCCGGCCCATAATTACATTGCAATCAACACTGCCGTGAATCCACTCTCTATAGCAGCATGCTTTAGGTGGGGGTAGAGTGTGGAAGGCTTCAGCCTTTGGAAATTATGTCTGGCTTATTTTGCAAGGGGTTTTGTTTTAAATTATTATTTTTCACTATACTTATGATTATTAATTTATCCAATTATATACCATAGGTTAAAGGCAGTATTAATTAAGAGGGTAGAATCTGAAACTATGATCCTGGATTCAAATGTCATCTCTAAGATTTACTCACTGGGTGATCTTGGGCAAGTTATCTACCTTCTTTGGGCCTTAGTTACTTCATTTGAAAAATGGAGTTATGAATACATAATTCAAAGCATTTGCATAAGAACTAAATGGTATAGTACATATAAAACAAAGAGCCGAAGAAATAAAGAAAAGGTAAATATCAGCTAATGCAATTATTTTAAGGTCATTCAGCTGGACCTAGGTTTGTATAATTATGACTTGTATGTGTATACATATACACAAAACATATATTTGCAAACACAGAACATATGTAATTGGCCTCACATGTACACACATATATAAAAAATACGCTTACAAATAATTTCACATGGTCATAGCCATTCAACTATCCAAAAGAAAAGAAAGCTGCAGATTTGCTGAGGTTGCTACAATTTAAAATGCTGCATGTTCAGTCAATTGTTGAAATGCTGTCTTAAGAAATTCAGCAATTACAAGGAATCTGGGCAAAATTCTGCAAGAACAGCTTTTCTTCTAAATGTATTTCCAATATGAATTTGATTATTAATCAAACATTAGCATATCTGCTATATATTGAGCCACATTCTCCTGGCAACTAATTTGCTACTTGGTTATAAAATGAAAGTTTTAGAAAATGAATAAATAACTCTTTCTGGACACTAAGAAACTTACAGAACAGGTTTCTTGAAACAAGGCTTAGACCCCCAAACAAGCAGGTGGCACTTCCCACGAACACAAGCTCCACAAACACACACACACAAAAACATACAAAAAAGCAGTAACTTAAAGTTGTGTCATGTATTAGTAATTGTAAAAAATGTTCAAATAATACAAAGCCAAAATGAAGAAAGTAAAAAATAATGAGACATAAAAATACAGAGACTCGAGTCTTTATCTTCCCATTTATATACAGGAAGATTTCATAGTGTGCACATTTTCCAAATCACTGAACCTCAGAAGTATGAGTTTCATTTATGATCCCATTTATGTTTCTTAAATGCCACAGCTACAGGTGTCCAGTTTTGTATCTTTTGCTCTATCCTGGTTAGTATTTGTTACCTGCATGTTTTTTTGCCACCTGAACAAGGCTTTGTCCAGGTTTCCCAACCTAAATCCATTTTTTAATTTATCAATTAAAAAGGAATTGTCAACAATTATTTCAGTTTTGCTCTGTGGCATCTAAAACATTACACAAAAGCAACAATACAGAGGGCAAGCTCCCCAAAGATTACTTGACCTATGTAGGATGAAATGCTGTTTCTATCTTAAAGATAATACCAATGAATGCAAATGCTACAATCTCAATAATTAATAGGGAATAGAAAGGTAATATAATTCAGTAGAAAAATGTTAAATTTCCTACGATTCTTTGTTGGACGTAGGGGAGAAGGTAGGTGGAGATGTTCTAAGGCTAGAAGATTGAAACTGAATATTAAGAAGCTTTAGTGGTTAGTTGAACTTTAAAAAAAAAAAACTCCATTTTAAAAAACACAGTTTCTCTTTTCCTTGTTATAAATATATCACCAGATGTCTATTCCCAGGACTGGTAAGAGTCATCAAAGGATGGTTGGAGGGGGTTTGTTTCAAAAGAATCAAAATGAAACATGCAAGAAGAAAGCAGTTAAACAAGGGAAAATTATGAATTCAGGGTTAAGTATGAGAGCCTTCCATTTACTGATGCAAAGTTACCATCATGCGACGGCTCCATCTAACCATCATCTCTCTTCCATTTCTTCTTTGCACAATTTAGCATTTGCTGGTATAGCACCAGTAGCTAATATTTATTTATTAAGTGTTTATTATGAGCCACTCATGCTACCATGTGCTTTCATTGTATCACCTCAGTTGATTCTCAGATCAATCCCACGTGCAAAATCCTATTATTTTTCACATTTTCTAGATAAGGAATTTGAGATTCAGAGTGGAGAAGTGGCTTGCCCAGAGTCACACAGTAAGTAGGAAGGATTCAAATGAGGGAATGTCAGCACCAGAGCCCAATCTTATAACCATTACTTCCCACCACCATCTCAGCGCAAGACCACAAGGCCAGTACTGTTTATGTGGACACTGGGAAGACACTGCAAAGCTAACTGCCATTCAGCACCAAATACCACTCACTGATGGATATTCTAGATAAGAGTAAGCTACGCTCACTATTATTCTTATTTGTAACAATGCATCTCAGTAACAAGAAAGAAATTATCATTTATTTTTTTCACCAACAATCAGATAAACACAATGAAACCATAAAGAGAGACATGACTTTAAAAATATACAATGCATTTATGAACCCAACAGACTGGGTTCATAGATCCATTGTGACCTGATAGATCACACACACATGCAAATAAATCTTAGTACAAATTTATATATATCTTTCCAGGTACATGTTCTCTCTTCTATTTTACATCGAACTTCTCAGTGAAGCTTCTCCTAATTTTTAGGATAGATGAAAATAATTGAATTGAATATTATGGCTGTGGCTGAATTCAGGATTATCTCTATTGCCTTCTGATTGCCAGGTTATTATTTATTTTACTTGATCAGCAGAACACACATTAAGTAGGTAGAACTGAAGGACAAAAAACAAATGCCTCTATCTTACCTGTTTAAGAGCCTTTTTGGTGTGTTGCTGAAAGGAAGACACTAACTTGCTTTGCACGGCTGCGTTAGTAAGGCTTGAATCTCGAGTGGAAGATGCTTCATCAGTTACCTGCTTCGAACAAACTAGAAATGGAGAGAGATAATGATATTACTAATTTGAATTCCTTTTTTTATATCCACTGTAATTACTCACTTGGAGCATTTCTCCAACTGAAAATGGAAACCTAAAATAAAGCAAAATAGCACAGTAAAAAGAAGAGTACCTAGATTTGAAGAGAAGGAATCATTTAATAATTGTGGCCACTGTTCCATTTAATCTTTTTAGACCTCAATGTCCTTACATACTAATTGATGGTAATTTCTACATCGTGGAACTATTGTATGGACCTAAAAATAGCATAATATCTGCCTCAAAAGTTGTAAGTTGGTAGATATTATCTGGATCTGAATATGGAGAAAGGGCAAGGGATAGTATTCTGAAGAAACAATCTAAATTAATGAAATTGTTTTAAATCTATCCAGCCTCACAGGTATTATGCTTCTTCTATTTAACAGCCCTCCTTCTATAGCATGAAGGACCTACTGGGACACGTTTATCTTTTCCTCTGGGGCTGAGTCACATAGCATGGAGAAAGAAAAATGAAATCCGAGATGCCTATTGCCAACTCAACACAATTATTTTCAAGAAAATGGTGCTCTCCACAGATTACAATATAATCTGCCCATTTTTCTCAGAGTCAGGTTTTCCTATTGTCTATTCTATACAAGACATTTTACTCTAAAAGGCTGCTTTTTAGGGGAATCAATGTCTCACTGATGTGGGTGACCAAGGAGAACCTACAGATAATTTCTGCTCTGCAAAACCCACGTTGGAGCTGGAACCCTACCTGCAGTTCTCCTCAAACTGACAGGCTTCTGAGTCCTCATTTGAGTCCTCTTTAAACTGAAAGAGTTTAACAGTGAAGCGGTTTGGGCAGGAGCACAGAAGTAGGCCCTTTTCTGTGTACTCCAGGGGAGATGGAGTTATTTGGAAAATCAGAGTGAGGAGGTACTATGATTAGCAGCAGAATGGAGGCATATGTCAAAGGCAGGAGGCAAGAGGAAACTAGATGGAAGAAAGTAACTCAAGAACATATTGTAAGAGCTCAAAACATGACTTTTAAAGGGGGTCAGGGTTAACCCTAATTCAAGAAATTTTTTTAGGTAATGGTAACTCGGAAGGATTCTGACCTGAATTTTAAAGGAAAGGAGAGGGGTTAAAATTATTGCAGTCAAAACTGGATGCATACGCATAGCATTGAAAACACTCAGGTTGCTACTCAAGCGTATCTTGCCTAGAAATGAGCATGTGGCTCATGAGAGAGAATTTTGGGGGAAAAAGAGTTAATCAATTTTTGTTTTAATATAGAAAGTAATCAGAAACCCCAATGAACAAGTCAAGGAAAATAAAATAATTGCTAGTTATTGATACCAGGCGCTTCCCATATGTGGCCTCATTTAATCCTTGCAAGATAAAAAGGTATTGTCTCCCTAATGGAGGGAGAAAGCTAGAGCTCAGAAAGGCAACTAACTTGCACATGCTCACACAGCCAATCAAACTGCAGAGCTGGGATCTAAGGCCAGCCCAGGCTAGTGCCAGAGACCATGATTTTTCCACTTAAAATATTTGGCCTCAAAAGTCAAGATCTGATGCAGAAAACTCCATGTCTACAGACGTGAGATTTAGTTGCATGATGGTGGAGATATTGAAACAAGATGTTAATGGGGTGGGGGAAGACAAGTCACTTGGCCTCTGACATGACAAAAAATTGAGAATTGTAGGTGAGAGGGACAGGCCTGGGAAATATTACTGTCCAAGTAGCAAAAATATTTGCAGATGAATATAGTGAGAGAAGTTTTGAATTAAAGATCAGGTGACTTTATTTTTTTACTTGGTACAGTATGACATTTTTTCTTTAAGTCAGTCTAAATGTTCTAGTTAAGAAACATTTGATAACACTGCTTGCATAAACTACGTTTCCTAGGCTTCTCCCCTTGAAACCATCACTAATTTGTAACGCTTCGCCAAAGCTTCCTTCCCAAGAAATATTAGAAATAATAATCAGTTTATGTTCTAAAGATAAATCTATAGTGTATACTGATTAAACACATGGCCTTTTCGATGTTCTTAAGTTCCTATGAAATGTGACAAACTTGGCAGGTGACAGAAAGGTGGCGGGTGGGACATATGATCCCCAACTGAACAGACCTAATGTAAGCCCAGCCAAAGTCAAGTGTGTCTTAGTAAATATGTTTTACTACTTTCACATTCTTAGAGTAGCATTTCCACCTATAAAATTGGAAACTTACTGATTAGTTAGGTCAAAAGGAGACTCAAATACAGTCCATGGATATTAGTGAATTTATGGAAAATACGAGAATGCTTCCGCATACTGGACATCTAAATTCAAATGCACTACCAATTTGCTTAGAAAATGCTATCATTCATAAGTCTTTCAAAGGCAAAGTTCAACAGAGCAGGATCAGATAATAACAAATTCTGACCCAGTGGATATATAATTAAAGCCTTGCATCCCTTTTATTTTCTGATTGCTACAAGAAGTATTACACAATCAGCTGTCCTTCCTGAAGATAACAGCTATTTAGCTCACTATTTGTTCTATTTCTCTCTGACCTAGGAAATCATCAGATATTGGGATACCTATCAGTATCAGCATACATGCTGTATATTCTGGTTTATTGCACTGTGTTGATAAAGATTCACATGTCTTCACATATGTTGTTTCCAAAAGAAACATTCTGTTCCATTTAGAGCTCAGAACTTCAGAGGGAGGGCAGACAACAGAGTTGAAACAGCATTAAGGAATACTATGAAGTTCATTCTCAAAATGTTTCACCTTCCTTTACCCAAATTTATTTTTTTAATCTTCGACTCCAACTAGACTCAAGTAAAGCATCAGGAGTAACCTTGTACTAGGTAGTCATTTTTCTCCACGATCTCTCTGGAACTTGGTCCTGATGCTTACTTCTCTCTAGATAAACCATTTTCCCTAATTATTTACTTCTGTTACAATAACTATAGAACTTTAAAGAAAATCAAATGTAATAGAAAAAATACATAAGCAATTGCTCATTTGGAATTGAAAGTATTATTTTTAAGGAAAAAAATCAAGGAAGAAAAAAATTCATCCATAGGCTCTAAGCCGTGTGCCTGTACACATTTTTTAAGTACTGAAAAATATGGATCTTTTCTATGGGATCTGATTTGCTTTTATTCATTCTTTTTCCATGCATATGGCATAAGGACGGCTGAATATAAAAAGAGGCATTCACTGCACAGTCGGATTGCGCAAGTTCATGCAGATTCATATCCTAACAAAACCAACATTTTTGCTTTTACTTATTCTTGAAGCTTTCTTATAATAGATGTGATAAATAAATAATGAAGGGCTCATTTTAAACAGTTGCTTGAATCCTTATCTAAGGAACTGAGTTTGGCCTCTGAAATACAAGCTGAAGAAAAATTAATGCTAAAGAAAGGATCAGGTTAAATCCCCTGCATGTAAAATTACAACAGGAGCCAAGAAACTGAAGAAATTAGGACAGATGTTTTATCCGATAAATATCAAACACTGACATGCAGCTTAGAAAGTGATATCTTCTTGGCATTCAGAACAAAATGGGAGCTGCTTTTTCTACGTGTGCACTGGCATGATCGCAACACTTATGGCCAGAACTTTATACCTCGAAATCCCAATAGAGAGTCTGCCCTTTTCGGAAGTGGACAAACTGAAAACGAGGAAACAAAAATGAAATGACTAGTTCTCCCTAGAACTTTTATCATTCAACATTTTTTAAAAAGCTGTCAAAGTGCTATTTCTGTCTATATTTTGCTTGCCTGTCAAAATCAGGCAAACCAAAAACACAGTGAGAAGCTAATCTGGGGGGTTTTAAATCTGCCTCTCATCTACCTCTACTCTCACTCACACCCCCAGACACCTCCCTCAAAATATTCTATTTAGAAGATCTGGGAGCAAAGGGAGGTGGAAGAGAACAGGCAACCTGAGACAGCCTTGAAGGCCAGAGAACTGGTGACTGTGTTCCAGCAAAACTGTGGATTTCAGTCTCTTAATGTCTCCAAGTTGTCTCTCTTTCTCCTCCTTTTTATTTACTATTCGACTTGAAAACACTATTGAACTAGAAAATGTGGGATAGAGCTCCTGTTTTTAAAGTCGAGTGCTAGAGAGAAGATATGGGTGGCCTTCCCTCCTCACTGAATTACTAATCCAATGACAGGTGTCCAAGGGGACACAATTCTAACTTTCACCTATAACCTAAGATACAGGGAGGGGAGAATCAGAATGCAAACACGGTCTGTCTCTGTTTCTAGTCTCACATCTTACCTGCCTCCTCAACTCCCACCTTCTCTGATCCAGCCAATCTCGAGGCCCCTCTGTGTTTCCGAACACATCCACTAGCTGTGTGTGTTGCACATGCTCCGACTGTCCCTCCTTCAAATATCCTTCCCTATCGCTCTGCCTGGCAAACTCATCTTGGCAGACCAAACACCAAACAGATTCCCCCAAAGCTTCCCTGACTATCCCAGTCTCTGAGGTAGACTTTCTCATCCCCAATCCAAGCTTCCTTGGAACATATGTGAATTTATGACAGTCCCTGCCATTCTGGTGCTTGTGTCTGCCTCAGCTGCCACAGGCTCAGGAACTAACTCTGGGATTGACTGACATGCAAAGATGGGCACAGAGCAGTCACTCTGTAAAATGTTCCTTAAATTTAATGAAAATTCGATTCAAAAATTTAGTTTATCTAAAGAATTTTTAAAGTTAACTTTCAATTATGATTTTTAATAAGAATTCATCAAAGCAGAGGCCAGCCAAGCTGCATTTTTTATGGAAAAGCATGTCTAAAAATGAACTGTTTTAAATTTGAAAACAGAAGCCTTCATAAATTATTTTTTTCAATTATTCTAAAGTCAATTAGGGAAAAATATGAAAACCAAACCATAGACCTTCCTACGCAAGTCAGTGGGAAGTTGCATGACCTGCCACGAGTTATAGATGTATTTCTCTTTGCTATCCTTATTCATTGCCTTATTTTAAGAGGAAAGTCACAGTTTTATGGTTTTGCATGGGAAATAAAAATAAAATTTAAAAGTCAAAATTAGAAATCACAATGCTTACATTAAAACGGCAGGAGCTGTGTGGGTGCAGAACCACAACACAGACCAGGATCCGTACATTACACAGTCACTGCAACACAGATATTTTGTACTATTAATTGCCATGTGTCCCACTGAGTTACCCAGTAAGTAACAAGCTCTCCGACAAAACTGGTGTTCAAAGGTCTAATAAAAACAAGGAGAAGAGTATCCTTTGGCCAATTTCATTTATATCAGTTCTCCCTCCAAACACTCCCTTTCAACTTTCTGAACAATCAAACTAGATGCTCTCAAATCCAAACAGATATCTGTATGAATGATCTTGACATATACTGCAAGCTTAAAAAAGTTTTTATGAATAAAAATTTAAATCAAAGAATACATTTTTTGTATATTAAGAATAAAACTGTGGTCCCCTGTTAGAATTCAATAACATTTTAAAAGAGATTTGGGTCTTAGAATAAGCTTATTTGCTTATTTATCAATCATTCATTCAGTCACACAACCTTTAATGAGCACTTTTCTTCACACCAATCACTGTATAAGATTCAGGGGGAAAAACAGTAAACAGGATCCAAGACCTAATCTTGAGGCTATAGAGCTAAAAAAAAAAACCATTTTTTTTTTCAAAGAACAATAGTATAGAACCATTAATTATACCTGGGGAAAACCATGCCTAGAAAATTTAACAGTGATAACTAATAGTTGTTTTGAAATATCAATAATAACTTAAAAGTATCTCCAAATCGCAAATAATCAAAAAAGCTTATGTTTGGATAGTAACGTGCTTTACAAAGTACAGTACTTACATTTAAAATTGTATATATTAGATATTCTGAATATATCCCACAACAAAATGCCTGCCAAAAATAAAAGACTTAAAGAAATACAGGGAAACCCTTCTATTCCCAATTAAATCTTTTCTGGACTCCATTTCTTTCAGGAAAAAAAATAAAAAAGATAATTCTTTAATCCTTTTTGGATGCTTTCGAAGGAGAGCTGCCCTCTTTAAAAACATTCCTTGTGCCAAGATAGGTATGGATATTTGGGTTTAAGCAAATTTCCTTGTTTCATTAAAAAAAAAACAACATTACAACAATATGAGATGCCAAGAAAAGCCAGCCATTAAATAGAGCAATACTATTAATAAAAATAATGGAAATAGCATTTTTTTCCCTAAGAAACGTTCATAGGACAAGGAATTAAACATAATAAGTATTGACACTCTTGATAATATTTAGAATAATATCTTCTATGAATAAAATATAGCTAGTACAACTGAAATATTTACTCTATTTTATAACTTGCTTGATTAGCTAAACAAAGTCTTCTTATTCAGAAGAGGTCCCCCCTGCCCCCCAAAAAAGATCAAAATGAACGAAGAGGAATGGTGAATCAGATAGTAATTAGTAGGAACATGCTTTTACAAGATGGAATCATGCTGGACACCTTAATGATTTTGGGGGTGATATAAGATGCTGCAAATGATGTTCATCTGGCTCAGAACTGGATATACCACAACTTCATTATAATGTCTACAAGTGGTTCACACACACTTTGGTTTGCACTGGATAGGACACTTAAGCTCCATAGGTAAATAGCAAGACTATTTTTACACACTGAAGATGTACCTAAAGAAATCCCCCCCTATGAGTACTCAATTTTCTAGCCAGGCCAATTTAGTTATATTAATATCTCTAGATATCCATAAAACATCTCTTCAAACACAGAGGAGAAAAGAGAAAACTTAAACTAATAATAAATATATTTAGCAGGAGAAGCATATCCTATAGTTACCAACCTTTAACCACCAACCTTCTACCACAGAACCAATAAGGATTTCTCTCTCAGAGTGATGGAGAGTAATAGCACTCTATGCTGCTTGTGTCATTAAAACATTAAACATTAAAGTCTATTTATTTTACACTGGCACAACACCTGTGATGTCCCATGCTGCACCAGGTTCCTGAAACAGCTGCACAGAAATAAAGCAATCAACCTAGAAAATGAGAAATAGAAAAAAAGTAGACAGGAAGGATATCAGCAAGAGGTTGGCATGGGTCAAGGGTAAGTGTTTCCACTCATGGGCATGATTACTGATTACTTTATACGTCAACATATAAAATATCAATTCCAGTATAAAATAAAAGGAGTTAGGTTTGCTAACTGTTTGAGAAATAGTTATACACTGTCACTTTAAAGACAAAAGAGAGAATGGATTATCATCTGGCATCAATGAAAAAGCACTTTCCTTTTAAGAACATGGGTGCTTTGTTCATATGTACAATCACAGATTATACAAATTAAACTAGAAAATTGGCTAGTTCAGATGAGTAATTGGGGGCTTACCTTTAATTCTGTTTTTATTTGAGAGGGAGTTTGTTTTTACTGTGAGATCCTACTCTCTTCCCAATCTTCATCTCTGTATTATGAAATATTTCACTCATAACAGAAGGAAAGAGGAGAAAGTACACTTAAATGGGCCATTTTATCTGCACTTAAAACTCTTTTTCCTTCATATCTCTGCACTCTTAAAGCTGCCCAAAATCCATTTATACAAGAGCAAAGTTCACAGTTCAAGGAGAAATATGTAAGAAAGAAAGGTCCCTAATGGATGAAAGAAATGAAAAGTAGTACCAATAAGTAATGTTTGAAAGAGTTTGGATAAGTCATTTGGAGGAGATGAAGGGGTAACCAGCTGTTCCCCATCATCAAAGAAGGAAAAAAATGAGGAAATTAGTTCAATTAAAAGCACAAAAGATGTCAAAAAAAGGAAAAAAATCCTTCACCATAAAGGTTATCAAAAACACAGAGGGACAAATATAAGGGAGACTGTGAGATTTCTATTCCTCTGGACATCTATTTTAGTAGATGAATAACATCTTACTGAATTGACTGGTTTAAGTAAAACATTGACATGAGATACTACCCAGAGATGCATGGTCTTTTGAAAGCCCTTTTACTTCTCATGAACTGTGTACTCTGTTCATGGGCTGGGATGAAAGAAGGGAGAATGAGAAAGAGTGGGCAGAGGAAGTTTTATAACCTGCCAATGGTCATTTCTGACTGTGAAGAGTATTCTCTTTCCTTTGCATTTTCTTCCATGTGTAACTAAAATAACATAATTTTCACATACTTAAGTTTCTCTAGGCCACCAACATAGAGCAGGTGTCTCCATGAGCTAACAAAGCTGTTGACTAAAATGCGAAGATGTTGGATGATAGACAAATTGGCTTAAACCCCCAATATCAGGGGACCTGGTATAGACACTGAAGGAATTTCCTTCCCTCACCTGCAGGATTCTTAAGAATGGCTGCCAGGTAGAAGTTGGTCATGCCATGTTGTCTTCCTCCATGAACACTCTGAAGCCTATCAACAACTTCCTATCCCTCCACCCATTGAACACGAAGATGCAGATACATACTATCCTATGGAAAATCATAGTAGAACATTCACAGGCAAGCTACTGAAAAATCTCCAGCAAAACAAGACCATGCGGAAGGAAACACCAAGGTGGTGGGCAATATCTTCAAAAGTTACTAAAAACACTCCCTTCGCAACTCCACCATCACCCTCATTTTCCTCTCCCTTCCTCTTGCATAAAATCTCCTGATAAATTGTCAATGTGACTACTCCCTGTGGTGCCTGAACCTTTATTAGTATACTCCTCACTTTCTGCACAAAGCTCCTCATCTCTGCACAATCGATGTCTTCATCGAGATCCTATCCACACACTTCAGGCCACCTTAAAGTACTTTCCACTTTTGATAAAAGACCGCTCAAACTGTGGCCTCTGAGCCAGGGAAAACAAAGAATGAGCTGAATAATGTTTCATTAAGTTAACATAACTTTGCCAAGAATCACACAATCAGAAACCCACTTATAAAACTGGCCATAAAGAATAATGAAAAAGCACCATATAAAATTCCTCAAATGTTGGAATCATTATTTACCCTGGGATCTAAGGTCTAAAACATAGGACACATGTTCTCTTTATATTTTTTTTCCTCAACACAGACTTTTAAAATACTAATTCCCTCGCTAGAGAGCTGCTTCCTCCCTGAAAACCATTAGGGTTAATAGCAAGCAGAACCTTTTTTGATCTCTGTAGATGCAAACTGTACATTCTCTGGTTTCCTCATTTAAAAAATATAAATAGGATGGTTGCTATTTATTTTAAAGATGAAATATATTAGGATCACAAAAAGGAGAAACACATTTTTTTCTTCCTAATAACAATTTATAGATAGAGGATGAAGAGGGTGAAGACTGTCTACTGATGGTATCATTTCATATAAAATATGTATGGGCTCTGCAGACCAGCAACACATTGTAAGTCAACTTAATATGTGTGAGGAAACTCATGATATACCAATGTATTATGCTCAGAAAACAACTCAGACACAAACATACCCATAAATCTCTGACTAAAATAGACCATAAAATTCATAATATTTTCTTTGGGTGACATAGATTTATACTTATATAGGCATAAATGGTCATGGGTTGTCAACACAGATATATCAAGTGATTCACCTAAATCACTCTTTGATCTCTAAAGCTTAGCTTGTAAAATTTGAACAATTTACTTTCTCAAGTCCAGAGAATTCTTAATAACTTGAGAAACTGTTCAGAAGTCAAAGAAACACGTATAACCATAATTCTGTGCTTGTTAACTTCCACTATCAATAATGGACCATGATTCCCACACTGTAAAATTTTTCAACAAAACTTAAAATATCTTGGCAAAACATCTCCTATTTTAAAAGAATGTTTCCTTGGCCAGTTGATTCCAAAGAGGACTAAATCATTACTACCATTACCTTAACTCTGCTAAGGACTCAAATGTTAAGGACTGGAATTAAGCTGCTAAAATTTTTCTTACCAGTTCTTGCAAAATGCTTTCTTCTCAAATATTTCTCTACTTATTCCCTTAATAGTGCAGCCAATGTCAATCTTTATTAATTTGAAATAACTCTGGTAGCAGAGACTTACTCTTTCCATGTATCAAGAGTATCTTGTGAACTGATGGTTATGACTCACCTCAATACTCCCCACTCTTTCATCTCAAAGGAGGAACAGAAGAGGGGGAAGGGAATAAAGACAGAGAAACAGATGGTACCCCCCTCCCCTCCCTTCTCACCACCTTTCTCTCCCCTACGCCTCTCTCCTGCTCCCTCACACATATCCAAACATATACTCCACCTTCTCTTTCTGACCAGATTTTCAAAGTATATTTGTACAGCTGTAAGAAGTGTGGAAAGTATGTCCATTCTAACTTTTGGTTCAAATATGTATTAGAAACATGGTAAGCAAGGAAATCACCTAAAACAGTTCAGTCTCCTGGAATTTTATTACTGAATTGTTAAGAAATCATATGGGATCTCAACCTTCATTTGGACAAGCCAGGGTTTCCTCTTTGTCAAAGTCTTAAGTTTATGATCAGAAGGAATTTGGACTAATGTTGGAAAGGCAAACAGTACCAATGGCCACAGGTTAAAAAGTGTTCCCGGTGGTTTCTATGCAAGGTGTCAGAGTGATTAGAGACTGGCCTTTGGTGTCACACACACCTGGGCTTAAGACTTGCATGAGACATTTAAACTCTCTGCTTCCTCACTGGTAAAAAAATAAAATAAAATAAAATAGACTTCAATATATTTTCAATATCTAGCTTAGAAAATGCATCCTGAGGCTAGACTGATGGGCTACACACAGAGGTATATGGTACTTACACAGGATAGGAAATATACTTGTCCTACAAGAAGCAATTGTGGTTTGCAATAAGATGCAAAAGTGAGCAAGTCAAGGAATACTCAAGGAAATAAGCTATTTACTATTCTTTCAGTGATTCCACAAAGCAATTTCCCAAATGCAACTTCAAAGGAAAGGCCAGGAAATCTAATTTTGGTCACATTAGCTAGACATGTGTGGGTATGTGTTATTCTGTAAGGTACCTATTCACATTTCAAATTAGGGGAGTTTGCTTCCTCCTGCTTTGGTTTAATTATTAGCTGAATGCTCTCCTGCCATCTCCTACCCTTTTCCCAACTACTAAAACTCTCCCACTGTTTCCTCTGGAGTTCAGGATTAGTCATTAGCAAAATTTCCTGCAACCTCCATCTTTTCTCTGAACAGTCCCTTCACATTTTGATGTACAAACCCCAGCTGTCTCCTATGAACACTAGTTTTCCTGGAATGCTCTCAGGTGGTAGCCTTTTTCTTTTCCACACCTATTGTACATTGGGCCTCGAAATGGAATAGGTGACCTATATTCACCTCACTGTTCCTTCCAAGACCACTCTCCCTCCCTGGCTCCTTTGTTGCCTCTAGTGTCATAGCTCATGTCATTAGACTATACCACCAACTACTCCTCCTTACTGTACTTATCCTACTCTCCTTCATTTTTTGATGATTTTAGCTCTGAAATATGAATATTACATCTTGTCCATGCTACCTCTATCTGACTGTCTGTTTCAATATCCATGCAGATTATTCTCTAATATCTTATGCCAGTGGCCACTACCAGCCTTTACAACAGCTTTATGCAAATAAGAAAAGGCAATCTTTCCTCCAGGTAGACCCAGCCCCAACACACAGTACTAGGCTAGCCAAATGGAGGGGTGCTAAATTTCAGCCGCTGGCAGGCCACTCAGCCAGATAATTCTGAAGAGTGTACACATGGCCTAATCACTCATGATATCCTTAAACCTAGCCCCCTTCTTTTCTTAGGAAATGCATTGCATAGTAGTTCCCTAAATTCAATTCCATGTATTCCACTCTCACATCGCCTATGCTTCCAATTCATTTTCTTTAGGACACCAAATCAAACAATCTTTCCACACCAGTGAGACTTCCTTCTTTATACCACCCCTTACACAACTGTGTCTTCTCTTGCCTCCACACCCAACATAAATTCTATGGATGCGCACTTTAATTATTCCATTTCATATGCCCTCTCTTGCTTTATCATTTGCATTTGGCAAAACCCCAGCTCCAGTCAAATCTAACTGTACATCTACTCTGCACTTGTACAGCAGTCCTGACCATGACTGGAGCAAAATATACAACCATGTGGCTGGTCTCACATTACATTCAGGATTAGTAACCCTGAGATTGTCCTTAATGCTATCAGATTCTCTTAGACAAACATTTTATATCTTCTCCTTAAATCTACAAAACTCTCTCCCCCGTCCTCACCCTCAATGAAACAGGAAACTACTGAGAAAAATAAAGCAATAAGAAGCAAACTTCGATGAGCCCCTTCTACATGGACTCATCTACCTTCACTTTTACTGAAATATTAATACTTTGATTTTTCCTACTGCCTCCTTTAAGGGACCTGTCTACACGCCTTGCTAATGCCAATCTCTTCATATATTGAATAGGTTCCATTTCCCCTCATCTAATCAAGCACAAGACAACAGTGTACCCCTCTCACATTATCAATTTGTTCACAACTGAAATGTCCAGTAAACAATTATTATATTTTCTACTTTAAAAAAAACCTTTCTCTTAATTTTTTCCCTTCTAGATATTTTTCCATTTTACTCCTCCCCTTTACCTCAAAATTCCTTGAAAGAATTGTCTACACTTGAGATCTCCAATTTCTCTCCCCGCCCCAATTCTCTTGAACATATTTTATTTGGGCTGTGATCTTACCAGTTCACAAAAGTTGTCATTGCCAAGTTGATCAAAACCCTCACAAAGGTCAATTCAGTGGTAATTTCTTTCTTCTTTTCTTTTCTTTCTTTCTTTTCTTTTTCATTCTTTCTTTTTCTTTCTTCTTTCTTTTCTTTTCTTCTCTCTTTCCCTCCTCCATCCCTTCCTTCCCTCCTTTGTTTTTCTTGTTTTTATTGACACAGCGTCTTGCTCTGTCACCCTGGCTAGAGTGCAATGGCATCATCATAGCTCACTGAAACCTCAAACTCCTGGACTCAAGTGATCCTTCTGCCTCAGCCTCCCAAGTACCTGGGACTATAGGTAGTGGTAATTTCTTAATCTTCATCATAACATCACATATCAAAAGCATTGGCACATTTGAGTCACTTCATCCCCAGAAACACTTCCTTTACCTGGTTTCCACGACAGAAAACATGCTACCATGTCTATTTATCCTCAGTCTCATTTGCTGTTTTCTACAATCTTTCCAACCTCTTAAAATTCAAGCATCCCTAAGCTCAGTCTTTGGGCCTCTTCTCTTTTCTATTTACCTTCAATTCCTTGGTGATCTCATCCAATTTCACATCTTTAAATATCATCTATAAAATGACCACTTCCAAATGTACAACTCCAGCAAGATTTTTCCCATGAATTTTAGACAGGTAAGTTCAATTACTTAACATTTCTACCTGGATATTGAAAAGGAATCTTATACTCACTATGTCCAAAACTGAATTCCTGATCAACAACCCCCTTACCCCAAGCTGCTGCTCTTACATATTCTTCTATCCCAGCTAAGGACAATGCTATTCTTCTGCTTGCTCGCACTCAAACTTTAGAGTCATCCCCAACTCCACTCTTTACCTCACATCCACATTTATCTGCCAGTGGCTCCTGTTGGATCAACCTTCAAATACATCCAGAATCCGGTCACTTTTCATCACACCCACTGCTACTCCATTTATTCGCATCACCATCACCTCTCCTCTGGATTAAGATAATAGCTTTCTGAGTGGTCTTCCTGTTTTTGTCTTTGTTCTCATATTTTTCTCATACTTAGTGATCTTACTAAAATTTAAGTGAGATCATTGGTCTCTCTAGCTCAAAACTCTGCAACGCTTTAGTATCTCACTCAAAACAAAAGCCAGTATCAAGGCACTATATAATCTGGTCTTCGTAACTTCTCTGGCTTTGTATCTTAGTACTCTCCCTTGTTCACTCTGGCCTCACAGCTAAGCCGGCCTCTTGCTGTTTCGGGAACATTCCAGGAACTTCTCCTGCTTCAAGGCCTTTGCAATTGTTGTTCCCTCTACCTAGAATTCTCTCGCCTTAAATGCCAGCTCTCTCACTCCCCTCAGGTTTTTTTTTTCAAACATACCCCTGTCTCCTACTCTTATTCTCTCATTTATTTTGCCCCATACCACTTGTCACCACTGAATAAGCTGTACATTTTACCTATTTACTTTGCTTATTGTCTGTCTCTCAAAGTTCATAAGCTCCATGAGGGATTTGTTTTTGTTTTTTATTGCTGTAACTGCAATGTCAAGAACAGTGCTTGGCACACACCGTGTTTCCCCGAAAATAAGACCTACCCATAAAACAAGCCCTAGCAGGATATTTAAGCATTTGCACAATATAAGCCCTACCCCGAAAATAAGACCTAGTGATGGGCGTGGCTATGCAGCGTATCTGCACAACCCATGCATTTCATCACAGAGCGGTAAAGAAGACGGGCAGCCCTTCTCATCTGCCCCATCATGACAGCTGCTATCCCAGAGGTGACCAGAAAAGTGTGGGCAGCCCCACCAACAAGGTCGGCTCCCCCTGTCAGGTTCCGGCCATCCTGTGCGTGCTACAAGCTGAGGCTTTGAGGGGAAAATAACATGTCCCCTGAAAATAAGCCGTAGGGTGTCTTCTTGAGGAAAATAAATATAAGACCCTGTCTTATTTTCGGGGAAACACGGTAGTAGAAGCTCAATATATTTTCTGGGAGAGCGAGTAGATGAATGCTCCAACAATCAGGCAGTACAACAGGAATGAGCGCCGTGAGATTTTCCTTCATGCTTCTCAAAGGGAAGAGTGTGCCCTGTTCGCCAGCCCTCCCAGAAAGCCAGAAATTGCTGTGCATCTCTGCCTTGTCCTCTTTCTAACCACTAGGATCTGCCAAGATTCATATCATTACCATAACAATGGGGGCTGAGTTTTCAGAAGGCATAGGAATAGGTACATTGAGTCAAATGAAAGTTGGAAAAATAGTCTATAAAGCAGTCTGCAGTCATTTTACTAAGACAAGAATCTGTGTTTCCAAAAGTAAATTCACAGCCTCTGCTGCAGATCAGATAGGAACTGAAGCGGCATCAGTCTTACAGGGCCTACAGAAAGCACACAAGTGTAAAGGGCAGGAGTGATCAGTCAGCATGCAGAGAACACACAAAGGGACTCCCATGGCCATTAATTAAATGAATGACTCCGGCTTATTACTGAAATACAATATTTCTGCAAGGATCCTCTAAGGTTTGTTTGTTTAAAGATAATTTACTGATTTTTATGAGTGCACTGAGAGAGACTTTAATTACATAGTCTTCCTCCCAAATCATGATCCGGATCCATTTGTGGGACCAGTGAGTAGAGTAAAAGACGACACAGCAGCTATTGTGGGACACAGATTTGCCAAAATTGCAGTACAGAATTACATATACCAACAGAATCATAATACAATTGTCTTGATGAAGATAAAAATGAATTCACATGGACAGAATCAGAGGTAGAAAATGCCTCCGTTAGAATTCTGGAAGGGTCACTCACTTTTCAAAAGTCTTTAACAAGAAAATCTTTTATTTGGTCCTCGTTTCACTGTGAAGAATGATATCACTAATCTTAATTTACAAAGAGCAAACCAAGGAACAAAGCTATTATAAAAGTACTTGTGATCACAGGAAAAATCAGCACAATCAGAAATTGGCATACTCAGTCCTCCCAGAAGAATAAATCCAGTAGATACATCCTGAGTAACCCTCTCACCTTGCAGGAGAAATATACTGATACTGGTAACATTCGAGAAAATTATTCAGGGAAATAGACACTGTTAAAAAACAAAAAGGCAAAAACTACATACTTTTCTTAGATGCTAATCTATTTTAGTCAAAATTGTTTGATGATAAATCTTAGTAAGCGATTAGAAGAAAACTGTACCTATAATGGTGGGGAATTGAATTAGTGAATTATTAGCATACTATATAACTTTTAAGAGAACGAGAGTTTCTCATGCTTACCTCCATTTTCCTCTCCATTGGCATTTGCCTCGGCCATTTCTGCACCATCCAATTCAGACTCACAGACTAAATCCAACGTGCCATCCTCTGGGCATGACGACTCCTCTTTCTATATTATTTTCAAAAAGATGGTTTATGGAGATGTACTAGCAACTAAAAACATTCAAAATACTTTTAGTATCCTAAAGTATCATCACAGTTATTTGTAATTTGGAATTTCAATGCTGATTTAATTTTTAATGTAAAATCACTGCTTAAAAAAAGAAACTTGGAAAAGTCCACTGCCACTGTTGTTTATTTGAATAACCTTTTAAAATTGATAGCAAAATGAAAAAATTTCCTTTTGACATATGTTGTTTCCATTTGTTTTTTCAATTCTGCATCCTTCCTTATGTAAAGAAATGCTTTAACAACTCAGAATTTTAATCAGTAACTTAATCTGCTACCCTACATAGCTACAGAAAGCAACTGAAAAAATACAAGTTTTTTTTTTTTTTTTATTAACCTGTGTTATTTTCTGAAACACACACTGGGACAAGAGCCTGATGCTTAACAGCTGACGACAAATCCCTGCTTTCTTCACCAAGTATAACTTTTAGCATTTATAAGAATCTCAAAGGTAATTAATGAGCTCTAAATATAATCCATTATTTAGTAAAGCAGCGACTTTTTAATTTATAAGACATAATACACTGAATTTACTTATTCCAAGTTACACAGCCATTTGTAGATCATAAGCTTTCGTCCTTTGAAATTCTGCACTTCAGATGGCATTTTCCATTCTAGATGGAAATGGGAATGCCACTAAAGTAATTCACACTTGTACCCCCTAAAATTACTGAAATTAAAAAGTAAAATAATTGAAACAGTTATCTAAAGCTTTTGATTTTATTTCTCTATTCTACTATAACAAGTGTGCATATTAGTAAAACTCTCTTGAGATCACCATTTGTCTTAAAATTAAATACTTGACTTAAATCAGTAAGTTTTCAAGAGGAATGAATAAATTTCTTATTTCTATAAAAGACAGGGAGGCATACAGGTGTGAATCCTGTATATCAACTGATGGTCATTAAGCCAAAGAGTTTATGGCAACTGTGATCATCTTAAACTCCTGACTGATGATCCATGACACCCCTCCCCATAAATTTTAAAGAATCAAGAATTATAAGGAAGCCACAGCTATTTTCCATTATCATATGTATGGAGTAAAACCACAGATATTCTTTTCTTAAAGAAAAATGTCATTGTTTACTCTTAATACGAAATCATTTTAAGACATCTGAAAATACTTAGAAGGCATAGGGGTCAGTCTTCTACCCTTCACCCGAATCTCATTTTGTTTACCTTCACATGTCTGAAAAAATGCATGATACAGTAATAACTTAACAGGCATAATATGCAGAACAATCCAACTTACTTTGAGAGCATAGAGGCCTGACTTTCCAGGGATTCTGAAGAATGTTCCATCCCCTATTCGAGTGTTAGTGTGAAGCATTGCATTCAGACAGGCTAATGGAGAGGTTCCACTAGAAAATAAAAAGTGTGCAAAAATGAAGCAGTCTGAGGTGCAGCTTCTATGGCAAAACTGTTCTCTGAGTCTCTCAAAAAAGAAAAAAAAAAAAAGACCTTTTTTTTGCATGCCTTTTAAAAATATCCTCCCAACCTCGAAAACATCTACATTACAATAAAGGGCCAGTCCAGTTTCACCAAAGTTAATCAGATGCATCTGTTTTATAGGCTTGAGGCAAAAAGTCTCCTAACTTGAAATTACGCTTTTTATTCATAAAGTAACCAATACTGTATTTTAAAGAAACCAAAACCCACCATTTACGTGGTGTTATTTTACAAATAACACCATGAAGTCTCAGTTTTTAAATATTACTGACAACTTGATGGTTGCACTTGAATGATCAAAAAAAAAAAAAAATCAAGTTCAAGGGCAGCTCCATCCCATAGGCTGAAAAGCAACAAAAGAATAATAAACCAGGGAAGAACTGATTTGAAATTATAAGTATTTAAGTTACTCACAGGACTGCATTTCTTACATGGCCAAATAAGAATGTTTATCTGTATTTATATCTCAGATACAGCCTTCAAAAGGACATCCTTTTCTCAATTAGATATATCAAATAAAGAAATACGTGTTTGGGAATTCTGCCCAGATAATAATTATGTTCTGTGGCAAAGATGCCAGTGGCTGAATTATGAAATCATTTTTTAAAGAAATCAAACAGCATTAAACAAATGATTAAAATTACTAAAGCACATATCTATAAATATTATTGGAATATATTCATATGTTTGGAAAGATGCTTATGAAATACATAACACATATGCATTTCCTGGGGTATATGTTAAAACACTTTTTGTGTTTTGCTTGCAAACTAATGTTTAGCAAGCTAGGATTTAGAGCTATAATGATTGCTTTCATTTAACCATATTTCCATATACATTTTACTTCCTCATATGCCAAAAGATCAATATTTTGTCAAACCAATTTTTATTAGAAACTCTACTTCATCCCACATGCCTTTTAGGAATTATGGGTATCTTGTCCAAAATATTCTGGGACAATAGGGCCTTTAAGATATTAAGCTTTCAAACATTGAATGTGGGGGATAAGATCATAATTTGTGCTACTAAATTAAAAGTTTTCTAAAAACCAAGATTACCAAATCTCTTACTAGCTATGAAAATTCACCAGTAAGACAAAAAAGTCAAATTTGCTGAATTGCCAAAACACATTTAATAGCAAGTCAGTATATATATGCATCATGGTTATAAAGGTTTATAAGTATTATAATATGAATACCCATTATTATTTTAGGAAGCAGCTTCTTTTTGCCAACACGTAAATATGATTCCATTGGGTTTGACAGGAAACAAGAGTCCTTAATATAAATTTGGTCACAGAACAATGCCGGTGTAACACTAAAGTACACATGGTAATAATGCTGTGTGCTTATGTAATATTTTTTCTCATGAAGCTCCTACAAGCTTGCAGACCTCATTTCATTATTTTCCTTCACAAAAGATTGTTGCTTATATTTAAAGTGGGCCCAGGCATACCTATAACGTAAAATATATTCATCTCCCCAGAAATGTCTCTCCATGAATAAATTCCAGATAAATAATGCAATACACGTTTTACTGAACACTGCAAGTATATATTTTTACATTATACTCTTCAGACAAAAGCACAGAAAATTTGAAGCTGGGAATGATTATGCCAGATCTTTGGAGTTTTAATTTAGTGAAACTGTCAGAAATACAGACTTTTCATAGAGACTTGGCAAGATGTTAACACCATAAGTAAAATAGAATCCAATACATAAAAATGACACAATGTAGACTTTTAAAACTATAACTTAATAAAATAGTCCACCTAACATGAAACCTCACAATATTCTTTCTGCTCTCAATTCCTAAGGTTCTAAAATGTACACAATTGTATGAACTCAGATTTAGAATACTAAAGAATAACACAGATTTAAAGGCAACTAAGAAATACAGAACAAATATGACATCATCATAATTCACAGTTTCTTTCTAAGGTATAGTAAACTTAAGATAATTATAGAAGATAACTTGGCTATTAAATAGCAATTTAATACTGTACTTGCTGCAAACAAATGCAATAAGCACACAGTTTCATACAAATAAAGAGCTCTATTAAGCATGAATATGTCATTAAATTATACTTTTTTAACTTAAACTCAAGATTATGAAAAAATTTAAAATATATAATTCACAATCATAACATCTCTAAAAGTCTCAACAACTACTGCAAGTTCTAATTTTTTTCAAAACAAAATTTGTTTTATTTTAAATTTATACAATAGTTGCATTTTAAAAGAATTAGAAAATATTTTTAAAAATGCAAAATGCAAATTTTACAATTTTAAGTCAATCACTGACTAGTCACTTAATTTTAAGAATATCACTTACATTTCTTCATGGAAAAAAACACTATTCTGGTCCATTTTATTTAAAAACAATAAAAAATTAGCATCAAAAGAGATAAATAATTAGTAAAAGGTAACTGATTCATCCAATGCAAAATATAGATAGGAAAATGTATTTTTAAAATTGTTCATGCCATTTACTTATTGCTATTATTCTTATCAATTCCATAAAATCTCAGACCACTTTTCCTGAAGAAATATGTCTTAACTGCTATTGACTAGGAATAAATAAAAGTCTGACTTTTATTTTTATAGTAAGAAAAAAATAGATTTAGTAAATACATGATACATTTATATACATACACATATATCTATTAAACATAATGATTAACTGTAAGTATGAAAAATGAGGCAGACATGCTTTAAAAGTGTGTATTCTTAGATAGCATGAACACGTATGTAACATCTGTTATTTTTAGTTCATTCCAAAAAAAACTTTTATTTCACAGTTAATACAAAGGTTAATCACCTGTCAGAATTAAAAAGTTAAAAATCCTGTAACAGAATATGTATATATGTCTATGAAGTAATAAAGCATCAATGTTTTAATAAAAAAATTTCTGAAATTTCAGAAGTTACTTACTTTCTAACAAGATGAATTGGAAAAACCAAGATATCCCGATTTATAAAAGGAAAAAAAAAAAGAAAGGAAGAAAAGAAAGTTAGTTTTAAACACAAAGTTTTAAACTTAAAACACAATTCTTTATCTTACCATTTCAATAAATAGGACAATATACAGGAAACCCACCAAAGTCATAGATTTGGCTGCCTATGGGGAGGTGGAGAGGAAGGAACTGGGGAACTGGGGAAGCAGATGACTTCAACTATCTTCCCTAAGACTTCTATAAAGTTTCATTTTTTTCATCATGCACATGCATTTTCATATAATAAATATAATAATAAATAGGGAGACAATATTTGCCCCCATTTTTTTTCTTTTTTTTCCATCTCTTATAATTGGGCCCTTTCCTATACACCTGCCAGGGTGGATATACAGCTTATTCTACTTGTTTGTTTTCTTCCCTGGACTGTAGGGCTGTGGAACCCTTCTGGTTTGTTTTCATTTCCCACAACCCTTGAGCAGAACAGGGGTGGAATTTGGAGGCAGGGGAGCAGGCATAATTTAAACTGTCTAGACATCAAAGAACCCCCAGAGACGCTTCGCAGAGCCCAGTGCTGTGTGAAATATAGAAAACCCATTGCTTTATATTATCATATTGCTGATAAAACACATCAAACTTTACTAATAGTGAATACTTAGTGGAGGGAATGGATAGCCTATCTATTTAAATAATTTTAAAAACCAGGGAGAATACCTGAAGGATGTGATTGGAAGACTATTTACAGATATGATGAAGAAAATATCATAATTGTAGGCATCTGTTCCTTATATATAAAATAGTAATGCTTAAAGAGAATATTTAAGTAATCCAAAGCTTAAACTATTTTAGCATATTAAAATAGTAGTAATATCTATTCTTAGTAACAATTTTAGATGGAAGTAATTTCCTGTAAACAGTTTTAAATCTCATTTTAAAACCATGGGAACATCAAAAAATTAGTTCTGCACAACGTAAGTCTACAAACTCTACAGATTCATTAAGAAATTATTTAGCACCATTACTAGACAGTGTGCTAAGTGCTATTAATATAAATTAATATAAACAAACAATTGTATATTCACTTTCCTTTCAAAAAAAGAATAATTTATTCTTTCAAGGATTTCAAGCGTAAGCTTTGAGAAAATATCTTAATTACAAAGAATATATTTTCAAGAGTAAATTACGAGGGCCTATGGGTACAGGTAATGTTTTATTTTAGTTCTTGATATAGGATCTTTGTCTTCACTTGGTGAAAATTAAATTGTTTCAATTTAGGATTTGTGCACTAAACTCTGTATGTGTTACATTTCACACAAAAAAGTTTTAAAATGTTACAAAATGAATAATGTACCCTTGGATTTGTCTTTTTATTTATATATTTAATGAGCATGTCCCTACTAGTAGAGAAGAATAAACTATTTTTATCAATGAATAAGGATGACTTTTAAATACACACAGTAACACAATGCACATCAGTTGACAATTCAGTAACTTAGATGATTAAAAACTATCCTAGAAAAATCAAGGTCAAACTAACTTCTTACTCCTGAAAAATGTTACTGCTAGTAAGAAACTAAAATGACTGAAAATAAAACCTTAAAAACTACAGTCCTTTATATATGTTATCTGAAAAATATATGTGTGTGACATATGTATGTAATTATATATGTTACCTGAATAATTCCAGCACAAAAAATAACTTATCGTAACCCTGAAATTTGTATATTGATGAACCATGCCCCAAACTTCATAGTCCTTTAAGAAGATCACCAATGAAAGATTTTAATGAGCACTGAGCACATATGAGGAATATGGGTTTTTAATGAACATTGACATATGAGGAATAACAAAGATCAAAGTTTAGAAAAATATAAAAGAGTAAATAGGAATAACCCATCAACTCAAATTAGAGATGGGTCATATTTAAAAGGAAGATACTTTGTAAATTTCTATGTGAAGATATCCACATGGTTTTCAATATTCAATATGCCTCTAAGGTAAAGATAAAAATGTAGTCCTGGTACTCTTATCATGTGAGAATACGAGATAAAAAATACATCAAATAACGTATGTTGTGCAATTTAATTCTTAAAATCTCAGCATGTCTTTGATTGACCTATATGTGAAAGATATTCTTCGTAGAATATAAACAGACATTTCAATTTAGATCTTTTATCAACTTTGCAGAAACTACTAGATACTACTAGACAGACTATAGTGATTCACACAGCCAAATCCACTAGAGGCTAAAATTCCAAACCATTAATACAAGGATAAAAGTTTGCTTAGTATTATTTTAAAACAGGACCTATAAGGAAATTAGGCAATAGCCTGATATGAATGTATAAACCAAAACATGTAATCTATACTATAATTTTTAAAGACCTTCAACTAAAATAAGAGGTGAGGTGGTTATCTTTAATTATAGGCATCCAGTAAAGGACATGCCACGTGTACAACTAAATGTTGGCAACTGTTCCTCTACAACTATGCATGTCGTGGCCTGCTCTATTACCACTGTCACCTTAAGGAAGGCGGCAGAATACACTGATAAGACTGTGGGCTCTAGAGCCAGTCAGCTTGAGTTCAGCTGGGGCTGGACCATTCACTAGCTGTGTCTCACTGGACTTAATCTCTCGAGGTCTCAGGTTCCTCTACTACAAAATATGAATAATAAAAGTCACTATGTCGCAGAGGATTATTCTGAAGATTAAATGAATTAAAACATATAAAGCACTGAGACCTATGGTCTGGCATGTTTTAAGTGTTCAAAAATTGTGAGCTATTATTATTATCACTACCACCATTACTACTCAAAGTAACTAACATCTATTTAGAGGTAAAAAGAATGGAAAATGGAAAGAAATCAATATTTTACAGCTTGTTTAAAAAATTGGTTAAGATTTTAACTTCTAATATAAATAAAGACATAAACATGTATACAAGCCTAGTCCATAGTTTTTCACATGTGGATAGTACTGAAAATAAGTGATAACTTAGTAAGGGTACGGGGTGGAGAATGATAGCAACAAACACCTATTATTATAGTTACCATTTACTCTCCATCTATAATGTGCCTGGGCTTTCACAACTATATTCCTTACAGCCACCATAAAATGTAAGCGTGATTCCCAGTTTTACAGATGTGACTGAGGCTCAAAGGTTAAGAATCTTACTGAAGCCAAATAATTGATACAGCTGAAATCCAAATTTTAATCTGATTCCAAAGCCCATGTTCTTTCCACTGTCCCACATTCTCTCTCCACAGAATCACCTCCTCCACTTCATCTACCTCAAACAACAGCAAAAAAAAAAAAAAAAATTAGCACTTGAAGGAAATATATATTTAAAAAGTCAGATGATGCTAAATAAAAAGATGGTTGGCTCCATCTTCACTCGAAGGTGAGGCGGTTGTCCCACCTTCGAGTGATGACAGCAATGACTTCCCCAGGGTAGATTTCAAATATCATAAATAAAGAATGGGGCCACCAAAGATGATATTGTTGGCTATGTTCCTCACGTAATGCTACCCATGAAAACTAAGGAAGAAGGAACTTAGAGAAAAATATGGTAGAGAATTCAGGTCCATAACTGAGATGACTCTTTGTAAAATTGGATCATTAAGGAAAAACACAATCCATTCACTGAACAAACATTTATTGAGCACACTATGCATGTCAAGCTAATCTTGAAATAAATTTGCACTCTGACATTGCATTACACATAATAGAAACAAAGGCTGAACTAAACTGAATTTTCTGAATACATATGAAATGACAGTGTACTCAGGAGAAAGGCAGCCTTGAGGCATGTTATAGACAAGAGGAAAACCATTTGGAATTTAAATGTTCTCCTTAGTTTATTCCAAGGAGATAATTGAGATGTGATCATGTGTGGATATATATCATCAGCCCTAATGCAGAGACAGTCAACCCATGGCCACTTGGGTTGCCATGGTTCTTCAGGACTTTATACTGCAAACTCAAAGAGAGTATTTCCAATTAGGCCAAAAATATATCTTCTAAAATAAAATAGTAAATTTCATACATTAAAGAAGAGTTATTGTAATTAAATCTGGTACAAATTAGTTTCATAGTAAAATGTAAATTTCTGTATTTGACTTATAGCTACTCATACTCTCACATTATTAGCAACAGTTAATACTGTACTATTTCCAAAATCTGTTCTATGGAATATTAGTCACAAGTGATGCTCCACAAAAATTGTCAAATGTGTTTGTGAAACACATGTTGTATTCTCCTCTTACCAACTCACCAAATACACTAACAATATATACATTAAAGACGGAAAAATCCTGCTTACTTCCATGTTTGCTGACTATATATAATAAAAGAGTTCTCTCCATCATAATATTTAGCAACCTCTCCTATTATGATACTCCCAAAATCATACTTGGGGACATTCTATACTATATTTATATAATTAGAATCACCAGGAAAAAAGTATCTAGACGTCATCACTACCAGGAATGTTTAATTTTATTAGTCAAATCTTTAAAAAGATATTTTAAAGGTATGAAAAATATCTGTTTTTCTGTGGAAAAATAATAGAATGTGATGATTATTTTTCCCTGTGTAAGTGTATAATATTGAAAAATATATCCAGGAAAGATAAACAGCACTGGAAAATACACAAACAGAATCTCTATATATTTGAAAATACTATATGTTTGTAATACAGTTCGAGCATCTCCAATCAAAAAATCCGAAATCTGAAATGCTCCAAAATCTGAAACTCTTGAGTGCCAATGTGACAATCAAAAGAAATGCTCACTGAAGCATTTTGGATCTCAAATTTTGGGATTTTAGGCGCTCAACCTGTATAGTGCAAATATTCCAAAATCTAAAAAAAAAATCTGAAACACTTCTGGTCCCAAGCATTTTGGATAAAGGATACTCAACCTGTATTATATTATGTGACAGATGACACAGCTAACACAAAAATCATCTTACTCATCTCCCCCATGTGGTTCTCCCTGCTGCTGCCTGCTCACTCGGTGATGAGTACAATCCTCCTCCTTACTGCTCATGACTGAAGCATTTCTCAAGACTATTCCAACTATTCTGCCTCCACAAAGCCTCAACAACCATCATCTCTCAATTTGCATTTTTACTTCTTTACAGCCTACTTCAAGCGATCTTTACCTCATACACAAGAGGACAATTCTATAGCCTCCACTGCCTTCAACATCTCCCAGCTCCAATTCATCCTACACATTGGTGCCAGACAATTTTCTTATTTAAATACAAAAACAAAAAACATTGCTCAGACTGCTTCTTAAGGCCAAGCCATTCACTGGCTTTTTTTTTTTTAATCAGTGGTTTTCAAGTACAAATTGCTCAGGCTGACAGGGTCGTTCTACAATATAGTTTGCACCTACCTCATCTTCATCTTCTCCAAATGTCAGACCACTCTCCTGTAATCCAATCCAACTCACCAAGCCTCTGTTGTTTCCCTTCTCTCTGCTTTGGCTCATATGAAACCCCATTCCCTGAATCATCTCCCAGTCCTATCATGCTCCATTTTGCCATTCAACATAAAATTGTTAAACGGGATGGGGAGGCCTTTTGTGACCACAAGATATCCCCATTCTTCTAGAACAATCATAACACTTTGCATGTCTCTCATGATTTCTTTGCTTTGAAAATCATTTGCACCTCTAACATTCCTGCCCTTACTACTTCCAACAAGTTTAGAAACTCAATAGAGGATAGACATATATTTATTCATCTTTATATTACCTGACAAGCAATCCTGATGTGCTCAAAAGGTATTTGTTGAAATAAATTTAATTACTGCTATAAAAGCTGTTACAATCATGGATGTGTGGACATAAAGCACCTGCAATGAATACCACCAATATTATTTTTAAACTCATGGCCACCATTACGTCCGTCAAACACTCTACACACCAAACAGGGCACAGTGGACATCCTATATTTGCATGCCCTGCATTCTTTTCTTTTAGGAATCAATAAAATGGTCTTAATTTCTCTGCCAGGAAGGTTGGCCAGACTAAAGTATCTTTCTGGTCACAGTGATTGGTCAATTGGTGGAAGTTCAAACACTTTTTAAAGAACTGATACAGAAATAGAGGGAAAGAGCATACACTATTTTCAGTAGGAATACCAACCACAGAGACATAAAGATTAGCTGGTGCCTGTCTCTACCTCCATAAGGACAGAGCCTGCTGAGAATAAAGCTAGCCAGAGAAAGGCAGAACAAAATATGGAAAGAAAAGAGGAAGAAAAGTGATGATATCACTTCGACTCCTGCATTATCTAGCCATGTTGAGGATTAGATGTCAAAGTTCAATAAACTAATAAATCCCCTGCTAATTTTATTTTTGACACCTGACTACTAAAGAGCATAAGTGACTTGTATGAGCCGATTTTCCTTTTCTAGGCCTCAACTTCCTCTTCTGTAAAATGCTGAGTTTAAAATAGGTATGTTTTAAGGCTCTACTAATCCCCTTTCTTTAGGGCAATTATTAATAGTAAGATTTAGACTATTAGCTTTCTAAAGTTCATTCCAATCATGCTGCCTGTCTGTATGCTTTCCTTACCCTTAATGCTGTCTGTTCTCCTCTCTTCCTACTCATTTGTCCAGATCCTATTGCCTTCACATCCTAAAAGGTACTAATTACCTCTCTAGTCCATAATGATCTTCTCTGTACCTTGATAGCCATTACAGCCTATGCTACTATTGCAGCATTAAGTTCTGTGCAGTCTAACATCACATTATTTGATGGTAACTAGTTCCTTGAGGACTCCGACTTTATTAATGATTCTTTCTACACCCCTCATAGAGCCCTGCCAGACTTGAAGGCTCAGAAAACATTTAGAGGCTTTGTTGAAAAGCTAACATTTCACAATTTACAGAGCGGAACACAATTTGAAGCCTGACAACTCCAAGTATTGGCTGAGGATGTCCAGAAGTGGGAATTACGAAATACTCTAGAGTGAGAATATAAATTGATAGAACTAATTTGGAAATATATTTGGCAATATCTAGTTTTAACAGTGTGCATGCTCTACAGATCAGCAATCCCACTTTTTGGTATAAGCCCTAGAAAAAACTCACATATTTTCACAAAGAGATACTATTTGTTATAGAGAAAAAAAACTATAAATAACCTAAATATTCAATAGGTTATAGCTAAAGACATAGATATACTTTTACCTACAGATTCACAGTAAAAGTATAAAATTCTGAACTACAATAACACACAGTAAATCTATGATTCTAGTTATCCCTGAAAAGAAAGAGAAGGAAATCAAAAGAACATCAGCTTTTTTGGTTAGACGTTATTTAAAAGAAATCTGAAGCAACAACACCACCATATCTACAACTGTTAATTTCATCTAGTATTTTTTGGTATATGGGTTCTTTGCTATATTTTCAAAATTTTTCAAAGGAGAAAAAAATTATTATTGTTATTATTCTTTTACCCACAAATTGGCTCTCCCCTTGATTCAACTTAAGTTAATGTTTAAACATTTTTATGTAAATAAATAAATTCAATTACATGAAAATTGTAAAGGTACATCATTACACCCATTTAAAATTAAAAGTCCTTCTCAACTTGCCTCATTCCCATGCACTGCTTAAAAAGTAATGACTACTAAATATTTATTAATACCATGCTTTTCTTCCCAATATTTTTGCATTTACATTCACATATAGACATATATTCAACTCTATGCTATAGTACTTTTATCTTCAATACAAATGAGAACATTTTTGCTCTTAATATTCTATATAATTCTGAGTGCTTTTAATAGTAATATAATGCTCTTAAGAGTCTATAAAATATACTGCATAATAATTTAAGTATTTGCTTATTACAGAACCCTTGGTTGCATCTAATTTTACCCATTAAAATAGTATTGCGATGAAGAGTTTTGTATGTAGTTCTCCTTATATATGCACAACGATCTCTCTAGAATAGATTTCAAAAAGGGAATTTTTAGAATGCTTTGAAAATTTTGGTAGCTACTTCCACATTACCTTCCAATGAAAGTAACTAGTCAATGATGGATAGTATTAATCTTTAAAATTTTGCTAATCCAATCAGGGATGACAGTGAAAGGCCATTCCACGTAGAGGAAGCAGTGCAAAGAAGCAAAATGGAAACTGAATATGGTGTGCAGGAACATGATCAGCTGGCATTTCCAGGGTGGGAGGTAGGAGGGAGAGTAGGGTATGAATCAGATCACAGCGGGAAGGTATAGACCACTTCATGGTGTATGACATTTAGTGCCATAGTTTAAATGCCACAGCAAGGAGCTTGCACTTCATGAAGGAGATGACAGAGAACTCAGAGGAGTGGAACAAGCAATGTGGTCTTGTCCCTCTGTTAGTACAAGGATAGATTTAAATTTAGATACACCCAGTAGAAAATAGATCAATGAGAATACTGTAGTATTGGCCTGCAGGGTAGACAGAGCAAGCTTCACCAGAGCATTGAAGGTGGGCAGAGATGTGGAGAAAGAGTCACGAAATATATGGGAAGACATACATACATACATAAAAACAGTAGGACAAAGTACCAAAATGTGTGAGATAAAGGGGAAGAAGGAGTGTGGAGATGATTCAGGGACTAAAGGTGAATGGCGGCACAATTAAGATGGGCAACACAGATAGAAGAGGTCAGTTTGGAAACAATATGATAATTTTGGTTCTGGAATTACTAATTTAAAGGTATGCATACAAAATTCGGACACATACCCACACCACAGAGTTAATGGTAGAGTCCGAGATAAACATTGGGGAACCATCAGTATAGAGATGGTAATTTAGAATGATGACAATTGATGGGCACAGTTCTAGAATAAAAGAAGAGAAAAATGACTGACTCAAATTTATTATATTCCAAACTTCAGAAAACTACATGAGAAAATATTCCTGAGATCAAAGAAGGGAAAAAAAATCCTATAAGGATTTCATTAGAATGTTATGATGCATACTCTAATATCAACACATGATTGTTTTAGAAGCCAGAATAAATCTCTGTATTCATAGGTAGACATAACCTATAAATAGAAAGTTATCTAGAGAATCTTGCCCACAGGAACTCTTCCTTTAAATACTGTTTTTTCTTCTAACATGTAATACAAGAGTATTACTAAATATCTGCCAATTGAAGAAAAGATGAGAAAAATCTCTCAAAATCCCAACTTCTTAAAAGAACTCTGAGCATTTTGTAAATTTTCTTCTAGGCTATTTTTCTGGGGTTTATTTTTCTACTTTAAAGTTATAATTTACCTAAATATTGAATAACACTATTTTTTTCATATTATATCCTTTTTCATAATACCACAAAACTGTCATAAATATCATATGAAATGGTAAAAAAGATTCTATCAACTTGTTTCAAGTCGATGGTCTTCATCCTGGCTATATATTAAAATTTCAGGAAAAATTTTAAAAATGCAAATTCCAAGGCCAACTCCACCGTGGGGCCCAGTCATAAGCGTTTTCTTAAATCTTTCCAAATAATTCTAATGTACAACTAAGTTTGAGAACCACTGCTATCACCAGTGAATATTTAAATTATGTCCTTTACTTGCAATAGAAATAGTACAGATGTGAATATCTTAGTGCATATAATATCTTTTTCTTATAATCAAGAATAGTCTTTTAAGATAGGTTTGCAGAATTTGTATCATTAATTCATAAGATAAAAGTTATTTAATGACTTTTGTGAATAATGCTACCTGGCTTTTCAATGAGTTGTTCTGGTTGACACTCTCATCAGTAGTATATAAACAAGGAAGCATCACCTAGAGTCAGGTTGAGGTGCATAGACTAAAAGAATCCCCAAGGATTTCTTTAATTTGCATCTTTATGATTATTAGTAAGACCAAAAGCTTATCCACAGACTTGTTTATCCCTTAGTTTTACACGTTATAGTTCCTCTCCTGTTCATTTTCTTTGGCCATAATGCTAGCAGGTCATTATTTTTTCTTATTCTTTTAATAATATCTTTAAATAATATCTCCAGTATATTAACTAAAATATTTTCCCGTCATGGTTAATGGTCACTCAATGTTTTGTTTTTGATATGAAGGCATATCAAATGTTATATAGCCAATTATGAACATCCCTTTTCTTTGTGGTTTACTTCACAGCTTCTAACTGTGAAAAGTTATTTCCCTGTCAAAGGTGGGTTTAAGTGCTAGATTTGAACTTTTCTTAATATTTTTCCAATGATATAACCTTTTCATATATACATTTTCAATGATGCCTTTATCTTCCTCAACATAAACTACAACTAGCACATTACAAGAAACATTTATTATTTGTAACGGCTTCCTATGATTCAGAAAGAACAGAGTTCCCTTGTCCATTACTTCATTTTTGATTTATCCTCCTACCCCTTCTCTGCAAAAGACTCTGGTACTACTCATCTGAAATTCCTTGATCAGCAAAATGTCAAAAGAATTCAGCTCAAAGTTTTGCTGGCTATGGAAAAAATTTTACCTTTAAATGTTTGATAAAGGAAATGTCTAAAAATAACTAAACAGACCACTACTGTTAAGACTGGCATTTATACTACAAGACAAATGCCAATTTCATTTAGCTTTTCTCTCTCCTCTGTCATTCTCCTCTGTCTTTATCCACTTATATTCTGAAGGTATTTGTTCAGCTATGGTCTTCTACTTTGATTGGAAGTGTTACCATATAAATATATTTAATAAACATAGCCTTCTAGGGAAAAAAAAGCATAGGTTTGTATAGCTCTCTGCTATACAATATAAGTTTTATAAAATTCAAACATCATAGTTATTTAGGATGGCAGGAAATATATTTGTAAGATTTAAAGAGGATTATAAAGTAAAACAAGCTTTACTTTACAAAAGGCCTAATTTCAAAATAAGATCTCTTATGGAAACAATATGCTATGGAAAGGAAGTATAAATACAAAAAAACAGTAAATTCAAGCATTCTTCCCTTCCCCAAATTTAGTATGCGACACTTAAAAATACATCTTAAGAATCCAGCAGGCCGAAAAGAAATTTAATACACCTAGTTCTTGTTTTAATTTCACCCTCAGGGAAATATGATTCATGAGAGATGTAAGTTGGCAGCAGGGGTTGCAGAAATGTGTGTGTTTGCTACAAGTCAATATTAATACTCTTCCATACAGAAAAAGCAGTAAAATAAAGGTCAGGATGGACAGGATCAATGCAAATGTTTAAAGAAAATAATAATGATTCAGGCTAACAGTTTTTGAAAACTATAACATTATACACACATGCATATTAATAAATTCCACAAGTAAGGCTACTAATAGGTTATATATGTATTACTTCTGTTTTATAGAAATAAATATCTTCCTTCAGGGAAAAAAATGTGCATTTTGATGACCCATGAGGAGAAATGTATCTTTAGACAAAACAAGATTTCCTGTGCCTTATCTGACAGCAATAGCAACGTTCTAAGCAGGTACACAGTGACTCTCCAGAGAACAACTCCAATAATGAAAAGGGAGAACAATATGTAAATATAATTGGGGTAGAAAGGAGGAGAATTGGTGAGCCAAGGTAACAGTAACAGTTAAAGAAAAATTACTTTAAACCTGGGGCCCTATTTAATCAATTAACTAAATAGAAACTGCTTAAACAGGCTCTAAAATTATAGAGAGCTGTCTACGTTTACATAACAACAGGAGACATATTCTTTTGTCTCCCTTCATTTTGCAATCTTTCTAAAAACACAACTTGGGATATCACAGCTTCTGGTCATTTGACAAACATCTTATTTAAGTAAGCATGACCCCAACCCATTCATTTAACTTGAGTTAATATTCCTGATCTTTTAATTGCCACTTGAAGCTTTCAGGAAATAGTTCCTTGATGCATCTGCCACCAAATTTCATTAAATCAATATTTCACTTAAATTAAGTCAGGAAATCTTAAGGTGCTGAATTCAATTAGGAATGTTAATTTCATGAGCTGACAGTAGATAAAATACAGCATTGACATTGAAAATCATTACAATTAAAGGGCTTCATCTCTTTTTCTTTTGGAGGTGGGGTTGTTTTCTAGGGTACCAGTAACATAATTAATAACAGCCTATCATGTCAGGATAACAATAACAGTTTTAACTTTTCTATTGTGCAATGTCAGTTTATAAGTACAGAAACAATATTTTCTCTGCCTATACCTGAAATAAATCTATTATGATGATGCAAAACAGCAACTCATCAATATAAAAAGAAAAACTACTAATATGGATCCGAACTTCATCCAACGATGAAAATAACTATTTACTAAAATCTAGACAAATTACTCTTTAAGCAGAACACAAAAACTCACCACATCTCTATCATATGCACCATGTTATATGTGAAAACAGTGGTAAGCCAAAGTTCCACATAAAAAAAGTTTTTCAGGTACATTGAAAACAAAAAAAGCTGTTATAAACAATAAACGCCTGGTATTTGTCTTCAAATGCTGTCTTTTCTTGGATCATTACTAACTACCCTATTGACTTCCATGCACAAGATCCTTGCGGTGGTTTCATAGGATCCAATGCAGGGTATCATGACTTCATTTTTGGTACAGAGAAAAAAACAAATGTCAGGGCAAAGATATAAAATCCAAAATTCTAAACCAGTTCATTAAATGATCTTAAAATTGTTCACTTTGTCACTTGGCTTGTCAAATTGAGTTTTAAGAAAACTCTGGAAGTTTTCAAAATAAACATTATCCTAGTACATTCCTGTGTCTCTCATTTCCTCCTTGGTTTGTGCATGTCTCCTAAGAGGCATTTTTTTTCTTCTTTTCTTTTCTTGTCTCTGAGGACTCCCCCAACTCCCACTTCAAGTCTAACACTTGCTTGTGGCCCACTGTGATGGAAAGACTGAGCTTTGGAATCAGCCAAACCCAAGTTCAACTACCAGACCTTCCACTTATAATTATGTGAAGTTAGGCAAGATACCGAACTTCTCTTAGCACCAATTTTCTCATCTGTAAAATGAAGAAACAGCACCCACTTCTCAATGTTACCATAAAGAATAAATGAACTAAAAAATAGCTAATGCTTGGCTCAATGCCTGACACTGATCAGTTACTGCATAAATGTTAGTTTCCTGCCCTTTTGCCAAAATGACATTCAACAGACAGTTCTAATGATATTTACAGATACATATATCTGCATTTTCTTTTCAGTTCTTTACCTGTATTCTACTCTTAGACCTAATAAACTTCCTCTATGTTCAAAACTCAGCAAGCTTCTCATACTCTAAAGAAAAACACTAAAATCATGTTATATAAATAAATAACCACCCAGAAGAAGCACAAAATGTCTAAAGAACATGTTCAAAAACGAAGAAACCCTAGTATATTCCTTGTGAAAACTTAAAATGCTTGAGCAGTTTAAGGCGAAGAAGAGGCAGTATTTATGCTGCAAAATTCCTTAAAACTGCAATGCAATTTGATTCTCAGTAAAACAGAGTCAGAATAATGAAGTGCTTTCAGTGAAGATAAAACAAAACCTTCACTGGGCAAAATCAGCCATCAGCCTCAGGAATATTTATTAATGTAGTCAGGCTACTTTGCTTTAAAAGAGCCCCAAGCAAAAGGGTGAACAAATAGACCACAACTTCAGCAAGAAAGATCATGGAGATGCAGTCAATGTTCACAGGGAAGAAGGCTCTGGATATAAACCAGAAAGGAAAATAAAACATTTCTATCTAATATTGCAATAGAATTTTCACATTTAGATAAATTTGTGGTTAAAATATGGCCACAGTTTACACAAACTGTAATTCAGACAGAGAAATTAGAAAGCACACCAGGGCCTCCCAAATTTTCACTTTCCAACAAATCACACTTTCTCGGTTTCCATTCTAGGCTGCACTGTCACACTGACGAAACAGAAATAACGTATGTGAGCGACATCAATCTGGGAATCACTCTCATAACTTTCTACCCAGTCATTCAAATCGCACTGCCTGGCCTTCAGGTGTCCAGTTGTCTGTCCTCTCATGCCCACTAAACAAACAGGGGAATGAGTGACTGCTATGAGGTTCCATACGGAAAGACCCTCGATGTCCATTTTCACCCAACGTCACTAGCTGGTACCTACCCGGAAGGAATGAACGGAACCACTCCAATGCAATCCCAGCCACTCCTGCTAGTTCAAGCATTCGGTTCAGCATCACCTCATGACCAACACGAAAGCAGCTGAGGCTCTAATATAATCATCATGGAAAGTTGTCCCAAATCCTTCATTGGAGGAAGATCCTTCATACACACCAACGCTGTCTCCAAGCCATGCCGGGGTCTGAAACCAGACTGGAAAATATTATATATGTGTATATATGGTAAAACTCCCACAAACCACTCTTCTACTTTGTCATATTTATTTACAGCTGCTTAACCCATCCTATATATTGCCTTCTCAAGGTGAAAACATGAACATTCAAGGAAAGATCCTTTCCATAGTAGAAGGTTAACTTAAAGCATATGAAGACCTGGTGCTGCCTGGTAAGGTAGTTGAGATGGTCCCACATGGAACATACTTTGTCCTGAAGGGAAGAGAGAAAACACAATATTGGTTTCCAGAGCTAATCTTCTAAACTTAATGGATAGGATCAAACTATTCTGATATTTAAAAAGGAAATTAGAAGCCTTGGATTTTTCAACAGATAGAATAGCAATGCCAGGTAAACTCTCCAAGCTCTGTTTGGTATTATCAAAAGTGCCTTGCCTCCTCCTGAAACCCACTGTGTGGATACCACTTTCATAATCCTAATGACCAGCACTTGGGCTGCATTATCAGACTCTCTCCTGATCAAGGAGCTCTGGACTAACTGCACTTGCTTATTCTGGAGACAGGGCTAGGAACAACAACTTCCAATGGTAAGAAAAATAAAAACAAAAATAAATAAAATATGATCAATGGACCCCAAGAGCTATTACACATAAAAAGCAGAAAGAATCCATCCAACTAAAAAAATATCAATTTTCCTTCTCATTCCTTAATGAATAGGCTTTTTAGTAGCAGAGTGATGGACATTACATACAATATTTAACGTTTAACCAGAGAATTCACTGTTTTTTTATTTTCTTAGGCCCTTTATTACAACATTGAACGCTATTTCCTTTTTGCTTGTCCTTCTCATCTAAATTAACACTGATGATTAAAACTTTTAATCCCAACCACAAAATTTTACAAAGTTTCTCTATTTCCAGAATGTGTCTAAAATAAAATTAAATGGGTTCAATCACTGCGACATTATTGTCTGCGTACTTACCCTAACTTACTTTTTACATCAAACAGCTATCTATAAAATTGCTTATCATATATAATTTTGTTTAGAGTTAATAGAATTCTGTCTTCTCATTTCCATTTCCTTTGTGTTACTGGCCAGATCCATTCCTTGTCAGTTACTTTCAGTCTATATTAAAACAAAAAAGCTTGGAAACATCAATCTGATATACTGCTCCCCCTACCTGCTCAGTATATTCTTTGGTTCCTAAGTCAATTATTCTCTTGATGTCAAATATCTAGAAACCTTTTAGAAAGGTTTGGATCTGAGATTTATATGAATCATAATACTCATTATGTTGTTCTGGATACTCTCCACGTACTTCACTACAGCACATGAAAATGACAAGTCTCTCGCTAAGGATAATGCAAAGAATAAATGACTCACCTAGGCAAAAAATTCAGAAAATATTATTTTGAAAGGGATAGTCCACTTGGTTGCTTAGTAATATAAATTATTTTTCCTTCTTAAATTTAAGTTCTGTTTCACATATTGACCTCTCATCACATAACCTGAGGTTGTGACCACAGTAAAGTTAGTACAAGAATCTTTTCAAACCATCTCTTTTACAGATATTGGTTAAAGATGTCTATAAGTAATGTATGTTCAGTTAAAAAACATTTGCTGTGATGCCCACTATTATCTAGGAACCACATAGGATATGCAAACTCGAGTAAGGTATGCCATTATTTATCTTGGAATTTATAGTTTAGTTGGGAGAAAGACAGGTAAACAAAACTATGATAATGATACATATTTTACTTCTCATGGAATACAAAAGAAGGAACCATATTTCTGTGGGGAAGGTTTCCCAGGGGAGGTGACAATTTTAAATGATAAACAGGAATTTGGGTGGTAGTGATGATAATAACCAAGTGAAGCCAAGGCATTAGTGGATATGCAATCTACAAGAATCTTAGAAATCAGATCACTACTCACAACTAAAATATATTATATGCTATAATTAGTTTATTAGACAGCAAAATTATTTCAGTATAATGGAAAACTCCAAGCATGCTAAGAATGTTCAATAAAAAAATATGAGAATCTCAATGACAGGAGTACGCAAATAGTGACACAGATTTTCCAAAGAATAAATTATTTCCTACAAGGAGATAGCAAAGTGGTTTTGTTCACTAAACTTATTCTCCAAACTTGTATTTTGAGTATTCGAAGCTTTGTAATCAAATTTCAAAAAAAATTTGGGTGACAGTGCAAATACACAGAATTGTTAAGACACATCTTTTCCCCCAAAAATATACCAATTAGATAATTAGTAGGAATACTGTCAGGATACTACATGTTAACACATATAAGTTTGGAAGGTGGGAAAGCAAAAGAAATTCTACATCAATATCCTGCATCTGAGGACTAAAGTGGCCTAAGTGTGAGAGCTAACTATTGGCATATTGTACACGGAGAGAATCCCTAATTCCAGAGTCCAAACATTAGTTACTGACATATGTCATATTAAAAATAACTCAAGCTCTGTAACTGTAGTTTTAAATCATGTCATAGAATCTGAATTAAGAACATGAACTAGACTCTATTCTAACTTCTGATAAAATATTAGATAAAAATATTAGAAAATGTTATATATTTCTTATGGAAACATGAAACATTTGGCACTACTGTGCCAAAGTACCACTGTAAAATATCTTAATATACAAACTGGACTTCATTCGATCTTGATTAACTTTCAAATTTCTAACAAAGCAGCAAATAGTAACATAAACCAAATATATTACAACTGATATGATATTTTCCAAATTTTGTCAGATTATTTTTATAGCAGCCTTACGATGCAAATAAAGACTTATAATTTCTCGTATTTTATAGGAAGGAAAAACTAAAAAAGACCGAGTGACTTATCCAGGATAATACATTATGTTAGAAGCAGAAATAGAGCTGGAATTCAAATTTCTATTCACTCAATCAGAAAATATCATGAGTCTAGTATATCAAGGGCACCAAGGGGAAAAGAAAGATCAATGAGACATGAACTCTACCATTAAGGAAATTGCAGTCTTATTACAACAAGAGAAAATGTGAGAGAGTTTATTAGATACTACTACGAAGGAACACACTTATTATGTTAAAATGGAATAGCAAGAATAAAATGATGAATTGAAGCTAAAGGAGTTAAAGAATTCTTCACGAAGAGGCAAAAGTATATGACATTTCAATTGGGGCTTCAAGATAGCAGTGAAAGGCAAGAAATGGTGAAGGTCATTATAGTCTAAGCAGAGGCAGAGAAACCTGAAAATGTAAGGAATGTGTGTATAACATATATAGGTAATCTTTTTACAAATGTAAGAAATAATAATACACATTTAAAACAAATCAAGCCCAAGCATGAGATTTAATGAAAAAACAGAGATGGCAGAGGCTGATAGTTGTTTCCCAGTAAGGACCCTTCCCTACAGCTAAGTAAACTACCTACTTTTGTTAACTGGGAACGTGCCTCCTGCAATAAAGACTGTATTCCCCAGCTTTCCTTTCAGCTCAGGGCAAGCGTGTGTCTGGCCAATGGGACATGAGGTGCACTGATGCACTCGACTTCCATAACATGTCTTTAAAGGGACTATGGCCCAGCTGCAAGCCATCTCAGACAATTGGAATGAGAACAACATCCTAGAGATGGCAAAGCAACCAGGCAGAAGGACTTGGTTTCCTGGATATCCTGGTGTGGCGAAGCTATCTTATCGCTTCTGGGACTGCCTACCTTCAGACAGTAACAAAAGAAATGAACTTCTATTTGATTAAGCCGCTTATTTTGGGATCCCATGATACCCATACAAACTTACACATCAGTATATACAATAGGCTATGCTATAAAGCAAATAGCAATCAAAAGTAATTGCTTGGATTTCAATTCTCAAAACCTAGGAAAATATCTGCACAGCCAAAGAAACTATCACGAGAGCAAACAGACAACCTACAGAATGGGAGAAAATATTTGCATGTTACACATCCGATAAAGGGCTAATAAATAGAATCTATTTAGAACTCAGGAAAATCAGCAAGAAAAAATCAAATAACCCTATCAAAAAGTGGGCAAAGAACATGAACAGAAACTTTTCAAAAGAAGACAGAATAATGGCCAAGAAACATATGAAAAAATGCTCAGCATCTCTAATCATCAGGGAAATGCAAATCAAAACCACAATGAGATATCACTTATTCCCAGGGAGAATGGCCTTTATCAAAAAGTCCCAAAACAATAAATGTTGGTGTGGATGTGGAGAGATAGGAACATGCATACACTGCTGGTGGGACTGCAAACTAGTACAACCTCTGTGGAGACCAATATGGAGATACCTCAAAGAGATACAAGTGGATCTACCATTTTATCCAGCAATCCCATTACTGGGCATCTACCCAAAAGAACAAAAGACATTCTATAAAAAAGACATTTGCACTTGAATGTTTATAGCAGCCCAATTCACAATTGCAAAGATGTGTAAACACCCCAAGTGCCCATTAATACATGAGTGGATTAATAAAATGTGGTATATGTATACCATGGAGTACTATTCAGCCACAATAATCAATGGTGATCTAGCACCTCTTGTATTATCCTGGATAGAGTTGGAGCCCATTCTACTAAGTGAAGTATCCCAAGAATGGAAAATTAACCACTACATGTACTCATCATCAAATTGGTTTTAACTGATCAACGCCTAAGTGCACATATAGGAATAACATTCATTGGGTGTTGGGCAGATGGGAGGGGGAGGAGGGAATGGACATATACATACATAATGAGTGCGGTGCACACTGTCTGAGGGAAGGACATGCTTGAAGCTCTGACTCAGGTGGGGCAAGGGCAATATGTGTAACCTAAATATTTGTACTCCCATAATATACTGAAATAAAAAATAAAAAAATAAAAATAATTGCAAAGAGTTTAATAAAATCAGCAACATATGGTGATAACAGGCTTTCAAATCTATTTTTAAATTTTAATCTATGTAATAACCCTAAACAGTAGAAAGGTCAGGGATCATTGTTATAATTTTATAAGTGATGAAGAAGACAACACATAATGAATTAATTACAAAAAGTATTTCATAGCTCCAAACTGTATTGGCTTTAACCTCATTTAATCAGTAAAATAATCATTACATATATTCCATACTGCATTAATATACTAAAGATACATGCATAAAGAAAATTAAAATGAGTTACTAATGCCAGAAAAATAATCAATAAATGGAAACTTGATTTTTTATTATAGGTTCACATTAATCAACAGTATTTTCATTTACCCATTGGACTTTTCAGACTGCTCGATTTCACTGTGATTATATTTAAATATTTAATTGATACCTGCTTTATTTTTTATAGGGAGCAGAAGGAAAATTTAGTACATAAACATAAAATTGTTATTATAATGTGAATGAAGAAACAGAGTGGGCTGTTAGTCTACTGGGAAACGTGAAAAGAAGAGAATAGGTGTTAGATGACCCCTTTTATTCAAACTGTCTGCAGACACATCTATCGGGCTTTGCCCCACATAGCCCATCCTGATGTTATACACATTCCAAAGGATAACTGGAATAAGAATGTTAACTAAAATGATGTCTCCCTGCAAGGTTTTCACTGGCTCCCCATGCTTACCGAGCTCAACTGGCTCTCTCCATCAGTCACAGCAAGAATGCAAAGCAGGCACAGCCCCTTCCTGTACTTCTCATAGTCCTCCTTTGGGCAAGATCTTGATAGCAACAAGGAGCCAATGAGACCAAAATCAAGAATCAGCACAATCTCTCTTGCACCCCCAACTCCTGCCAACAGTTTTACAAATATGTACTACTTGAGGCAAATCAGGTCAGGTCATAGACGGTGACTGGATCAATGTCAACCCATCACTCCTGGAAAAACAGTTGAAAGGCATTTTCCTTTCAATAGCGCTTTAGACCTGAGCATTTATCTTTTTTTCTTTATATGTTCTGACCTTCACTTACTTTTGTATATGCTTCTTTACTTTGGTATATTCCTCCCAAATTATGAAATGATCAGCGTCTTCTAAATTTAAAGATGAGTCAAATATTCACTAACTCTATTTTCTGTGAACAACTCACTTATTACTTTTCTAAACCTTAGTTTATTGATATGTAAAACAGAAGTCTAAGAATATATGATCTGCAAATTCCTTGCCAGAAACAAAATGTTGTAATTCTGAGTTAAACGTCATTCACTTCATAGTTTGCATCCTAACGTAGTAGAGACTGCTCTGAACGATCTGGTTTTAAGAGGAAGCTTGTTCTCAGATCAATTCTCAAAAGCATGGTTTAAAGTTGGGATAGTAATGGCAACAGTAATTGGCCCCATGTGGAAACTAGTCCTGACCTTCTCTTTACCAAAGGACATAATTCTTCAGCTATTACAAATCATTTAGCTCCTTACTCTTTGGTCACAAAGGCTGACGTTTAACCAAGGCTAGAAACTGCTTAGGAAACTAGGGTGTTGGAAGTTGGGAAGGGGAAGACTGGGTTTAAAATTTTAAATGATTATCTGCTTCAAGTTACTTAAAATGCTTCAGAGACTATTTCACAATCCCTCACTGCTTTCTTAGGAGAAAAGGAGAGAAGACTGTACCGATTAGACAAAGTAATTTATAAAACTGTGAAAACTAAAAGTTATAATTGGCTGACATATTTAATAATATGACAAAAGAATGGTTATTTTAGAAAATAATTCTTATTTTCTAAAAATAAGAAATCAAATAAATTCTCATCTTAAAAATCAAGTAAAAATTTCCAATATTAAGGCTGAATTTTTTAAAAGTAAGCAGTAAAAACAGTTTTTGGCAATTCCAAATAGTACTTCCTGTATTACTGATAAAGCACTCTCCTTCTTGTGGTGGGGGTGTGAGGGGAATTCCAAAGTGAGCTTTACTAATCCTAACACTCAAGAAATTAAGATTTGAGCCATTTTTAGGCTATCCCACTAGCAACAAACTGTTCCATCAAATCTGCACAAACGTCATTTTTCTATTTCTAGTAACCAGCAGGTAACCTTCAATGAACACAAATTGAAAAACAAATTGAGTAATAATCATTCACAAACTGTTGCATTTCATGCACACATGCTAGAGAAGAACTAAGTTATGAATTCAGGCTAGCCATAGTGGCCTGAAAGAGAATATGCTCTGCCTGGCAATTGTGCATATATCTTCTATAAAAATAAAAAAATAAAAAAAATGAAAATAAAAATGAAAAGGAAAGGATAATATTTTTATACCTCCCAATGGGAGTATAATAAATGAGTGATAGGAGGGTAGGTGGACACGTGACCATAATACAAGCCACATATAATAATAAATTATCTGATTATTTTCTGCTTAAGAAAATTTCCTAAAGGATGCAGTGATACTGCTTCTGAAACTATACTCACTTGTTCATTTGGGGTTCCTTTTCTTTCCCTAGTGGTCCCCAACCTTTTTGGCACCAGGGACCAGTTTGATGGAAGACAATTTTTCCATGGACTGGGGATGAGGAGGGTGTCATGGGGAGGGGTTATGGTGCAGAGCTCAGGTCGTGATTCACAGCCCATTTCCTAACAGGCCATGGGCCGGTAATGGGCCACAGCTTGGGGATTGGGGACCACAGTTTACCAGGCGTCCTCAAACTAAGGCCCACGGGCCACATGCGGCCCGCCGAGGACATTTATCCGGCCCACTGGGTGTTTTTGCCTGTTTTGTTTTTTCACTTCAAAATAAGATATGTGCAGTGTGCATAGGAATTTGTTCATAGTTTTTTTTTTTTAAACTATAGTCCGGCCCTCCAATGGTCTGAGGGACAGTGAACTGGCCCCCTGTTTAAAAAGTTTGAGGACCCCTGGTTTACGCCTATCTCTTAAAAGAAAAACAAGGAGGTTAATAACTTAGCCTCTCTCTACCTCTACCTACACATGGTTTAGGTAATCTCATCTATTCTCATTCATTTGTTTCCACAGTGTAGAGAAACTGCCATTCTCTAAAACTGCTTTTTGGATTATCTATATTTCATCAACAATTATTAATATTTGACTAGTCACAATTAGCAAGTCCCTCAAAAACAAGAATTTGAATCTGTAAGTCCAAAATCAACAATAAAACGGTGATAGTCTCACAAAGTTCTTAGTTCTCCCATTACCCACAGTATGTTTCCTGCCCTCACATTATCTTCTAAAACAAACAGTAAAAGTTACATTTAAAATATGTCTTGCTTCTGTCCATAAACCCAAATCTTTACTCAAAATCATCCTCCCCACGTTGGACAAGCAAAACAGTTTGTCTGAGGCTTTGCATCCTCCAAATCCAAGAGAGTTATGAAAATGTTTTCTCACCCTTCAAACCTATTTACAACTAGGTTATTACTGAAAGAATTTTAACATACCTATCTACACGGTAGACTTTCATCTCGGTGAGAAAACATATAAGACGTGAACAATAAGCCAGAAAAATCTTCTAAAGGCAATGGGGGAGTATCTACTCAAAAGAATCTTACGATTAATATTTTTTAAATCAAAATTTTATTAGACTCTCAGGCTACAAGTGTTTACAAAGGTTAAGAGCAGTTGGCTGTAAGTCAGACATCAAATTCCAGGTTTATCATTTGCTAGCTGGGTGAACTTCCTCAAGTTACTGAACCTCATGTGCCTCTGTTTCTTTGTCTATAAATGGGAAATACCATAATATCTACCTACCTGAAAGCTTTATTAAAAAGATTATTCATGTAAAATTCTTAGCAGAAAAAACCTCGTATAGACAAAGCAATCTTAAGTAAAAAGAACAAACTGGGAGGCATCAGTCTTCCTGACTTCAAGCTGTACTATAAAGAAATAATAGTTAAATCAGCCTGGAAATGGTACAAGAACAGAAGCATCGATATCTGGAATAGAACTGAGATTCCAGAGAAGAAACCATCAGCATACAGTAACCTAATCTTTGATAAAGCAGACAAAAATATACAATGGGGAAAAGAATCTCTCTTCAATAAATGGTGCTGGGAAAACTGGCTAGCTACATGCAGAAGATTGAATCAGGATCCCTACCTCTCACCTCTCACAAAAATTCACTCAAGATGGATAATAGAGTTAAACCTAAGGTATGAAACCTTAAGAATCCTAGAAGAAGATGTTGGGAAAACCCTATCAGACATTGGCCTAGGCAAAGACTTTTTGAGGAAGACCCCCAAGGCAATCACTGCTGCATCAAAAATAAACAAATGGGATCTGATCAAATTAAAAAGTTTCTGCACAGCCAAGGAAACTATCATTAGAACGAAAAGACAGCCCACAGAGTGGGAGAAAATATTTGCTCTCTACACTTCTGATAAAGGTCTAATAATAAGAATCTATCTAGAACTCAGAAGAATTAACAAGAAAAAAATCAAACAACCCCATCAAGAAATGGGCAGTGGAAATGAACAGAAACTTCTCCAAAGAAGACAGAATAATGGCCTGCAAACATATAAAAAAATGCTCAGCATCTCTAATCATTAGAGAAATGCAAATCAAAACCACAATGAGATACCACCTAACCCCAGTGAGAATGGCCCGTATCAAGAAATCCCAAAACAACAAATGCTGGCGAGGATGTGGAGAGACAGGAACACTCTTACACTGCTGGTTGGACTGCAAATTAGTGCAACCTTTGTGGAAAAGAATTTGGAGATACCTCAAACAGCTAGAAATAGAAATATCACTTGACCCAGCAATAGCATTGTTAGGCATCTACCCAAAAGAGCATAAGATATTCTAT
>VBSM01003157.1:20697313-20769813 GCA_008086735.1 Cheirogaleus medius | reverse complement strand
TGGAAGATTCCTCTGGCACAAAGCCCATATTAGACAGGAGCTTATATCCTTAGATTTTTTAACCCCTCTTTTCTTACTAGCTGTGACACATTTTCGCTGCTTTCTAAATGACATAAATATATTCAAGGTTATTGACAGGTGGCAAGGAGACAATTAACTTCCAGTTTTTCCCATTTTTTCCCCTAACTCCTCACATTGACATCTGACTAAGAACAGGATCTCCTTTAACAGAGCTGTTAGGTACTGTTAGCAACTAACCTCTCCATTCTTGCCTCCACCTCATGGGAGAAGAATTATTGCAAACACAGTGTAGTTACATTATCTCATGCTATTTTTTCAGAGCAGGCAGAAAAAAAAAATCTCCAAAATAAATATGAAAATTTGAGCGTAGGTGTCCTAAATCCCACTAAATTGTGATGTCTATGGATATAATTTGCAAAAGATACATTTTAAACAGCTAGGGATTGAAGTTACCCACACTTTAAAGTTATAGGAGTCATAGGTGAAACCTATGGAACTATTTAGGAAAAGTTGGTCTCAGGAGGATATTCCTTTCTCTCAGCAGTTCTGTATTAACATCAATCAAAACATTCAAAAGGTATCTTAGTAGGTTTAATTTTACCAAGTTGTAACCACTGTATGCTCAATGGTTTTCAGACAGACAACTCATACACAAAAGTCCATCCTCTGTAGCACGGCTGATTACATACACACAGGACAACATCACAGCTATTTTATCCTGCAACAAACCTCTTTTCTCCTCGAATAATCTAATCCAAATGACCCCAAACTGCTGGCTAAAGCCAAAACTGTAAAATTAATACATAAATAAAAATAGAGGATCATCATGAATAAATAAAATGTCTATCACACAATGAAATATTATCTGGCAACAAAAAGGAATGAAATCCTGATATATGCTACAACAGAAATGAACTTTTAACACATTATGCTAAAGTGAAAGAGGTCAGTCACAGAAGGCTACACATTGTATGATTCTACTTATATTAAATGTCTAGAATAGCAAATCCATACAGACAGAAAGTAGATTAGTCGTTGCCAGAGGCAGGGGTGCTGGGGAATGGAGAGTGACTGCTAATGGGTACAGAGTTTCATTTTAGGGTGATGAAAATTTTCTAAAGTTAGATAGTGGTGCTTACGCACAACTTTGTGAATATAATATAAATCACTGAATTATATATTTTAAAAGGGTAAAGTTTAGGTTCAACAGCTGATAAAGGACATTCCAAGTGGAGTTCTTAAATATAAGAGGACTAAATTTTCAACCACATTTATTGGCACTTTGATTTCTATCAGAGTGAGTTCATCTTTATATCCTGGGATCTCTCTATTAAGCCTGGAAAAGCGTTTCTCTTTCACTACTCAGTTTCAGAAACACAATCTCCTCTTACAAGAAAGAGAAACAGGAATAACTTCAATGAGGGGCTAAGGCACACAGTGCTGCTTTTTGTTAACAGTCCCTTCTATGTCAATCCATCTTATTAAGGCAACAGGCACTTCCAAGGAAATCTTAAGTCATCCAACTATTCTGCAATCATGAGGGAATTTTCAGGTAGTTACTTAATTCACAATCAACTACAGTATAAAAATCTAGATACATCTATTGCTTTACAACTAGAGACAATTATTAATCAATGAAAACAGAAAATGTTTTAAATATGAATACCGACCTTGTTTCTTTTAACCCTTCTTTCTGAATGACTTCCAATATCTGCTTTGCTGTCATTGGTGAGTTGGGGTGTTTTTCTAGTGCCTAAAAAATAAAAACAAACATAAGATTCCTAGATTATTGCATGGAAGCATACAAAGTGAAAACATGTGCAAAACATGCAATTTTTGCTTTAAGTTTTAAAGGAGAAGGGGCTTTTATGTTAAAGTAGTTCCCACCACAAAGCTCTGGTGTATAAGGGGAGAATGTAATTTTTTTTCTGGACATTTAAACTGGCAATTTCTGCAACATATAGGGGCCATTCTTAAAAAAAGAGAGAGAGAAGAAGAGAAGAGAAGAGAAAATAAAAGAAAGGAAAAGAAAAGAAAATGTCCCCAAAGGCATACACACCAAGAAAAAGAAAAAGGGGAACTCTAAAGAAACCAAGTTCAGTTCATAAATGTATATAATTTCCTCTATTTAAAAAATTGCTAACATTTTATGATTAAAGACATGTTTTCAGGCTGTTAAACAGTTTCCTAAGTTTCCAGATCCTGGAAACATAGAGCCTGAATACAAAAGCAGGGAACAGAGTGCTGGTCAGAAATAGCCTCACTGGATTCATGGCTAAAATGTTGAAAGCAGCATACAGGAGCCCATGTATCTCATTACAGTGTGTTTTCCAGTTCAGCTCAGTTTCCTTTCCTTTGCCTTTTCCACTTAATTTCAAGTAAACCCTTTCCTCTTCCCATTTGGCCCATCTCAGTTTTATAATCTCTGTCCCATTTTCTTTCTCTCCCCTTCTACTCTACTTATACTTTGGGGAAGGGGGTTCTTTGAAAGGTTGGGGAAATACATTGGACATAGTTGATTATTTCACAGGCCTTATGTCATCAGCCCTGGAAATCAGGTTTCTTTCTTTTTCCAGGGAATTAACTCCATGTGGTGGCAGCAATAAGCAGCAGTGCCCACGTAGCTCATCAACATGGACTACAGGGACCACATCTGTATACGAAGACCAAGTCTACACACATCCTCACAATGACCTCCTCCGGGGATAAAGGACAACTAATTAAAGGTGATTCATGGCCTCATGCAACTTAAGGAAGTATCTTTAAGAGTTCTAATTTATGATTATTTACTAGAAGAATAATTACAAAGAATTAACAGGGTCATCCTAAAAACTTAAAAATGAATAGCTTCCAAATCTGTCCAAAATAACTCTGTTTTCTCTTCAACTGTCAATGACCAAATATCAACTAATTTGCTAACAAAGGTTCTGTCCATCAAATCCTCCAATGAGTTACGCACAGCCCACCCCTTCTAACCTTTAGGCAACTTTCCTATTCTCCCCTCTCCAGTTCCCAATTTCCCCATGTTTCCCAATCCTGATCCATCCCTTACTCATAGTGGGTAAGTTCTTTAAGGAATACAGGAATATAAGCCACACTGGAATGAGGGTATGGCAATAATTATGCCAACAGGAAAGAAGGAAAACGGTCCCCATGGAGGAGGACAATGAAAATTGGGAAAGGGGAAAACAAACGTGGGCAAAGCTGCGTAAGGAAGAGGAGTAAAGTGTAAAATGTTGGGAAAAGGCAATAAGGAAACTGCATAATAGAGCTGAAGAGGGGGAAAGATTAGATCACAGAGAAAGGGAGGAAGAGATAGACATGAAAACAAAAAGCTGACAGAACTTTTAAAATAAGAGGAGCTGTAAGTAGAACAGTGCATAATTATGAATTACTGAAAAGAGATGCTGTGGTCACACGGGCTGTAGAGAGTAGGCATCGGCCCACAAGAGAGGCATGGGGCTCTCATAAAAGACACAGGCAGAAGGTCAACAGACGCAACATGCAGTAAGCAAGCAAGGAAGAGGGAAACAGGGGAGAGAGGCACAGGATGGTGGAAAGGGGGAAGAGAGCAGGAGGGAAGAGAATGGAGGAAAATTGAGCTGAACTTGGAATGTCTAAAGGGAAACTGATTAAATCTATTATAGGAAGGGCCGAAGAGGAAACTCCAGTGTACTGGACAACATTTTAATGGAAATTTGGGTGCACTCGAAAATGGGGTTACTCACTGTGGAGGATTCCCTGTTTCTCTTCCTGAGTACAGGCCCCTCAGCACACCTGGGCAGCTCCTCCCAGCAATTGAGAGAATTTGGATAGCCCTGTTCCCTTCTCTATGACATCACATCCTACTCTACAAAGGAAGTAAAAGTGCCAAGAATTACATCATGAAGTGGAGGAGAGGCAGGAAGGGAATGAACATGACACCAGAAGCCACCCTCCGTTCCTGCAAGACAGAGAATGGAGACAGAGGAGGAGAGGTTGCTGGGTGTGAATGAGCTTTTCTGAACTAGCTGTGAAAATATTAATAGAACAAAAAGATAGGGAGAAATTACCTTCACAGAACAAATCATTGATGCCATCAAAATAATGTGACACATGGCAGAGACATGAATCAGACTCACAGGCAGCCACACTCTAAAACACTAGAGTGGGGACAAGCCGCACTCAGAGTACAATGGCATCGTGATCTACCAGGCCCAAACCTCAAATGCAGTAACTGCCCACGGTCCCAGCAATCTCTTGGTCACAAGGCACCGCTTGGCCTTGTTGCTGCTTTTGTTTTAGATGTTTTAGTGAGTTATGCAAAGTTTTCTATTTTTACTCAAGCAACTCTCCCTCAGTCTTTTCCACTGACCTGCTTTAATGTTTAAAAAATTCCTTTTATTCAGAGAGCATGCAAATACCTACAAGCGTTTCTTTCGAGTATTGTTTATTTTTTAATGCACCTGGAATTTATGCTTGTATCAAGGTGAATATTAACTTAAGCCCCCACCTCCCAATAGTAGGACACATTTCCCTGATGTAATTCATTTCATAAGACACACATGGTTAGTAAGGCATCTTCTACCACATATGAATACCAGGGCAATGAAAACTTCAAAATGTGAAACCAATATATAAATGCGGGAACTCAACATATAAAATACACAAAAGCAGAGCTGTTCTTGTTGAGCTGGAGATGAGAGAGCTGAGAGCCCCCATACCCACTTCCTCTAATGGCTAAAGGCATTTCTGGGAATCTTAAGGGTCTCCAGAATAATTTGCAAATCACTGTCTTTGGGGCTCAACCAAGGGTCCCACTAGATCCCACAGGTTTTTCTATCAACTGCAGTGACAACTACACTGTTTTGATTCTGTAACATTATAATACATTCCACTCTCTGAACAGGACACTGCTCTCATTGTTCCTTGTTAAGTTTCTAATTATTCATTTCTTTATTATTCCAGATGAAATTGAGATTGGAATTCAATGAAACATTTAATTAAATTTTGAAGAAATTTACACACATTATTCCACTTAAGTTTTATAACTTATAAAAAGCTTTTTGTTAATTGTTTTATATTTTCAGTTGCAACTATGAATACATTTTTTTCATATAATATTCTCATATTTTATTGCTAATACATAGGAAAGCTACTGAATTTGGATAATTATTACCTATATGAACAGCTAATTGAATTCTTAATAGTACAGAGTATAGCATCATGTTTTCTACAAGTAATGTGAATTGGATCTCCTTTCTAATAGCTCCATGTTTTATTTCTCTTTCCTACATTATTTACTTTGGCTAAAAACCGATCTTTTCTAGTCTGTTTCAAAAAATTCTTGCTAAAAATTTGAGCTGCATTACAATTCATTTCCTCAAAACCAGGTCCCTAGAACTGCCGGGTTTCACTAAGAATATTTGAAGCTCAAATTGTTGGAGCTAGCACTGCCAAGAGAAGACTGTAATTACAAACCACAGGCCAGATATCACCGGCTCTTCTACACAAATCAGTCTGTCACAGTGCTCAATCTTTACATAAAATGTCCTTTCTTTGTAAAACAAATTGTTCTCACTTCCCTCTCACTCTGTAAGAGTTGTCCTGCATCTCTTCTGCACTGAAGTCCTTTCCATTCTCAGCTACTTTCTTTCTTCTGCAAGAAAGGTTCTACTCCATGAAAGGTTTCAAATTCCACATTGCTACCCCAAAAAGGGGACTCTCCATGGCTAGGGACACAAAACATACATACAACTGCTGCCTTTCTAGTGATGGATCTTCTGTTTTTCACAGGAGGTGAACAGATGTGCAGAACTGGCAAATATACCACTGAATTTCATCTTCTTTACATATGGGATTAACTATATCAGAGCCTATCGCAAAGACATCTAGATTCATGAAACTTTGAGGCAAAACCATCTCATCCCAGAAATTTCCTCCCCCACACTCCTACCTGCCTTAGTAGGATGAGAAAAAAAAAACTGCAAAAAAGAACAGCAATGTAGTTAAAGGGAAGTGAGAGATAATTTGTCAAATCATTTAGGGCACAGGCCATGTCAAGAATGCATTTTTCTATGTTTTAGTTTTGGTCTTTAAGTTCTTTTCTGGTCCCAGAACACTGGCTGAAACATTTCAAGGCTGTCTCAAGAATTCCTTGGTGCCTCTCAAACAGAAAACTCATTTTATGTATCTCTAAGATAAACACATTAGACTAGCATTTAAAGGCTAAACTTTTGAACCTTCAGGCCCTAAATAAAACTTTCTGAGAAAGCTTATTTGATTGCAAAATAAAAAAAAATTATCTTTACAATTTAACAATCATTTCAATGATATATGTTTACATTTGTGGAATCCTAAATGGGTATCAATGACCAGGCTTTTTCTCTTTTTCTGACATTAATGTGTCATCTTCACTTAATCCATACTGGCAGTTCATTAAAGTGCTTAGATGCTTAGGGCCTCTAGTGTCTTAGATAAACAATTATAGGGTTATAACAACAATAAAGCATTAAACAGCTCCCCACAATTACAGAGGGCTTTTACACAACATTATTTCATTTGCTTTCACACAAAATATATTATTTGATCCTTGTAACAACTCAGCGAGATACATAGAGGTGGTATTATTAACATTCTCTGAGATATACAAAGTTAAATTAATTGGCCCAAGGCCATAAAACTAGTAAGTAAATGAACACGATTTGTATGTATAATGATATTGTTGATGACACAGTCTAAATATAAAAAGAGCAGCTAATATTTATGAGACAACTCCTATGTGCTAAATCCTTTAAGAACTTTCCATTATTACAATAAACTCTAGAATTCATATATTTATCATATCCTATTTCCATTATTCTTGAGAAACCTCAAAAATCCATGTCATTTTGATGAGACATGAATTTAGATCACTATAGACTTTGATAAATTATGTAAAAAGTGGCAGCAGTTCACAACAGCACAGTATTCACAGCTCAATTAAGTAGTTCTCTTAGCACATGTGGTTACTAGTTAAAGGGCTAATGGTGACACTTACAATATCCTATTCTATTTGAATGTATTTTATGGAAACATTATATTCTGTAGTAGTATTTATGAAAGTGCGACTTAAAAGACATGGAAAGTATCACAACAGCCCTGAGAATCAGCCCTACTCTGCACAGAAGCAACAGCCTCTGAGAAGATAATGTGCCCCTGAGATCTTGCAGCTAGTGAGGGACAGGATTAGCCCATCTGACACTGAAGTTTGCTCTCTTTCTACTAAGTGAAACTACTCCTCATAATGAGGACAGGGAGTATATAGAAACTGAGAGCCTATAGTCAAGATAATATACACAGTGTCTATTTCAAACACTCCACTTCAGCAATCTTCCATTTAAGAACAATCAGACATTTTCATGAACTCTCAGATAATGGTTTCAACTGTACCTTCCCTTGGTAGCACCTGTCAAATTGTCATTAATTAGTGTTATCTGTTTAATGATATTCTTGCTGCTACACTGCAAGCCTCATGAGATCAAGGGGCATGGTCCTCATTCATGTCTATATGTTCAGATTATAGCACTACTAAATAGGTTTCAATAAATAAAGATCAAGTTAATTTGGGGAGATGGCTTGAGTTGTTCTATATTTGGAGCTTTTTACAGAATAACAATGAAGTTTATGAGCTTTGGAGTTAAATGAAATAGGAACCCCTAACTCACTAGGTGTCTAATGTTAGGTAAGATATTTAACCCCTCTGAGTCTTAGTGTCTTCCCTTCCTCATTCATAAAAATGTGAGGACTAAATAAGATAATGAGTGTAAAGCTCTTATTATTCCAATACAATAAGCCAAATGACTGCCTACAGCAATGAATGTTAATAAACAGTAGCTAATAGTATTGGCTGGAAAAAAAAAGCCCCCTTTGAGCACAGCCTAGAAACACAGATCTTTTCAATACAACAAAGAGAGCTATAAGAAAACAATAGACATTAAATGTACTTTTTGAGATTCTCTGAGTAAACTACACCAGTCGTTACAAATCAGGTTATCCACATTTTCCCAGCCCTTGTCACATGACCACTTCCAAACTTATCCCACCATAGATTCACAGGTAAACTTGTGATACATGGTACCCAGTTTCATCATGGCATGCTTATAGGAGCATCATGGCATGCTCCTCCTATATCTAGGAAGAACAGCATGCTAAAGGACCGATTATTCTGTTATACTTGTCATAAATCAAGTAAAAGTATAGAACATCAACAGTAAAAACTTACTTCCAGCAATATATAAAGACAAACTTTCAAGCAACTATGATACATGTACAATCATAGAATATCCATCAGAAGAAAATTCTGTTTTACAGCAAAATTACTTTAGTTGCCCAGGGTCATAAAACCTGAGCACAGCTGAGAGAAATGGTTTGAGGGTGTCTAAAACAGTTTTAAACAGAGTGGTTATTATCTGAATTTGCAGATAAAATTGTAGGCAATTGAGAGGTGAATTCTAATTTCCTGTGGGATTTTGGCAACATTTTTGTACCTAAGTTTGTAATCTTATAAAATACTTGACATTCGTTTTTTACACAGAAAGAAAACAATGTGAGAGATATCCGGAATTTATACAATGTTCTAAAACAGTAAAAGAAAAAAAATAATAATTGTTAAAATGATGACATGAAAACTGTTTGAAAAAGTAAAACTTCTCTTTAATGAAAAACAAATAAATCTATCTAACACAGAAATCCATACGTAGTCTATCCTATTCAAAGTTCACTAATTATTACAAAGACTATTCTGCACATTAAGTAAAAATTCTGCTTTCCTTTCATTTCTATCAGGTTTTTCATTCCTATCTTAGTTTTTGTCTTTGAATATAACAATTACTTAACATTAAATTACAAGCACTGTCCTAAGATGTAAGCTTAAAGCGCAATTGTGTTATATAAATTTACAAAATGGGATCCAATAAGGTATTCAAATGATATGTTGCCACATGTTTTTACACACTATTAGGGGCCAAGTCTCCCTTGGTTTCCAGGCTAATGTATACTCACGTTTTTTTTATCAATCTTCATATAAAATAGTTTGTAGACACTACCACCCAAATCACCCTTCTTTGAATATTCTTGAGTTTTGCAATATCACTTTTACAACACAACATATCTTTAAGAATTATACTCATTAAAATCAAGGAGCTAAAACAATTGATAAATATTTTAACTGCAGTTCCATCAGAACAAAATATAGGGGAGGGGAGGAGTAAAGATCGCAGACACACATGCTGCTCTGACGAAGACGATCAAAAGTTGTAAGTAGTTGCCTACCTATAGATGGATCTTCTTGGAAAGAGCATTGTAAATCATCAGAGAAGTAATTAGAGACACTCAGAGTGAAGGAGAGAGGGATGAGGAGATCCCTCACCAAGACTGGGAGGTACCTGAGGGAAGCATCCTTGGGAAGGAACAGTGGAGAGAAACCTGAGGCTCCACACTCCCTCCATAGATACTGCAACCCAAACTGTGAGGGGTCTCCCCACCACTGCAGGCCTCCATACTGATTAGGAAACTGCTTGAAGACTGTGCAGTGACACTACACTGGAGAGCAGGCTCAGCAGGGACTCTCTGGTTTCCATTCCCAGGTCATTGCAACTGATGCCATTCTGAGCTCTCCAGTCCAGAGCACCTGGGCTATATGGGTATGAACTTCGCTGCAACTGCCTCCACCCAAGCCCTGCTGGGCAGAAAGGGAACAGGGAGAGCAGACAGCCTCACACACACCATGACTGGGAGCAGAGTACCTCCACCTCCACTGGGGAATTACAATAGAGTAGGTGCCAATGCCACTAAAGATGTCCATGATAAAAGCCTCAGTGGGACCTGTGTGGGGAGAAAGCCCTAGGTGTTCAGCAGTCCAGTCCCCAGAGGCATAAATGCCACCTGGTGGACCATATCCTCACGACACCATGCTCCGATATGGACTCACTAGCCATGAGCTGTCCACTGCCGCATGCTGCCATTATGCCTGAACCTATGTGGTCATTCTCACATCACATAAAATTGGCTTTAAATCAAAAATGGTAAAAAAAAAAAAAAAGACAAAGATGGTCATTATATAATGATATAATGATAAAGAAACAATTTAGCAAGAAGACATAACAATCCTAAATATATATGCACCTATTATTGGAGATCCCAGATTCATAAAACAAATTCTACTAGAGCTAAGCAAATAAAGAGTAGCATAATAATCACTGGGGACTTAAACATCCCATTATCCCACTGACAAAACTGGACAGACCGCTGAAGTAGAAAATCAACAGAGAAACACTGGACTTAAGAGGAACTCTAGAACAAATGGACTTAACAGACATTTATAGAACACTCTACCTAAAAACTACAGAATATATAATACATTCATCTCATCAACAGATGCGATGTTTTCCAAGATTGATCATATCTTAGGCCAAAAAACAAGTCTCAGCAAATTCAGAAAAATCAAAATCATACCATGTATCTTCTCAGACCACAGAGAATTCAAATAAAACTACAAATTAATTTCAAGAGAAACCCTCAAATCCACATGAAGTCATGGAAATTAAACAACTTGCTGAACAATTCTTGGGCCAATGATGAAATTAAGATGGAAATCAAAAGATTCTTCCAATTAAACAAGAAAAGGGACATAAGCTTTCAAAATATTAATATATGAGATACAAAAAATCAGTGCTAATGGGAAAGTTCAAAGCCTTAAATGCTTACATCAAAAAGACATAAAGATCACAAGTTAAAAACCTAATGTCACACCTCAAGAAATTAGAAAAAGAAAAACAAACCAAACACAAAGCCAGCAGAAGGGAAGAAATAAAAAAGCTCAGAGCAGAAGTAAATAAAATGAAAATAAACAAACAAAATACAAAGGATCAATGAAACAAAAGTTGGTTTGTTGAAAAGATAAACAAAATCAATAGACCACTAGCCAGACTGACCAGAAATAGAAGTGAAAGGACTCAAATAACCTCAACCAGAAATACAAATGATACCACAGAACTGGAAAACAAAGGAAATGGATAATTTCCTAGAAACACAATCTCCCAAGCCTGAACAGGAAAAAATGGAAATCCTGAGGAGACCTATAATGAGCAGTGAGATTAAAACAGTAATAAAAATTCTCCCATAATATGCTGAAATAAAAAAGAAGAAAAAAATTCTCCCAACAAAATAAAAAGCCCCAGACCAGACAGCTTCACAGATGAATTCTACCAGACCTACAAAGAACTGGCACCTAACCTACAAAAATTATTCTGTAACATCAAGGAGAGAATCCTCCCTAACTCATTCTATGAAGTCAGTACCACCTTGATTCCAAAGCCAGGGAAGGACACCACAAAAATAACTACAGACTAATATCCCTTACAAACACAGATGTAAAAATCCTCAAATACATTCTAGCAAACCAAGCTCAACAGCACATCAAAAAGATAATTCACCATGATCAAATGGGTTTCATCTCAAAGATGCAAAGATAATTCAATACATACAAATCAATAAATGTGATTCACCACATAAACAGATGCAAAAATAATGACCATATGATCATTTCAATAGATGCAAAAATGCATTAAATCAAGTACCCTTTTGTGTTAAAAACCTTCAACAAACTAGGCATAGAAGGAACATTCCTCAAAATTATAAAAGCCATATATGATAAACCTACAGGCAATATCATACCCAAATGGGGAAAAGTTGCAAGCGTTCCCCGCTAAGAACTGGAACAGGGTAAGGATGCCCACTCTCACCAATTCTACTCAACATAATACTAGAAGTCATAGCCAGAGCAATTAGGCAAAAGAAAAAAATAAAGTGCATCAAAATTGGGAAAGAGGAGATAAAACTATCCCTGTTTGCTGATGATATGATCTTGTATCTAAAAAACCCTACAGAATCCATCAAAAGACTACTAGAATCGATAAATGAATTCAGCAAATTTTCAGGTTACAAAATCAATGTACACAAATCAGTAGCATTTCTATATACCAATAACAGTCAAGTTGAGAGTCAAATCAAGAACGTAATACCATTTACAATAGCTATGGAGAAAATAAAATACTTAGGAATATACTTAACAAGGAGGTGACAGATCTCTGCAAGGAAAACTACAAAACACTGATGAAAGAAATTATAGATGACACAAAAAAATGGTAAAACATTCCATGCTCATGGATTAGAAGAATCAACATCATTACAATGTCCATACTTCCCAAAGTGATTTAGAGATTCAATGCAATTTCTATCAAAATATCAATGTCTTATTTCACAGATCTAGAAAAATAATCCTAAGCTTCATTTGGAACCAAGTGTATAGCCAAAGCAATCTTATGCGAAAAGAACAAATGTGGAAGCATCACATAACCTGACCTCAAATTATCATACAAGGCTATAGTAATTAAAACATCATGATATTGGTATAAAAGTAGACACATAGACCAATGGAACAGAATAGAGGACCCAGAAATAAAATCTTATAGCTACATTCAACTAATCTTTGACAAAGGAGACAAGAATACACACAGGGGAAAGGAAGCCCTATTCAATAAATGGCATGGGAAAAATTGGACAGCCATAACAGGATCCCTATCTCTCACCATATACAAAAAATAATTCAAGATGGATTAAAGACTTAAATGTAAGGCATGAAACCATAAAAATTCTAGAAGAAAATATAGGAAAAACTCTTCTAGACACAGGCCAAGGCAAACAATTTATGATTAAGACCCAAAGGCAAATACAGCAACAGCAAAAATAAATAAATGTGACTTAATTAAATTAAAAAGCTTCTGCACAACAAAGGAAATAATCAACAACAGAGTAAACAGGCAACCTACAGAATGGGAGAAAACATTCAACAAACTATATATGTGACACAGAACTAATATCCAGAATCTACAAAGAACTCAAACAAATCAGCAAGAAAAAAAAAATACCAAACCACCCTACAAAAAAGTGGGCAAAGACATGAACAGATGTTTTTCAAAATGAGATGGGCAAATGGTCAACGAACATCTGAAAAAATGTTCAACATCACTTAATATCAGGGAAATGCAAATTTAAACCAAAATGAGATTATCACCTGGCCCCTGTCACAATGACCATTATTAAAAAGTCAAAAAAACAATAGATACTGGCATGGACACAAAGAAAAACGAATGTTTATAAACTGTTAGTGGGACTGCAAAATAATACAACCTCTATCAAAAAGAGTATGGAGATTCTTCAAAGAGCTAAAAATAGACCTACCATTCAAACCAGCAATCCCACTACTGGTTATCTACCCAAAGGAAAAGAAATCATTTTACCAAAAAGACACCTGGACTTGAACATTTATTGTAGCATAATTCACAATTGCAACGATACGGAATCAACCTAAGTGCTCATCAAGTCATGAATGAATAAATAGAATGCGGTGTATATATACCAGAAAGTATTACCTGGCCATAAAAAGGAATGAAATAATGTATTTTACAGCAACTTGGATGGAACTAGAGACCATTATCCTAAGTGAAATATCTCAGGAATGGAAAAACAAACACAGTATGTTATCATTAAGTGGGAGCTAAATGATAGGTATATACAGGGACATAGGGACCTAAAGGACATTGGAAACTAAGAAGGGGAAAGTTTGGGAAGGAAGTTAGGGATAAAAACTTACCTATCAGGTATATTGAACCCTGTCCTGGTGATGGGCATAAAAAGCCCTGACTTAAGCATTATACAGTGTATTCATGTAACAAAAACATTTGTAACCCTTAATATTTTTAGATTAAAAAGGAAACTATTAAATCATTTTTTCTATCTCCTATAATTACATCGATACAACCTAATACAATACTTTCTCTTTTTCAGCCACCTCACACTGTCACTCAACTAAAACTTCCAGATCTTTCCACATTTGCTTCTGAAAATACAACCACATTTCTGTGATGTATTTTCCAAACCTGCCAGACATAAATATATCTTTGTTTAATGTACTAGTGTTCAATCTAATTTTTGAGGCTCTGAAATTTTATTTGCCCCAAATATCTCATTATCCTAGGTAACAGCTAAATGCATCTCATAAATCTCCTCCCTCAGGTTTCTATGCTACCCCTACACACACACCCCCCCAAAATAAAACTGAAAAAAGGACACTCTGATCTCAGGTAAATTTCATCTTTTTAGTTGCAGGTTATTTACTCAGGCTTACAAAGTTCTTTTGTAATCACTATTCTGTTGTCTTACAGTTCAGTTTCCCTCTATATTTTGTGATATTAATATATTTTACAAGCACAATTCTGATGTATTCTTCTAGGTTATTCATGACAGAGCTAAACAAGGAAAGGGAAAACAAACCACTGAGGCTGCTGCTAGGATTTCCTTTCAGATTGATACTGATTACTCAATCAATGCACTTCGCCTATAGATGTTCAATCTGATACAAATTCATTTAGTTACACTATCACACAGTTCATAATTGCCCATCACTTCTAAAAGAGTTTTACAGTAGACTGATGTCAAATGACTGGCTGAAACTTAGCTCCAACAGGTGCATCTTCATGATGTGTAAGTCTAATATTCCTAAAAAATATATAAATTAATTTAATTTGACATGAATTAACTTAGAGAATCCATAATGCCTTCCAGAAATCTTTACTTCTGCTTCTAAATGCTCATAGTCACATGTTTAATAATACATTCTAGGATTTTATTGAAGGTTGAGATAAAGCTCAATAATTTCAAATTTTTTCTCTTCCCTTTTAAAAAATAACAACAGATACACACCAGTTATTCTGCATCAAGCATTATTCTAACATGCATATGAGCATATTTAATCCTCATAAAAAATAACTCTATCACATAGAGCCTTTTATTGCTCTCATTTTATAGATGACAAATGAAGTAACTGAGGCACAAAGTTAATTTAATTTGCCGAAGGTTACATAGCAAGAAAGTGGCAGAACCAAGATTCGAATCCATGCCACCTGAACAATTATTCTCCTGCTTTCTGTGGTTATTCCCATGGTTAGCAGAAGCATGTCCTGATCACACCTGCAGATTCTTTCAGAGTCTTGTCATTGAGCCCATATTTCATTTTTTCTTATCCCATCCACAGTTCATATAACATCGCTCTGTTACTTTTCCTATCACACCTCCTTAAAAAAAAAAGAAAAAAAACCTTCACTAGTTTAAAAGAGATAAATTCAATGAAAAGTTTCAAATATGAGAAATCAATCCTGATGATATAGTTGCTGTGACTCTGATCTAGTGCAGTGTCATAATTTCTTGGCAGTTAAAACGTAGAGGCAGGCATTGGTTAACTCCCATTAGCTGAGTAAAAGAAACATGAGTTTGTCAGAGAAGATAAAGGTTTTTTTCCATCTTCTAAACTAAGACAATTGTCTCATATGGAAATTCATACAGCACTGGGCAGTAGTGGACAATATCCTCAACAAGGGTTAGCAAAAGCAAATACAGAACATATAAAAATTGTTGTGGAATCTCCCGTTAAAATCTAAACATAACACAAAAATATAATTCAGAATATTAGGCAAAATAATCCAAGTAGAAAATCTTCTCAAGATGTAATATGATCAAATCAAGATCATATATTCTAACAAGTTGGAGATTGTATTTTAATACTATTGATAGATATATAATACCTCTGAAAACCAGATTTGCACATGGCAGAGTTAATACGATATTCTGAAAATTAAGGTGTTTAATGTGTATTTTTGCCTACATCTGAATACTAAACTCATGTCCATATGGAAATGGACATCATAGTTATATATGGTCAAAGCCAGCATTCTCAGCATGGTAACACTCTGAAGCAGCAACCAGTTAAGATCCCAAATTTCTATATCTTGGGAATCCCTTACAAGGTGCTCGTGTTAATAATAGCAGCTAATACATAATGCTACAAAGCATTTTGTAATCGAAATAGGCTAGGCACTTTGCTAAGAACTTGACTTATGTTAACATATTTAATTCCACAATCACCTATTTGAGTAGATAGGTGAAACACCTAACACTGCAACACCAATAAACTAATTCACTTATATCAGGCTATTCATAGGTAAAAAGCAGAGCTGGGATTCAAACTCATGCCTACCATCACAATATGCTATCTTGTATCAAATGGTATAAACGTATATGGAGGGTAATTTACCTGTACTGTTAAAATATAAAAGGCAAGTAGTCCCATTATTGAACCTCATCTACCTTTAGGTATTTTTCTTACAGAAGTCCATAGTCCATCCTGCATGTTCAATGAGGCATTATATAAAATTACAACAACAGAAATAAGACACAGTCTTAGAGGTTAAATAAATGAAGGCACATATATACCATAAAATAATACACAGCCATCACAAAGAATAAGGTAACGGATAAGAAAATCTATGCTGAAATGGAAGGATATCCTTGAGAAGTGATAAGTAAAAATAAGTATGTTGAATAAAAATAGATATAGAGGAAGCATATATTCAAGTGTATGTTATATACATATATATGTACCCATCCACATCCAAACCATATAAAAATATACAAAGAGTTAATGGTTCCCCTGGAAAGTGATAGAAAAATAAATGTTAAAGGAGGAAATTTCATACTTTTATATGTTTTTGTATTCAGAAGCATAAATTACTTTCATCTTTAAATTGTATATTTATGCAATCTCTTTATATAATTTATATGACATGCATATATTATATAAATTATATAATTGTTGATAGCAAACTTAAAAATAAGGTCCAAAACAAAACAAAACTGAACACTCAACAGAAAAAAGTAATATGCCTTATACTATAAAGCACAGTGTAGAAAAACAAAATATAGGAAGATTGAATTTTTTCCAAAGCAAACATTACTCATTATTCAATCTGAGTCAGAAAAATTCGTCAATGTTATTTTCACAAACTAGTCTGAAATGACACAGCATCCAGATGTATCTGCCAGAAGAAATTAGTTGTAAAATATATCTTTAGATAATTATATAAAATGACTTTGTTATATGGAATTATTTGATTCTGCCCACTTAAATGTTGAAGAATGACAAAGTCAATGATGCTTATTTTGTCACAGTTAATAGTAATTCTTTTCTCCCGACTATAGTTGGACAACAGCATCACCTTTTCAATAATTCATTGATTTAACAAATATTTACCCAGCACACACACATACCGAAATGAAATACAATAAAACATGCCATCACCATCTCTAGAGACACTCATTCTCTGGTTTATTACAGTGGGGGAGGCTGGCAAGCATCTAATTTACTTAGAAATAGACTTAAAATAAAAGGAAGGCGACTAAGCCATATGTCTTCTTTCATATTCATCCAAAAAGTTAAGCTAGTCTACATAGAAATGACCCCTGTCTACCCTATTTCTACTGATGGTGTTATAATTTAGATTCCGTGGAAGTGTTATCATCTTGGTTTTTTTGTGTGTTTGCTGCTATACTTCCAGTGCCTAGCACATGGAGGTGTTTAATTAAAAAGTACTTGCCTAATGAATGAAAACAAGATGAATAAATGACAAGGAAATACTCATATATTCAATTTATTGTTTTATGTGCACAACTCCTTACCCTCTTCTGACGAATACTCTTTCTCATATTGGTTTGATTGGGAGCTGTCATATTTTTATAGCTACTGAAGAGCTGACTATGAAGGATGGGAAGGAGGGATGGCTGGGGTCGAGTACACAGGGAGAGCCAATTATTGATGTTCTCCAGGATACATAAGTGTAAAACTCAAAAAAACACATTCTTGATTGCTTTCCGGTAATGATACCATGTGATGAGACCCTGAGATTCACTGGAAGCCCCGTTCCTAGTTGTGTAAACCAGGTCAGAAAATAAGGCTATTGTGTAGAGAGAAGTAGACATGAGAGAGTCCTTGATATTTAATACTTTCATTCATTCTTTCCAGGTATTACTTAGGACCTACTACTATTCTCCCATAAATGGCTTATGGCTTACAAGTCTTCCAATAAATTCTCCTTTTCATTAAATTGGTTACATGATCAAATGTCTATAACCAATGTGTTTATTATACTAATTATTAAGCCCATTACTGGTTCCTTTCATGGGGTATTTTTAAAAGGTACAGGATATATAATAAATGCTTCTAAGTCAGATGTTAATTTGTTCTTCTTCATCGTTGGCAACCCAAATTCTTAATGAACTAAAATTGTGAGGAGGCAGAGTGTACCCCTTTGTTAAATACGCACTAGATCCAACCAGAGGCAATATCTAAAAAAAATTAAACAATTTTACAACGTTAGAAGCCCACTAGGCAAAGCTATAGATAATTCTAGTAGTAAAAGGTCTTTACCTAGAACTTAATTTGATGAGTGACAGCTGAAGGAATTCCTGATTCTGAGGCTTCAGAAAGAAGACTAACATTTTAAAAATATGAAGCAGGTGTCCTAAGATTTCAGAAACATGACCCACACATCCTCCACAGACCAGCAGGCTATGTGATATGTGCATCCCATTTCCAGTTTGAGTCATGCATAAAAATCTACCATAATGGTTTATACTAGGTCAAAGATCCTCTACCCTGATTTACTGCACTTAAGTAATCATGATTAAATTATATGCACAATAATTGAAATACCTGCATCAAGATTATTTTTATATCCTTCTTAATGTACTATCCACCCTGATGTTAGCCAAGTTTTCCAACCCTCTACATCCTATCTCTCTAGTGCTGTTTCTTAAACTATGTTCTAGAGGAATCAACGTCCTGTTTATGAGGGCAGAAAGCAGGCATAACTGGTGTCAGTCAGCCAATATTTTTTGATATGAAATAGGGTCTGAGTCTCTTTAAGAAAGCAAACCTATTAAAACTTACCTTTGCCAACAGAAGATTCTTTATGGAATCAAATAGTCCCTATTGCTTCCTAGGCTTCCTCAGTCCTGATTTTACAAGATAAGCTCCATTTGCAACCAGGCTGGGAGTTCATTATACTATAATAGTACACTTGATTTCAGAATGAAGAAAAATGATTAAATTTGATATGATCAAAATACCTATCCCTTTGTAAAAAGGAATAAAAAGAGTTATACGTATTAGTCCACTCTAAGTTAGCACTCACATAAAGTCTTACTTAGATTTTTCCCAAAGGTTGCCATTCAGCATTATTAAATTATGCCTGAAGATAAATTAGTCCAGATGTTGTTCTCTTATATTTACTCAACTACAGACAGCAAATGTTAAGCCCACAAGGAATCAATCGTCCAATGCAAGCTATCTATAGAAAAAGTTTTAAGAGTGCTTTCAACTACCCTCGCATTCATGTTTAAGAGATAACTATGCCTGCCATCAGGTTTAGAGAACACATACGTAAACAAACATCTGGATAATCTGTATGTATGCTGGAGCAGGGGGATATAAATCTTATCGGTAAAACACATCAGCTCCATATTACAGGTAATTAAAATAAGAAGATGAGGTTCTGTTTTGTGACCTTAGCAATTTAGAAGTGGCCTTCTACTTTTAATAATTATATTTAAGTGGTTGCACTCCCATATAATGGCTGGCATTTTTGAAGATAAGGAATTTACTGTGAAAATCAGTGTCTCCTGCAGATAAATTATGCCGTAATAAAAATTACAATTTACAATATAAGGGATTGTGCATTTACAACTCCATCCCATATTAGAGAAAGGATTGGGAGAAAATTCGAGGAAGCCTCCTGGTTTTGAGTGTTTGGTTCACAGCATGGAGCAGATATGGCTGCATATCGATGAGCTGAAGGGCTGGACAAATGCTGTTCATCTGGTTTAAGATGCATATGGTCAACACATTCCTTGCGGTATGAAAGTCTGCAGGCTTTCAAGACCAGTTTTCTTCTCCCCCCCCCCTTTTCTGACATGAAGGGGTAGGGCTCAATGGGGAGTCTGTCAGCTGCCAGGAGTTTCTGTATACTATCTCTAAAGAGGAGTGGAAACTGGTGGGAAAGAGCCCCAGGGTAACTGAGCCCCCTCCGTGGATGGGAAACATAGATGAGGATCTCTGAGACAGAGGGAGAAATACAATCTGCAAGTGGGGGTGCTTCTCTACCAGCATTCCCTAGGCCAAATAAAAAAAAAAGGAGGGGGGAGGGAGAAAAGAAAGAAAAGAAAGGAAGAAAAAAAGAAGTATTATTACAGTGTCTGCTTTCCTCTTCTCAGTAGTGTGGAAATCTGGCCATACCTTTTCAATGAAACACAATTTGTCTCAGCTTGGGAACCTGAACTCATTTAAAATGTCCAGGTTCCCTTTTACTATCTCTTCAGCTATCTTGTAATTCAATTTCTTGTTAACAACAATTGTTCTACTCTTTCTGGTTAGAAAACTTTCCTCCTTGGTAGACAGACAGGAGGAGAAGCAATTTTGATAAGGCAAAAATATAAACAGAATTATCTTAAGGTGGAATACAAAAGAATTTTTACCTTGCCATGAAAATTCTTTTATTGTTTACTGGTTTAAAATATCAAAGCATAAATACTAGGAAGGAAGATTTTTATGAATCAATTTAATGCAAGGGAGAAGAAAAAAAAAAGAGGAACTTAACCTTGTTTGCCTAACCTACCTCTGAAGCATGTAATTATACATTTAGCATCTCATAAACAAAATAAAGGGTGGCCTGGAATGAAAACACCTGTCTTGCTATAGGGACTGTATCTGTCAGGATAGGCAGGGATAGGCAACAGTAAGAATCAACCCCTAAATCTCAGTGGATTGAAACAAATGCTCATTTCTCACTCACATCTACATGTCCAACCAAGAGCCAGGTTAACTGAAATTCCACCTTGTCACCGGCTTCTGTGATCAACACAACCAGTCAAGACATAAGATGAATCGAACATTGGCTCTTAAAGGCTGCAGGTCAGAGGTAACAAAACAATTCACACGGTCATGTTTAACTTTAAGTCAGTAAAAAGTGCAGTCCTACCACATGTCCCTAAGAAGGTAAAATGAAAGAATCATGCACCAACCCACTGACTATAAGGAAATATCTAGTCACCCATGTATTGAAGAGAAAGATTTTTTTTAAATAACTTAGAAGACATTTTTTTCTCTGTAGGCTATATCCAACATAAAGATGGATGCATAAACACACAACAAAAAAATCATAACAAAATGCTAAGTTTTATTAAAGTCCTACTATTTGTCCATCATTCATTTTCAGAATGATTTCCTTTCATGTGCTAGAATTGCTCTTTCCCCGAAAACTGCCCACCACTAGGACCTAGCACAGAGAGGATAAGAGATAAAATGTCATGAAAATATAAAGTGGGTGGACTTGACTAAGAAAGGGCCTCATTCTCCACTAAAACTTTTAACAAATGAAAAATATATTTAACTTTCACGAAGGCATTTTCTACTATGAAGTTGGGCTCAGTAAATAGTGAATTCTGCAAAAGAAAAAGTCGAGTCATTAGAAGATTAAAAGGAAATGTAATATCTGTATTTATGCATTGATTTTTCTTTTCCCTACTGGCAGTCCATCTATTCTCATTTAGCTACTGGAACTTGGTTCAAGAGACAGCATTGGCAAAAAGTGACAAGACAGGCATAAAAACTGGAGAAAGGATGAAAATAAGAAGATAACATTTTTGTTTATACTGAATAGTATCTGTATTTCTTTTTCTCATTATCTCATTAAAGAGCCTGGTGGATCTGGACTAAATGTGTTTTTCTCTTTACACATAGCAATTCTGCCCAGGGCTGAGCATGAAAATACATCAACTCTCAGCACCATCCACGTTTTAGCTTCCACAAAGGAGAGGGAAAAAAAATTTTTTTAAAGAGGGAGAAGAAGAGGAAAAAAATGTCTAAAGTGCTATATTTGTCATTTGGGCTCTAGGAGAGGAGAAATGCTGTCAGATGAATAAACAGGAGATGATAGCAATAGGACTGTGATGCCCATAGATTTCTACATGAAATAAGGAGGCATTCTCTGATGCTGACCTTATCTCAATAGCCAGAGAAATGAGTTTGGATTCACTCCAGGGAGAAGAATATTTTGTTTTGCTTTGCTAAGTTAATATCCTCCAAGGGTTATGATTAACTCAGGGAAGAAAACTTGGCATTTTAGACAGTGAACAAAAATAGTTACTTGCATCCAGAGTGTACCTGGAAGCTTCACACATAAATACATATTTTAGTGTTAAGACCTAAATAGTACTCAGATCCTGAATTGTGTTGAACTATGTTATAAATATTATATAGAGACTATTCATATATAACTCTAAAGAAACTAGTCTGTGGGGGAAAATAGAACAGAAATCATCCATGGTAACTTCTAGCCCCTAAATCAGGAAAGTAGGTTTTAGTAGAAACAGAGCAAAGAAATATTTAGGATCTTTGCAATGGCTGCCTTGACTTTAATATGTTTTTAGTGTAAAACAAATATCATAAAAAGAATACCAGAAATAATAAATGAGAAAGTGCCTACATTAGAACACTTAAGGTCTAGAGCACTAAAGTCAAGCAGACAAGATGTGAATCATTCCTCCACCACTGACTATCTGAGCAAGTTAATTCACCTTTTACGTAGCAAAGGCAACATTTTAAATTTGTTTTCCCAGCATACCTTCTATCTGCCTTTTATTGGTGCTTTTGTGTAATTTTCCAAGCTTAAGCATGGAGGATGCAGGTCTGTTGTGCCCGTGACCTTCTCGTCCTAAGATATGGATAGAACCCTTCCTGCAGTATGAAACCAAGAAAAAACAAACACAAAGGATGGATAGAAAGCAAATAGCTTGATGAAATTCTCTAGGTCTTTACAACCACCTACAGCTGAAGACCATTCTTCAGTTTCTCAGTTATGTGAGCCTTTTTCCTTAAACTAGTTTGAGATAAATTCGTTTCACTTGCAAGTAGGAGAAACTCAACTAACACTCTAAATCTTAATTTCTTCATTTGAAAAATGTGGATAAGATTATAAAATGTCTCCTAGGTTTACTCACAGGATTCGACAATATAATGCATGTAACAAGTTTAGTTCAGCATCAGGCATTTAAGTATCCAATAATGATTGGCTCTTACTATATCATTTCCAACCCATAAGCTAGATATCCTAGGTATACTAGATGTTGAGGAAACTCTTAGAAGACTTTTAAAAAGTCATGGTCTGGTGGGGATACAATGCAATAAGTTCTATGCCACAGCATGATTCACATTTTAAATCATAAAAAGGCAACAATTAAGTATACTCTAAATATTAAGTAGAATAAAGACAAATCTACATATACACATGACAGAGTATTAAAACTGCAGAACTCCAAGAATAAAGAAAACATGTAACAATTGTCAGATACAAAAAGCATATTACCTCTTAAAGAATAACAATTAAACTCACAGTAGACCAGTGTCACATTCACTGATGCATGAGCATAATGAAGAAACATTTCCAAAGTACTAAGGATAAAATAATTGTCAACTGAGGCTTTTATATCTAGCTAAATTATCATCCAAAGATAAGGGCAATATGTGATCTCTTAGTTTTTTTCATAATATGTGCGGAGCTTTGTGAAGAGATCTCTTTTTGAATTGTAACTCATACATTTGGGGGATAATGCTTTAAAAGGGCTGCTCTGACCACTTTTATAGCCAGTCTTGACTATTCAGACTCAGGAGGATAGGAAGGATTTCAGGAGAGGGTATGGATGGCAGGGATCGGATATGCCCATCATTTTATTTTCTAATTCTTATAATTTCATGTGAGTCTATATCTCAAAATTACAAAGTTTAGCAAAAAAGATTTTTTTAAAACATGAAGGCAAAGCAAAAACATTTCAACATACAAAGACTAAAAATGTTTACTACTCAGAGAAGTTCACATTAAAAAAAAGCTGTTAAAGAAGGCAATTTAGAAAAAAGGGAGAGTGATAGAAGAAATAAAGTTGAGCACGAGTTGATAAAATATGTTGATAAATCTAATTAATTAATCTTTGAAATAATTAGTTTATTGTATTTAAAAAGAATATAAAATAAATGTAAGGCTGTAGAAATTGCTACAAGATGGATGCGCTGGTGTGGTGTATAATGGATAGAACATGCTAAATCCTGCTGGGCGTGGTGGTGTACACCTGTAGTCCCAGCTACTTGGGAGGCTGAGGCAGGAGGATGGCTTAGGCCCAGGAGTTCGAGGTTGTAGTGTACTATGATTGCACCTGTGAATAGCCACTGAACTCCAGCCAGGCAGCATAGTGAGACCCCCATCTCTATCTCTCAAAAAAAAAAGATACTAAATTCTGCATATTATTTAAAAAAATCACTCTTAAAGTGTTGCCAATTTTGAAATGAGCTCCTCATAATCTGCTGAACTTTAAAGGTAATCACAAAAGTTTTTAAGCAGAGAAATGATTCAGTAAGATCCTATCTATTCTAGAAAAATAAATACAGCTTCAGTAAGCTGAGAAAGTAAGATCTATTCTAGAAAAATAAACATGGCTTCAGTAACTTGAGTAAGATTTGGAAAAGAGACTAGAGACAAAAACTATTTGGAAGGTCAGAACAAGGTAAAACGTAATGAATGAAAAGAGGAGGAGCCAGCTAAACGTGAGCTATATTTAGAAGACAGAATGAACCACTCCCCATGGACACTGTGTGTTTAGGTACACACAGACAAGTTTCCCCCAGAAAAGAAGGCTTCTTTGTGTGCCCAATGCATGACACATTTGTGGGAACTATCCAATAAATGTTTAAATGAACTGGATAAATTTTATTCGAACTGTCCACAATACATAGAGATAAATGATGAGAATTGTTAATATAAATCTGAAATTCCGGCAAGAGTTCAGGGCTGGCATCCTCATCATGTGAGAACTGCCATTGGGCTGGGGCGGGGGAGCTGGGGACAAAGAATGAGGAGGAAGGGAGAAAGCAGGATCCTGAACTATATCAACACGAAAGGGGCAACTGAGAGGAGAAAGGGACACTCTCATGAGCAGCAAAGAGTAAGAAAAGTGATGAGAAGACAATGAGGAAAATATCAAAGAAGTTTGATTTAAAAAGATTTAATCAAATTTCTAGGATTAAATGAAAAGAGACAAGAAATTAAACACAAAATATTTAGGGAAAATATTAAGACAATATCTGATTGCAAAGTTTTGAAGATGTTATAACACGTTTTTTAAGGGAAGGTGATTTTCTTATAAATATTTTTTTAAAATAAGGGTTTTTCTATTGATGTGCATGTGAGTGGCAGACAATAGAGGGTCATAAAGAGTCCTTATGGTCCAGACAGTGACTTAGTTCTGTGGCTGTCAACAAGATTTCAATATGTGTACAAATTGCATATGCAGTCATTTATTTTTGACATTAAAACTAAGAATAATAAACAACGGCCTCACTATATCATGACTCTCTATGACTGAGCTGGAAAAGATTCAATCTGTTTAAAATTATTAAAATAGGTTCTATCTAATACATTACAATTAATGAAATCTTAGAAATGCCATTTCTCTTCTAAATAAAGTGAAGAGGGCCTGTCCTATCCCCTTCTTTAACTCACAGAAAATTATGATTTATTTTTGATTTTCTGACTTATTCAGAAATCACCTGTTGCATAACAGTTGCATAAAGAAAAATTAAATATATGTACTTGCCCAAAAAATACCAATTATGGAATTATTCTTAAAAATCATTATCTAGTTTTTCCTAGACTGTTGTATGCTAGAGATATGGAGGATAAACCCATGGTAAATAATTGTACCATAAGTTAAATTATATAAATGTGTATATTTAGAAAAATCTTACAATTGCTAAGCCTGACCACTAAACACAAATTGCACTGCCTTGGAGAATTCCTCAGGTTCTAAAAGTTCCACCAAAGCTAAGGTCTTGGATGTTATTTAAGTTATATATTTTAGCTCTTAAAGTCAATGTTCTGACAAGCCCTTTGGCTCTAACCCCAAGGCATGAATTTGCCTTAAAACGACATAAGAATGTGTCAGAGGGCTATATGTCAATCCACCAGGAGAAGTGCCTATTCCCAATTTAGTGTTGTCAGTTGCTGACATTAAAACCAGCAACAGTTCATTGTTACCACTTCAAGTGGGAATACTGAGGGAAGAGGAGAGGTAGGTGTCTAAGTTCAGGCTGATAAAGCTGTTAATTGCTACCCTTTTATGTAGATTTGTTTAATAATGAAAACAATGTGGCTAATCATATAATGTTTCTATTTGTTCCCCAAGGGCTCTTCAGGGAAAGTTTCAGTCAGGGCTCGATTTCAGCAGCTACCAACTGTGCAGCAACAAAAGCAGAACAATCAAGGCACTCAGTGCCTGCAAATAGCTGAAAGTGGTTCTAGACAGACGCCCCTCCTCCCGGCCCTATCGGAAGGAGCCAGGCTTTGCTATTCACAAGCTTTGAAGGAAAAATTTTAAATGTCAAATAAGATAGTAATAACTTCATGCAGAATTTTGACGCTGGGGAAGGAGGGGGTGGAGAGAGGGACAGAGAGACAGAAATGGGGAGAGAAAGAGAGAAGAGAGAAGAGAGTTGGGGCAGGGGGAGAGGAGTGGGAGAGAGAGAATAAGAGAGAGATTATGCAGGCAACCAGAAAGGCAGGGAGTAAGTCTGATGTAGGCTTGGATTCTCCCTACGCCTACATGCAACATATCAATTAAATTCACATCAGTTAAAATGCCCATATTGGTTTTTTTAAAAAAATCAGAGAAGTAGCACAGAATTAAATATATCCTGTCCTAGCCTTGCTTTTTTACAGACAGGGTGACGATACTGGGTGTGTCATGAAACCACCCTCAGAGACAGTTATTCCCAGCTACCTACTGATCTCATGGGAGTATTTCAAGGAACAAATGGAGTGCTCCATATATATGTCTTCTACAAATGTAATATACATTATTTACTGCTTTTTACATTGCTTCATTTGGTAAAGAACACAGGCAGAATAAAATTGTATCATTTATTTTTGTTTTGCGACTCTTTAGTACCAAGTAATGGAAGCATGCAAAGACACCCCAGACCACTGGTGTACCCTCTATCACTGTACAAATGCATGAATGCTATTCATTTTGGTTTGTGCTTCTTTGTGTGGAGAGTGGCTCGTCTTTAATTTCCCTTCTACTACCACCTACCTCACCAGCCTCATGCTACAACTCACTGCCTTAAAATGGTTTCCAAATCCCTCTTCAATCTGATCATAATTTAATTTTCAATCTTATCATGGTGCCTACTCCAAGTCTCCTGATATTTCAAGACTCACCTGCTCATCACCCCTTGAACCTATCCTCTTGACCAATACCACACCTTTGCCCACGCAGTTCTCTCTTCTTAGAATGTTCTCCTCTCGTCACCTGTTTAAACTAATTGATATTTCAAGGCCAAACCAAGTTTCACCTAATACATTAAGCATTCCACAATCACTGAATACCACACAGCTTCTCCCATTTGTAAATCTGTAAACTAGCACCTGCTTGATCATTCATGTGTCCCCTACAGATGGTATCTACTCAAGTTATTCTCTGCCTTTTCTTACTCCTCTGATGAACTTTATACTCCTTGAGAATACATATTTGTGTATACTTTCCAGCCTCTGAACCCCTATTTGAGAGCCAGAATGTGTCTAGCCATGTAACCATTCTCATTATATTAACAGTGTAATGGCTGGGTACTTTCTGGACAGCTCTCGTACATGCAAGCCTGCAAGATGTTTAGGGGCCATGTTTCACTTCTCTGATGCATTTCACTGAAGTTTCAAAACTTTTACGTTACTAAATGTTGAATTTAATTCATTTATCAGTTAGCTTTTCTGCGGTGAAAATGCCTTTACAGGTACAACTCTACAAGTCTAAATGCTACAGTGCACAAAGAAAATAGTCCACTTCTGACATCTAAGGAATCATCTACTACCAAAGAATTTGTCAAAAAAGAAAAAGATTTAAGAAACACTCAATTTTTAAAATTCACTTGCATGTCAGCAAGAAATGAAAAAATGAACAACCAAAACACTAGGTCTAAGTTCACATTAGTCATTATTTCAAATACATTTTTTCCCCAACCTGAAATTCATTGTCTTTCTAAATAGGCATAGAGATTGCTAAACTCTTTTCTATCTTCCAAATTACCAAATGGAAACTTAGGTTCCATATTTGAAAGAAGAGATGATATACAGACATAAAGAAATGATGTTATGTGTAGATCAAAGAAATCATTTGAATCAAACCAACTGAAATCTTAGTGATTAAAATTAAACTCCATTTGCAAAAATATATTAGCCAGGCTGGCAAGCCAATAAGCAATGTCACAATTATGTTCATATGCACCTTGGGGGTGCTCTAATCACAAGTCAAAATTGTTTCAACTCTTAAGGATATCTGATTATAAACTAAAATCTAAGCACCACTAGCACAGTGAGAAAATGCCAAAAGCAGTACCAACACTCTCCCCCTATCTCCATGCTTATCATTACGGACAAAGTATACTTATTTCTAAAATACAAAGACAAAAAGCAAGGTAAGCAGTAAATTAAGAATTATGAATTGTTTTGTATTTTAACGGCTACCAATACCATTCAGATTCAGCTTTATTTTATAAAAACCCTAACAGTTTATTTAGAATGTAAAACATTATGCAAAAGAATCTACACTGTGCAAAAGATTCACACAGATTTCCTTTAATTAATAAACTCTACTTAATTTTCAATACAATATGATTTACCAAATTTCAATTTACTTAAAACCTTTAGTAACCTTGCAGTGGCATAAAGGGATATGTGTCTGTTTTTTTCCAACAATGAAGTAAATTTGCCATTAAAAAAAAATTTATCCGAAGGTCACCTTGAACTACCAAAAAAGCCAAAAACCAAAACAAAACAAAGCCCCCAAATAAAAAAAAATTAAGAAAACCAAACTGATATTCATTAACTACAGATATATCTAAACTTCAAGTAAATAAATCAGCCATGTTACCAAGCACAAAGCTATTGAAATTGTTAAGATTTATTTTCAGGTGCCACTGAGACTAAACAAAGATTGTAAAATAGAAGTAAACTCAGGGAACAAATTAATACATTGAACCATTATTTTAACAGCAGCATTCCCTATAGAACAAAGTGATGAAACTATCAAAAAGCACTTCTCAAAGCAACATTTTTGCCTGTAAAAAAATTAACCTAGAATAAATATATAAATAACAGTATGTTCTATGTTAAGCCAGTAACAAAGAAACCCCTCAGTGCTGTAAAACAAAGTCCTGTCAAATCCCCATTTTTTACAAAGAAGCATGAAGATCCTTTCACAATGGTTTAAACTGTATTTATAGTAACAGAGTGAAGACTTGAGATAAAAGTCAAAAGGATTAAAGTCAAAGCCCCAGCTCGACATGAGTTATGGTTTTGATTTTTATTCTTATTGTGGTCTACAAATATTAAGACAGAAGATACTTCCATGTGATTGTGGGATCCTCTGAGACTCTACAACCTTAGAAGAGCAGATAAAACAGATGAAAATGCATCTGGTTTGGGAGCAGACTCCATATTAAATGGCAATGCGCAAAGTAACAACTACAACTGCAGAAGGCTGTGGGGGAGGGGACGAGGCTAAAGGCTGAAATTTCTACAACTGATGCAGGGCAGAAAGAGAAAAAAAAAAAAAGATGTGGTATTACTGTTTTAAAATGGCAGCCTGTTAATAATCACTGCATTCCTGAAAACACAGGCAAATTATACCACCATTCCTTTTTTCCTAAGCTAAGCAAGCCCACCACATACAAGCATTACATACTTCTATGAGGAAAATGGTACAGTGAGATAGCTGCGTCTATATCGAAAACAAAATCCCTGAAATTGCCACTCAGAGTTTACAGATTTGGAGACCATATACTTTTCTCACAAAGAAAGAAAACAAATTCTATTGTCAACTGGAAATTCTTACTCTAGAAAGAATTATTGTATTTATTCTTCTTTCACATTTATTTCTCTTTAAATGAAGGCAAAGCTACATCTACACATAAGCTTTTGGTCACAGTTCGAAACATCTATTTTGCATTTCCTCTCCACTGATGTCCTCTCTTTTAAGAAAATCACACAGGCACACACACCCTCCAGCAGGAGAGACATATTTTATATGAGTATGCTCTGTATGAATTGGAACAGTATTCTTAATGGTGAGTACTAATTCACATCTTGCAAGTACCACATATGAGTTGCATATATTCCACCCATTCTTCATCTTTACTTTCAAAATCAGACACCTGGTTTAACATTTGATGGAGAAAAGGCTAAAAGTCCTTAACAACAACAGCAAAATCAGCAGGAACACTGGTAAAATATACAGAATGATAGTATCTAATATCACAGAAATGCTTTAAAAAATACTTTTTCAGAGTGTAAATTAATACTATAAATTATAAAAGTAAAAATGCCTTATTATGCAAATTTGGAAGAGAGTGCAAGTCCATATGCATTCACGTAATCATAAAAAGAACATGAAAAAATGTCACGATTACCCAAATGGGTCAATTTCTCCTTTCTTCATAAAATAAGTTAAAATTATCACAAAGTCACTTTTACAAATCACAAGTTTCTGAAAATGATATTTCCAGTACAACTGCTTGCTATTTTATTCAGTATTATATTTCATCTGTCACATTTTGAACACATACACATTTGTACAAGTACCAGGGGAAAAATAACTTGAACCAAATTGAAAAATTACCATAACTACTAGTTCAATATGTCTGGTTAAAATAGAGACATCTGGTCTATCATTAATTCTTTTGTGTTGATGACTCCTAGTGTGTCTTTTCCCATCAATGAACTTTGCAAGAGGAAAATTCAACTTTTAACAAAAAACTGTGACTTAGAGATCTATTTCAAATTATATTAATAGAGATATATAATGATTAGATCAAATAAAGCACAGTACTTTGGAGAATAGTAACACAAGCTGATTGAATACAAATGGCTGGCTTTAAATTCCATCAGAATAATGTTATTTGTTAAATAATTCTATGCAGGCAGATATGGCTAATCCATGAATCATTATTTTAAAATATTTATAAATCAACTCATTGTTCACTTGTTTAAAATATACACACTGAAGCTCTATAATAGTACTTGATTGCCACTCCAAGGAGCCTGAATAATGCATTTTCAGAAGCCTTGCACACCCCCACACAATTCTGAATTAATGGCCGAGCAAACAATAAGTAATGTACTATGCTCCAGCAAAAACTCAGTGATAACATCAATCTGGCATCTACTTAACACTTACTGCTTACTTCTCACATATTTCTCCTCGCAACTAAGTTTTCCTCTCCCAGATGCAGCTCATTAGAGAATCACTATCACCTGCCCATTCATCCACAGAAAGTGAGAGATTTAGCGATTAACACAATTACAGATAAGGGGAGAAATGATAACATACACCACTACAAAATTAAGATGAAGTAAAGGGGCCTGACCACTCCAGCCACCAATAACTAGATTGCAATTAAAAAGGACTTTTGTCACTTCTTCGCTGGGCAATAAGGCCAATTATCTAAAACCCTTTGCTGGAATCCAGAGACATACCAGAGCAAGGCCCTTCAACCAAACTCAGATAATTACTTTTGACAAATGTTCTCCTTGAGCATAATGTAGTTACTCAAATGCTTTTTAAAATGACTACAGTTATAGTAAAACAATCTTTACAAAGTCAACCCAATAACACGTCCTGGTACCCCACACCCGACCCTGGCTGCATGCAGTCTGCTTTCTTTTGGCCAATTATAACAGATAGTAAGTTGGTGAATAAATATTTAATTTCTGCAGCCAAGACCCTGAAAAGGCTCAGCTTCAAATGTAATGCCCTGCATTCCCAAGACACACGGTACAGAAATATCCATTTTAAAAAATCCGTTTACAGCTGTCCTTTAAAAGAAGAAGATGGGGAAAAAAAGAAAGAAAGAAAAGAAAAACCCACACATATATACATGCATCAAACCAAAGACGCCGACGCCCCTCTGCCAACCAGCATTTCTACAGAGACATTCTTTCGATGATTAAAACGTAAGCTCCGAAAGGTTATAAAGAAAAGGAAAAGCAGCCAAGTAACACCGCCCAGGAAGCCAGCAGTAAAACACACCTAGCTGTATACTCTTAATAAGCCCCCACTACAAATGACACTGACCCAACTTCACCAAACACACACACACCGACACACACACTCACGAATTGCACACACGTGCACAGAATGTACACACAAACATCGAGCAGAGCACAATACCTACAAACACATACGAACTGGATCCACACAAAACATATGCACGTATCAGTGTGCATACATAATGCACACGGCACGGCACACAGACACGCAACCACTTAGCCCACATGCACACGCCCCACAAGTCCGTTTAGGACACACACCGTGCATGCACGTGTAAAATGTTTGAACTCACAAACGCCGAACATACACACAGACTGTGCACAGAGTTATTGATGAAATTCCGGGGGGTGGAGGGGCCGGGAGGGAGTGGTAATTGCCACACAAAGGTCTCCGGAGCGGCAGAGAGGGAAGTCGAGCGGCGCAGAGCGCTCGGAAATTCACCGTGGAGAAGGCAGCGCCGAGCCCCTAGAGCGAAGTACCGGGAGAAGTGTCCCGGGCGGTCCCGGGCGCGGGGCTCCGGGAGATAATCGCTGCGCCCCTCCGCGCGCGCACGCACACATACAGGGGCCCCCGGGCGAGCCCACTCCCGCAGAATAACAAAGAGCAGGAGCCCGGCGAGCGGGCGGCGGCTCGACCTGGAAGTGGCAGTCTCAGCCGCCGCGGGCCGGCGCGGGGCGAGCGGCGGGGCCGGCGGGACGCGCGGGCGGCGGGTGGGGGGCGGTACGTACCAGGCGGGCAGCCTCGGCCCAGGTGCGGTCCTTCTTCTTCCTCTTGTCTTTCATGTTTGCATCTCATTGATGGTTCTGATGATGACGTGGGGGATTCCACGGGGTGCTCTGGGTTCGGGCGCGGAGACAATGACCCAGTGACCCGGTGACCCGCACTCGCTCCGCGGGGGGAGGCGCGCGGGCGGCGGCGGCGGCGGCGGGTGGGAGGGATGGAGTGAGGGGGTGGGGTGGAGTGGGTGGGGGCGCGCGGCGGCGCGCGGCGGGCGGGGCGGGGGCGGCGGCGGCGGCGGGGCTCGGGCCAGGGGCGGGGGCGGCGCCGGCCGGGCTCGCTCGTGCGGGGCTTGCGCTGCGCCGTCGCCGCGGCCGCCGCGGTGACAGCTCCGGGGATGCTCCGCTCGGCCCCGCTCACAACAATACACTCTGACGTCACGGGGAATGGCGACGCGGCCGCACACTCGCCGCGCTCACACTCGCCCTCTCGCGCGCGCACACCCGCGCACACTCGCCGCGCGCCCCCTACTCCAGCCACGCCCTGAAACCCTCGCGAGACCCCTCTCCCTCCAACCCAGCCCCCAAATTCACGGGGCGCTGCCCACTCCCTGCAGGCCCTCGCACCCCTTTCCCCCTGTCCCGCTAGGGCCGAAAATCGCGGACACGGTGGCCTTTGGAACTTGTGTACGAGTCTGCCCCGCAACTCGACGCCTCCGTCCTGTGCGCTCACACTTACACACTCGCGCACACTCCGCACTACTCCCCTCCACTGGACTCCCTCAGCCCTGTTTCTCTTCGGCTGAGTGGATTCCCGGAGCCTTGTTGAAAGGATGCAGAACCAGCCTCTTCTTACACGGAACTAATACTGTACGCAACTTAACACAACGTTGAGCCACCTACATCATCTTAAACAATGCAAGACCAAAGAGCTGTGACCATGAATCAATGCAATGCCATCCTGTAGCATTAATTATTTTAAAATAGTGTATAGTCCTCATTCTATAGACCTAAACATTACACATATGTAAACAAATGCGTAGCTAAAGCTTGCGTATTTTTAAAATTATTTATAATTTCCAGGTGTGGGATGCATGAAGAATTGGATTGTAATCCTTATTAACGAACTACAAGAAAAAATGTGTTAAGACTTAAAGTTTATTGTAACTTTTCCAACTTCTTACATCTCCGGTAAATTGTTTAGGTCAATAAAGTTATTGTTAAGCAAAGAAGAAATGATGCTTTGACCCATACATTAATTATGTGTATTTGTGTTGAGTATCTAAAAACAAAAAGGTCACTCGTACTGAATTGTTTATCTAAAATTGTTTTCTGAATATAATAATGGTACGTGAATAGTACTTTTTGTTTTTATATACATTATCTCATTTGTTCCTCAAAACAACGCAGTTAAATATATATTTTTCCTTCTGCACAAATGAGGAAATGAAGCTCAAAAACATGACAGTGTATCCAAGACATCTTGCTAAATCGGTTTTAAGAACTGAACCCAAGTCTCTTGACTCTAATCTCGTGTTGTTTATAGTATGCCATACTGCCTGCTTAAAAATAAATTCTCATGTCTAAGAAATGAACACATGTCAAATGAAAAGACACATGTCTAAGAATGAGACCAATTATAGTAAGGTGATTCCTTTGAGAGCACTGTCAAATGACTGAAGTAATAAAAATGTTTGATTACTAAAAATTAAGCACAGACAGTTCATAATCATAAAGAGCTGCTTATGCTAATTCTTTTAAAATATTTGTTTTATTAATTCATTAGACTAAGAAATAGCTATGCATGAGTTTAAGGAAATATCAAAAGATTATCTCCACTTTTTCTTTCTTTTTTAAAATGGATTTAGAGAACATGCTGAAGTTATCCCTAGGGGAAAATTTTACCCGTGCAATTTGCATAATTCCATCCAGGTGTATTATATTTTTACTTTACATTTCAAATATATTAAATTTGAATCACGTTCACATCTGCTTTCATTTTCAGGAATTCTCTTTATGGCTAAAGTAATTGATATATTTTCAAAGTATTTTCATTCTAATGTTTCTTCTTCTACTCAGAAATACCTATTTTAAGCAATCAGACCATAACATATAATTTGTTATTTTCTGGGAAATAGTGCTTAATAAGAAGTTTTGGAGCCAGCTAAAGGAAAACATACATATTCACTTATTCACAGAAAGGCCAATTTCTGGTTATTAAAGAAGAGAAAATATATCATCTCACTTAAACAAATGTACATTGATGGTAAAAAAAAAATGCTGTTTTTATGCACCCATTCTCTGATAGTGAGCAGAGTATAAATAATCAATATTATGAACTGACTCTTGCTTGAATTCTACCTCAACTTTAGGTTGCCTGAATATAAATAGTCCACAGCAAGTAAGTCTGGTTAAAGACTTGGTAAATAGTCTATGGCAACATAACATATTTCACAGAGCACCAGAATAGGGTAGGCCACCTTTTCAGAGAGGTTGTTTTTATATTACTTTCTTCTCCATTTACCCAAGTACATTCAGCCATACTTTTCTTTATGACTCATCCATTTTCTCAATCAATGCTTGTGTCTAGGCAAGGTAATATATGAATTAATTACAGATCATTTATATTTTGATAAATTATATGAATATCATTTTTTAATTTACTCTTTTTTTATTTCAGTTTATTACGGGGGTTCAAATGTTCAGGTTACATATATTGCCTTTGCCCCACCTGAGTCAGAGCTTCAAGCGTGTCCATCCCCCAGACGGTGCACATATACCCATCTCCTCCTCCCCCTTCCCATCTGCCCAACACCAGATGAATGTTATTATTATAGGTGCACTTAAGTGTTGATCAGTTAATACCAATATGATGGTGAGTACATGTGGTGCTTGTTTTTCTCATTCTTGTGATACTTCACTTAGTAGAATGGGCTCTAGCTCTATGATATTCATAAGATATGTATGAGTAAAATTAAGTGAAAATTAATAAAAAGAAATAACTCTCTGATGGGGAGATTAAAGAAGGCTTGAGTAAAGGAAGGTCCTTTCAGGTGGGATTTGAAGAATGAGTAGAATTTGAACACTAACATTTGTAGGAATGAAGAAAAGCTTTTCCAAACACAAATGCAGTAAAGGTCAGCTTCGACAATTAAAAATTAGGAAAATATTCAAATAGATGACATCTACCAAGCACTGCTAACATTCAGTTAAACTAATTATATCAGAGCACATGTATTTGAGAAACCCTTTCCTTAACTGAGGAGAGAGGAGTGACAGCTCAGCACAGGCTCCAGTTAGAATCGTGTATAAATCCTCTTTTCTGAGTCCATCCCAATTATACAGCAATAGGGATTGTTCCAGAGTTCATTTGGCATATAGCAGCACTTTCTCTGCATTTCCCTGCTTTTTTCATTTCCACTTCTGTTTTTAGTTCTGAATTCATCGATCCTTTTGTGCATGTCTCCCCTCGTCAATTGCAGTATATTTTCCTTATCTCTTATAACATTATATTTTTATGTTGCAACACATTTAAGAATTGATAAACACTCAATAAATAGGAAACTCAAACAGTAAGAAATGTCAATTTATATATGACAAAATAGAGGTGATGATGTACTGTAAAATGGTCAAATCTCATATGAGACTTCAATACCAGGAGAAGAGAGACTTAAGAACTTGAGGACAGAAGTTGCTTTGTTATTTTTGTTGTCCATTAGGAGATACAAGCTTTCACCATGGATTCTAATCAAAGAGTTCACCAAAGATAGGAAAGTTTAATTGTTTCAAGCAGGCATCAAGAGCTGGGATTGCTTCTGCATTCAAAACCCTTGTGTACATAGCTACCATCTACATGCCTGTGACATGATGAAGTCTGGAATAAATGGAAACTTCTTCCATTCCTCCCCCACAACTGCCCACCAACAGGCATAACACAGAGCAGAAGGTGGGGTGGGGAAGGATAGTAAAAGATAAGAGGAGAGAATGGAGGGAAGGGTTTCAAGGCAGATGGAAGAAGTCTTAGTTGATCTTGATGACCATCAACATGCATATTTATTTCTGAAGTATGCTTATTATGCATAAGCTGGAAATCTCTGAATTCTACAAATAAAAACATTTAATAACCTTATTTTTCCTAAACATCTTTGGTTAATGATCAATTAGGATCTAACTAGTCTGGAAAGTCCATGGAAATGATTACCTTGTCTCCTTTGTCTAATGCCCAATTTCCAGCCTAAGCAAATTACCAACTTGTCTTAATCTAGGCTATAATAAATATTTACTAAATAAAAATAAATGATTGGATATTTTGTAAATTGATCCTTTTTATTATGAATACCATGGAAATCCAGTGAATCAAGATATATTTTAATTATATTCTTAGTAACAATATTTTTCTCTTCTATATTTCATTGAGCAGTTCAGAAGATACAAAGTAAAGTGAAATAAAGCCAAATATTGATATTACTAATTATGTATAGTCAGATATTATTAAGTGATACTCCTAAGGGTTAATGGATTTTGACCTTGTCGCTCATATTCTAATCCTACAAATCCTTTACTTTTCAAGTCTCTTGTTATAGCCATTTACAGTCAATTTATACTGTAAATATAAACATTAGCAGCACTCCAGGAATATACAGAAGTACTTTAATAATATTATCTGAAACTAATTTTATCTAAATTTGGGAAAGTTCTTCCATTAGGAGTGAGTTAGCTATGATTGTTTTGTTTTTACTTGAAATCTACAACAGTTTAACACTTTAAGACTTCATTGTACTCTAATTATGGAGAAATGTGTAGCCAAAAAGAAAAAAAAAAACTTGTAAATGTTCTTTTTCTTGAACATTTTTCTGTAGTCGATTTTATTTACTTTGCCAATGCATATCACTTTCTTTTTTAACTGATTAGAGCTATTTTGAGACTCATTCTTAGTTCTCTGATCAATTTGTATTGTTATTATATCTCAAAGCGCTAATTGAAACATAAAATTTTTCATGATATATCCGTACCCTTAGTAGCTAAAGTGTTCTGAAATGTGAGGAAAAATAGAATAAAGTAGCTTAAAATATTTTCATAGTTTTCTTCTTTTCCACTTTCTTAAATTGCTCTTTTTTTCTGCTTTATCTCTCTACTTCCTTTGTGCAATAACAAACTCTGCTTCTGAGTAGAGCCCTTCATTCAAGAATTTACCTTTTCCCCCTTTAAACCCTTAATTAGGCATAGAGAACACAGTCTGATTTATGGCCTAGCGTTTAACAGGACTCACACTTAATCCATTACACAAAGAGGGATACACATATTCCCTAACGGCGCTACTCATTAGTTTATACAAAATGAAAAAGGAAAAAAAAAAAAAAAGCTCAAAACACTTAGAAAATGTAAATAAAGCTTTGCTTGATATTCTCTTCTTATGCATATGTAATGTGATCAGAATTTCAACATTGCAGTCTGGCAGCTTTTTGCTTATTTTCAAAACTAAAAATTAGACTTCTCTAGGTAAACTCTAATTCAATCCTACATTTAGTGGATAAGAAGGAAAATTACATGCTGCTAAATTCATCTTTATGTGGAAAATATTCTTAGTTCACAAAGAAGATTAGAATTCCGATTACATTTACTGTCTCAAACATTATAATTCAGTGGAATCTTGGCCACATTACTGCTATTCTGCTTCCCTCAGTTTCCATGTTTACCAAAAGAATAACTTTTGTGATGGAGATCCCCAGAAAAGAACTTCAGAAAAATCACTAATGTGTAATTTATTCCAGTAATTTTGCACCTAGCTAATATTTTAAGTTGTACAGTAAGGTGGATAAAGTATACCCCTTAGGTATGACTCTAGTATGGAACTTTCTCTCCATTCTGTGGATAGCACCAAAAGCTCAAACGAAAATGTAAGGCTATTCTGCAACTTTTACAAGGATGGACTGAAGAGATGGGGAGATAGGGCTCCTTTTGTAACGGAAGAATTCTTATTGCTTTCCTGTTGAGTTTTATTGCAGGGGACACGGCTGATCATCTTAGCCAACACACTTCCAGTAACCATGGGGTGACATGATTGATTAGCTAAATAGCAGGAATAACTGGAAGATCTCTTAGGAGTCCATTGTGGCCAAGGAAATGCCATCCAATTGTCTGTTGGCTTATGTGAGTAGAGAAAAGGGGGGGAGGTGGCACAGGAATTGCCACCCCCACTGAGACCCACCTAACAGCTCGGAAAGGCAGCAGGACTGTATTTAAGAACAATGACCCCAGAGTGTCTGAAATCTGTCCAGGATTTTCATAGCCCTAGTGAGACTGGGGGGGGGGGGCAGGGGGTGGAGCTAAGCATATTTATCTTTTTTGTGAGAATAGAGAGATCTAGAAAAAAGAGATTTTTGTTCACCCACTCCCCCTTTCTACCACTCTATCGCATTTAGGCAAGGTATCCCTAAGGAAAAGGATCAAAGATAGTTATGACATTTAGATGTCAAAATAACGAATCATGCATTTTAACAATACCTGGATTGAGTTCCTGGTAAGAATTTTGATCAATGTGCATTTTTTAGTAGAAAATTCTTTTCTCTGGAGACCCTACCCCTTTTTTTAGGTCAAGAGGTTATTAACTCTGTAGTAAATCGAAAATGTCTAGATCACAACATTTTTACTTAACCCATAATCATTTCATTTCCATTTTATAAACTATTATCCCCTTTCTCTTCATGTGCTTATTGCTAAGTTCTCTATGCAAGCAAGAAGTGTTTCACTTTGGTAAAATTTCTAGAATGTGGTTTTTCTTTTCTAATTTCTATTCTTTGTTTTTTACTTGAGATGTAATTACATAAAATAAAATGTATAAGTCTCACGTGTTCATTTTGATGACTTTTGATAATTGTATACACCCCAGTAGCTATCGTCCAAAACAAGACACAGAACATGCCTTTGCCCCCTGAATGTTTCCTTACACGATTTCCGGTCATTCCTCACATCCCACAGAAGCATCACTTTCAGACTTTAATCACCCCAGATGAGTTGGCCTGTTAATAGACCGTTAATATTTTTTCTGGCTAGTAGCTCATCTATTCATTTTTGTAATAGTGTCCCGTGTATTTAATAAAGTATAATTTATACATTTTTTTCTTTTGTGGTTGGGGATTTTGAGTATTGCCCAAGAAATATTTGCGTACCCCGAATTTCAAGAAGACATTCTCCTATCTTCTAGAAGCTATATGGTCTAGGTTTTACATTTATGTCTGTGATATAATGGTAATTAATTTTGTGTATAGACAGGGATTCAAATTAATCTTTTCATAAGACTATCCAGGTATTTCTATATAATTTATTATCATTATTATTATTATTTCTACTCATTGAAGTGACTTTGCACTGAGATTGAATATCAATTGACCACATATGTATGGGTCTGTTTCTGGCCTTTAAATTCGATTCCATTTATCTATCTGGTTATACTTATACTGTTAGCAAACTGTCATGATTACTGTAGGTTTATAGTGAGTGGCCTTGAAATCACATATATAAATCCTGAAACTTTCTCACTATTTTTCAGGATTGTTATGGCTTTTATTGGTCTTTGCATTTCCATATAAAGAATCAGCCATTTTGATATGGATTACTTTTGAATCTATAGACCAATTTAGAAAGCATGATATGTTAACAATATTGAAATTAATATATCCAGAAAGTTCAATTCATTTTAGGGGGACTACTTTTTTTCAGCCATGTTTTAAAATTTTTAATGTGGTACTCTTGGACATGTTTGTTATATTTATTCCCAAGTTTTAATATTTTCTGTGCTATTTGAAATAGTATTTTAATTTGACTTTTGGATAACTCTCTGTTAATGTATAGAAATAAAATTGATTTTTGATTCTTGATCTTGTACACAGTGACCTTGCCAAATTCATTTATTAGTGTTACTATAGATTTAAACAGTGTTTTTATGTACAATTATGTTGTCTACACATAATAGATGTTATATTTTTTCTGATGATGTGATGATGCATTTTATTTCTTTTTCTTACTTTATTGTACTAGCTAGGACTTCTGGAACAATTCTGAATACAAGTGATGAGAGTAAACATTCTTACTCTGTTCCCATCCCAAACTTTGGAATAAAGAACATGTATCTCTATACATGTTCCACTTAAGTATCATATTAGCTGTATAAGTTTCATAGATACCCTTTATCTGATTGAGGAATTTTTCTTCCTAGAAAGCTCACAGTTCTTCCCTTCTCCTCTGATGAGGAGGGGTAAGGAGGTTTTACATTTTTTCAATAGCTTTTTTTAATCTGTTGAGATCATTGTAAGATTTTTCTCTATTATTCTCTTAGTGTAGTATGTTACATTGATTGATTTTCTAATGTTAAACCAACTTTATATTTCTATAATAAATCCCTCTAGTCTTTTAAAAGTATACTTTTATATATTGCTGTATTCATTTTTGTAGTATTTTGTTAATGACTTTTGACTTTATGCTCATACAGAATATTAATCTTTAATTATTGACCTTTCCTTTTAATATATGTGAAGTATCTTAATATCATGGTATTGATGAACTCATAAAATAAGTTGGAAAGTTTTTTCCTTCTTTGCATGGTAAAATGTTGAAAGAATATTTATTGGATTAGTAGTACTTCTTTCTCAAATATTTGGTAGTGTTCACTGTTGAAACTACATAGAACTGGAGTTATAATTGTGTGTGGAGGGATAATAAAGATTTTTACAGCAAATTCAATTTCTGTAATATGTGATTGGCTATTTATTAATTTTCTCTGTTTCTCTGAATTCTACTTTATTAAATTTATTAAAATGTATTAAAATGTTTTCAGTTTTATTCAGATTCATAAATTGATACAAATTGCATACCACAAATTTAGCCGATGTAACTGTATAATTTGATTTTTTAAATTTTTGTGAATATATAAAGCTGTGCAACCATAACCTTAATCTAATTTTAGAAACTTTTGAAAACCCTCTAAATGACCCTCAAGCCGATTTGAAGTCAAATCCAGCTTCTACTTCTGGGAGATGGAATCATATGTAGTCTTTTATGTCTGATTTCTTTCACTTAGCATAATCTATTTCACATTTAACCATTTCAATGAATGTATTAACAGTTTATTTTTATTTCTAAGTTGTAGTACCACTTTATGAACACACAATATTTTGTTTATTTATTCACCAGTTGAAGAATAATTAGAATGTTTTCAGTTTGGGGCCACTATAAATAATACTGCTATGAACATTTGTGTATAATTCTTTGTGTGGAGATATGTTTTCCTCTTTGCTTGGTAAGTACCTACAAGTGGAATCACTATATCTTATAATAAGTATATGTTTACATTTTCGAATTGCTACATCTTATTTTAAGTATATGTTTCAAAATTGCATAATATTTTTAGGTATTTACATTTTACCCATTTTTTATTTTGTCATTTGTCAACTTATTGAGTTTTAAGAGTTCTTCATATGTTCTGCACATAAGTCTTTTATCATATATATGATTTATAGATATTTTCTCCCAATCTATGGTTTATCTTTTAATTTTTTTAATGGTATATTTTGAAAATCAAAGATTTCATTCTTGATGAAACTCAATCCATAAGGATTGCTTTGTGTGTGTAGTATGCTTGTAGTGTCATATCTAAGAAATCTTTGCCTAACCTAAGGTCACATATTTCTCTTATGTTTTCTTCTAGAGGTTTTAGTTTGAGCTCTTCAACTTAGTATATGATTGATGTTGAATTATGGTGTGATTTTGTGTATGATGTGAAGTAAGGTATCAGTTTATTGTTTTTTAGCATATGAATATCCAATTGTCCCAGAATGATTTGTTGAAAGAAAACCTTTTCCTCCACTGAAGTGTCTTGACACATTTGTCAAAAATTAATCAACCATAATTATATGAGTGTTTTGCTGGCCATTTTATTAAGTTACATTGATATGTGTGGCTATCTTTATGCTAATGTCAGGCTGTTTTGATTACTGTAGTACCTTACTAGAAATTTTGAAATCAGGTATTGTACGATCTACAACTTTGTCCTTTTTGAAGTTGTTTTAGCTATTCGAGTTTCATTAAATTTCTATATAAATGTCAGAATCAGCTTGTCAATTTATGCCCCAAAAGGAGGAGAGTAAAGTTGCTGGTATATAATCCTATCAAATCCCTCCATCGTCCTCTCACTTGCATTATTTTTTATGAGAAATCTACAGTTATTTTCATCTTTGTTCTTCTATTCGTAGCGAGTCATTTTTTCCCTCTGGCTGCTTTTAATATTTTTTATTTATCACCAGTTTTGAGCAATTTTATTATATTATAATGTTCTTGTTTCATACTGTGCTTCATGTTTCTTTTGCTTGGGGTTCATTGAGCTTCTTGCATCTGTGAATTTACAGTTTTCACCAAATTTGGAAATGTTTCAGTTATTATTTCTTCAAATGTCTTTTCCATTTAGTATTTAACCCTCACCATCCTCCCCACTAAGTGGATACTTTCTAAAGAAAGGAATCATGCATATTGTATTTTTGTAGGAGCATGATTAACCCAGGGCTTAGTACATATTACTTGTCAACCAATATATGAATGAACAAATGTATGAATTTCCAAGCAACAAAGAGCATTTGTTTTACTCACTTATTTTGCTTAGGCAGTGTGTATCTGAATATCAATACAGTTAGTTAGAAATGATTAAGTGATTGTATACCACAAGTTTGAATTAATATACTTCTCAGTCTTGTCCAATAAAGTCCAACCATCTCAGGACACACAAATGTGACCTCTCTCTTTCTCCTTGCATTTTTTTGTAATTATGATCACTTTCACATTTAAAAGGAACAGGGAAAAGAAAAGGAAAAAGTGAGAAAGAAAGAAATAAAGGGAGAATGGAAGAAGGAAAATACAGTTAGACCCTCCCTTTCAATGCTTTTATGATCAACATAAAATTTTCTGGCTTTCACATTTATACGCCCACACTTGGAGAAATTTTATTGGCTTATTTTTATGTATCAATATCATCAAATATTTGTTCATATTAAGGATAATACACATACAGAAATGGATGATTCTTGGGTTATGCCAATTGTAACAATAGCTAACATTTATTGATCACTTATTATGCCATTGGAATGGTTATAAGCACTTGATTTATTTGTTATTGACAAGAATATTATGAATTGTGTACTATTATTATTATTTGTTTTTTACATATGAGGAAGCTAGGTTGCAGATTTATTAAGTGAATTGAGGAAGGTTATACAACTTGCAAAGGACAGAACTGAGATGAAACTTTAGACAATGTAAGTTTTTTACTTTCACCTACTCTGAGAAACTGCACATTGGCATAACAATATACATTTTTTTCTGCTATAAAATAGTTTCCCTTTTTGTTAGTGATAATAAGGAAACATATTTTTTTAAGGTCTAGGATTCTGTTGAAATATATATGCCACAAAGAGAGATATTGAGTCAATTAAATTAATGACATATTTTATCGTCATGTATTTGTAAAAGAATATTGTTTGTTTTCTTCTTGTTTGTGTGTATGTATGCTTCTTTAGAAAAACATACACCACATATGCTTGACTTCCTTAGAAACTTTGAGACAAGTTTTTTTTTAATAAACTTTGTATTCTAGAACAGTTTTAGATTTATAGAAAAATTATAAAGATATACAGTGTTCCCTATGTTTCAATCCAGTTTCTCACATTATTAATATATTATTATATTTGTCACAATGGATTAGTTAACATTTATAATTATAAATTATCGTTATAAAATAAAGTGCATGCTTTTTCATGCTTGCATAGTTTTTTACCTAATGTCCTTTTTCTTTTCCAGGATCTCATCAAAGATACCATATTCATATATTAATAGTTATCATGTCTCCTTGGAATAATTTTGGCTCTGACAGTTTCTCAGACTTTTCCTGTTTTTGATGACCTTGACAGTTTTGAGAACTACTGGTCAGGTATATTTTCAGGTAGTTTGTAGGATGTACCACTATTTGAATTGGTCTGATTTTTTTTTCATAATTACAATGGAATTAGGGTTTTTTTGGAGGAAGACCACAGAGGTTAAGTGCCATTTTTCCATATCATATCAAAAGTACATGCTATCGGCGTAATTTATTACAGTTGATATTGACCTTGATCATGTGGCTGAGGTAGTGTTTGTCAGGTTTCTCTGCTACAAAGTTCTTTTTTCTTCCTTTCTTACCATACTGTACTTTTTGGAAGGAAGTCACTATATACAGTCATACTTAAGAAGGGGAGAAGTATCTACATAAATTATTTGGATTCTTCTTCATGAGAAACTTGTTTATCCTCCTTGTTTATTTATTCTATCATTATTAATATCACTATGGAGTCATGGATATTTATGTTTTAAATTATTATCGAATACAACTTTACTTATTTTGGTACTCAAATTGCTCCGATTTTGGTACTTAAGAATTCTTTCAAATGGCTCCCCTGTCCTTTTGACATACATCTATCATTGTATTTTGGTTTTGTTCTTTTTATTATTTATTTTTTTGAGCACTTTCTTACCTGCTAGTACTACAGAATGCTCCAGGCTCATCTTGCATATGTCCTGCCCCAGTCCTAGAATCAGAATTTCTTTAGGAGTCCTAGTTCTTTTATTGAAGAATGTTCTTAGAAACCAAGATCTAAGCATTAGGTGTGCTTGTTGCTATGGAGGTGTTATTTTTAGCCTTTCTCAGCTGGCAGAGCAAGGAAATACATGTGTGCATACAAACTGATACACAGTCATGAGTCACTTGACTATCATTGGGGATACATTCTGAGAATTCATCATTAGGTGATTGCATCACTGTGCGAACATTATAGAGTGTACTTACATAAATGTAGATGGTATAGTCTACTACATGCCTAGGCTATATGGTACAACCTATTGCTTCTAGGCTACAGACTGTCAAATTGCCTTCCAAAGTGGTTGTACAATTTTACATTCCGTCCAGCAATGAATGAGAATGCCTATTTGCTCTGCATCCTTGCCAACAATTGGTATTGTAAGTTTTTCTATATTTTAGGCATTCTAATAGGTCTATAGTGGTATCTCATTATTGTTTACATTTGCATTCCCCTAATGACAAATGATGTTGAGCCCTTTTTATATGCTTATTTGCTACCTGTGTATCTTCTTTGGTGAATTGGTGAGTTCTCTGTGCGAATCTTTTGCCCAATTTTTGTTTTTTTATTGTTGAGTTTTGGAGTTCTTTACATATTTTGAATACAAGTTCTTTAACAGCTAATATGTTTTGCAAATATTGTTTCCCAGTCTGTGGGAAACAATTCTCCTATCACACTCCTATTAGGGTCTTTCTCAGAGCAGAAGTTTTACATTTTAATTAAATACCACTTATCAATTTTTCTTTCACATATTATGTTCTTTGCCTTGTAGCTACAAACTCATCAACTCAAGATCACATAGATTTTCTCCATGTTTTCTTCCTTATGCTTTTTACTTTTGCATTTTATATTTTGATATATAATCCAGTTTGAGTTAGTTTTTGTGAAATATGTAAGGTCTATGTGTGGGTTCATTTTTTTTTTTTGTATATGAGTGCCCAGTTGTTCTAGAGCCATTTGTTGAAAACCATTCCTTCTCCATTAAAATGCCTTTGAAACCTTTTCAAAGATCACTTGAGACACAATTATTTAACACTTGTATATAGTCAACTCAGTTTTTAAAAGACAATGCTAATGAGGTCAATATTGAAGTTAAATCTTAAACAAGCAACTTGAGCTCATACAAACATATTTTGGACATATGTACCTTTGTGTGCTGGGAGTTCTCCAGACTTCTTTCTACACCTGTTGATTTGAAGATGTACTTCCTTGCTTATAAAGAGAAAATATTCTAAATAGCTTACTCCAGTAAAACTTGGAACCAAAAGACATATTGTGAAAATTGTGAGTCTTTATTGCCCTGTTGGTATTAAAAACAAAATAATCAAACAAATATCCAGGAGATAGGTAAGCATGTGCTGGATTAGTAGCCAAATTAGTACTAAATACACTGGAAATAGGTTGTTCTTTCTTAGTGTACAGTGAATTGCAAGCCACCTTTGATAATGCAGCTCATCATGGAACTAAGGCAAAGAGTGCCATGAAGAACTGAAGAAAAAAATAATATTCTGCTACTTGGATGTATTATTATTCTAGCACTTTCTAGCTCCCAACAATTAGGAAGATGTCAGCCTCTTGCCCTGTACCTATAGCAACTTATGTTGCTGCACCCCCCAGTGGATGAAAGTGTTTCTGATCATCATCAGGTATTCATTCTTTTCCTACTAATAAAAAATACTGTGCTCTGAAATTTTTGCAGCAATAAAGAATTTTAAACAACAAACACCTAATAGCAGAACAACAAAAACCTATCTAGATTCATTTTGCAAAATAAGTCGCTTCTATTTATAGGCAAGTAAAAACAGCACAAGCCCAGGCTCTGCCCTGCCCCATAGCTTTGAAATATCTTGAATAATAAAAGAGGTTGTATTGATATCTATGTTTGAAAGTGTCACATTTTTTATTACATATGCAATTAACGCAAAGGTAATAGCAGGCATATCCATAACTGTGAATGCATAAGAATCACTTCAGAGTCCAAATCAATGCCACCAAATTTTTCTTTCTTGAAATGTGCTCCTTTATAATTTTGTTAGCTTGTCAGCTGTTTTATTAATATTTTATAACAGAAAGTAAATGTCTTGAGATTTTAAAATCATCGCAAACTGCCCCAGCTTGACTCTCTTGGTTATTATAATGTCATCAAAATCCTTTGATATATGTATAGAAGCCTCCTTACTGGGAATAGCTTCTGTTCTCAGTTTATACATATGCAGAAGGGAGAAAACCTATAAAATTCAACTTTAATGCCACTGAAGATTTAGAAGGATGTATTGGAAATCTGTGTACATTTTTGTCTTCTGGATGGTTCCCATGGTATAGAGTATACAGCACCTTTTTATTTTCAAGCAACATCAACAATCTTGAGTTTTTCATTTTTGTATGTGTCTGGCCGCTTCTTTACACATTGATAAAGAAAATATTAAAATAGAATGAATTTAAATAGCATCTGTAGAATGCATTCTGCCAAGAATAAATCGTGCTAGGATAGCTGATGAATTAGAATGTTTTTTTTTAACTTTTTTTAAATTTTATTTTTTATTTTTTATTTCGGCATATTATGGGGGTACAAATATTACGGTTACGTATATTGCCCATGCCCCCCTTATAGCAAACATATATATATATAGCAAACATATATATATATATATACACACACAGACACACACACATATATATATGTATTTGACATTTCTTACTCAGTGAGGGTTCCATGCTATCACTAGTTGAAACTAGGGATTGTATATATATATGAGCAGATAGAAATGAGAAATTAAGCAAATATAAAAAAAAGTCTTTGCCTAACAGGAGCCAAAGAATTACTGTTGTATATAAGTAATACTTAGGAAATACATTAATATTGTAAAATTATTTTTTATACTAGATAGATGAATAAGGAGTTTTATTCTTCAAACTTTTCGCCTTAAAAATATTTAAACAGGCCAAGCGTGGAGGCTCACACCTATAATCCCAGCACTTTGAGAGGCCCAGGTGAGAGGCCAGGAGTTCAAGATCAGCCAAGGCAACACATAGCAAGAACAAGTCTCTGTACAAAACGTTAAAAAATAAAATTGCCAGGCTTGGTGGCCCACACCTGTAGTCCTAGCTAGGTGGGAGGATCACTTAAGCTCAGGAATTCGAGGCTGCAGTGAACTATGATGTTGCCACTGCACTCCAGCCTGGGTGACAGAGCAAGACTCTGTGTTTTTAAAAAAAAAAAAAGAAAGAAAGAAAAAAGAATGAGCACATACATTCTCCACCTAGATTCAATAACTATTGTTAATATAATTTTAGTTGTTCTGTGTGTATTTGTGTATTTATTAATATATGTAAATAGCTTTAACTATAAGTTTGCAAGTTTGTGGTGAGAAGTTCCTTTTTCAGCTCCAGTTCACCTTAGTGTGGAGTTCTAGAGTATAGTTAGCCTCAGAAGGGACTTAGAAGGCAGATGTAGGGTCTAATGTTGTGGTCTTTCAAAATATTTTTTAAGCACACTTCCCAAAGAGTTAAAATGATAAATTAAAACCTACTATGTGTGCTCCTCTACTACTATATACCATATTAGTGCAGTAGCAAATGTATGTATTATCAAACATAAATAAAATAAAATTATAAATTATGTTCTAAAGATAAAATAAGATATATTTGTTTTTTATTTTAGTTAGCTTATTAACACTACCAAATATTTTTGTTCTCATTGAAATGTCAAATAATCAATAGTTTTTAGTGAGAGCACTGTAATTTAAAAAATTTCATTTTTAAAAAAGTTTAGTTCTAAATTAACTAATTAATTAATTATCTAATGAATTAAATTAGAACTAAAGCTACTTTTGTTCTAAATTAGACTGACTTTAAGACCTGTTTCTAATGACTAGAGAGCTGAAAAGATACTTCACAAAGATACATACATGGAATAAAGGTGACATTGGAAGCACTTATTGCACCTAGTAAATCATTCATTTTACACCGTTTTCAACCCCATTCACCAACGATGCAAATGTTCTTGTTGAAGTTCAGCTACTATATTTTCATCTTCTCCCCTGCCAATCAATTGATAATTAGCATTATAGAACCAATGGAAAGATATTGGATTTTAATTATTTTAGCAAATTGGTTAAAAAGAGATTTCTGAAATTCTCATTTGGAAGGTAACAAGTTAGGAAATACTGTTTCCAAGTTGTTGTTGTTTTTTTTAAATTTGACCAAATATAACAATCTTTTCTTTAAGGTTGAAATACTTATCATTGCAGCAACAAAAATTGCATAATAATAGTAACATTTTCAAGCATTTTCTTTTATTCTGTGAGATTCTTTTGAAAAAGCAGCTATTTTTCTCAATTGTTGTTAAAATAGTATCTGTATCCTAAAGGAATAACTAAGTGCATGTATTTTTATTTTTTAATATCTGTAGACAGTATACTGCTGATAGCCATGTATTGTCATTTAAAAAATCTGTAAAGTCAAAACAAATGTATTTTTATTAAAATAAAAGAAGCATATAACTCATCTTTAAGTTTGATGGGTTTTCAAAGTACTTCACTATTGAATAATCTTCAAACTCCTGTATGGTACAAAAGTTTTCATTGTTAACTCCTGATTTCTTTACAAAGTGTTATAAAGATTCTACCACTTAAAACAGTATATTTCGTGAATCCAGTACTTCACAGTACACTTAAAAGACTTGAAACTGAATCAGTGAGTTAGAGGATCACTATCATGACCTTCATGTTATATTGCTTCTTTTCTTTTATTCCTTCAGAATACTTTGTATTGCTTTCATTCATAAGTACCAGCCTCACTTTATTTATTAGATAATAGGAAAATATGCATTTTTCTATTTTCCTTTTTCTAAGAGAAAAATTTATAAATATGGACAATTTAATATTTATTTCCAGCTCTGCGATGTGATGTTACATGTTCTCTGGGACATCTGCATCCTTTTTGTGGAGACCACAGATGTAAAGCATATTTTAAACTTGGGTGCGATTCAGGCAGTCTTCAGTAGCAGGAGGCAACATACCTTGAAGAACATCTATGTCAGGAAGGCTCAGCCTGCATGAGGGCTCAGGAAGGCATTCTTCCAGATCTACCCAGGAGTAGCAGGAATTCAGCAGATCTAGCCCTGTGGGAAGGGAGTCTGGAGAGAAAGAGCAAGGATAGTCATTCACAGGAATTGCCATTAATGCCACAGCAGAGGATTGCACCATGAGGATCATGAATTGGAAATTAAGATGATAGCAATGAGATAAAGCACGTTAAAATCAGAAACCAACTGTGCATGTGGGGCTTGCCCGAAATACCTAATCAGGCATTAGTTTACAATGGAGAAGTCTGATGGGAGATGAGTGGGAGGGAATGAAGGAACATAGTATCCGTGGTGGGCCATCAGAGCCCAAGTCTGACTTTGATTATTTCAGCACTCAGTGGATGCCATAATAGAGACTGTGCTATCTGCTCCTTTCACTACTCAGGATTGACTCTGAATATGTAGGTGATTATTACTGCAGTATGTAAAGAAATAAAGAGATTGATGACAATATGGAAGATAATGGCACTAACATTTTGTGAGATATTATTCAAGATTTTTGTGAACACTTAGAGGACAGTGTAGTGTGCTCCTTCTGTGTTAAATAAGTAAACAAATAAATAATAAAAAATAAATAAAAAGAAGGCAGTATGGTGAAACCTACCAACTCAGTCAAGCTTCATATTTCAGTGTAACTGTCAAGTTAGTTTTTATGCTTATCTTTTATCTCTATTATGATTTCCTACAGCCAGCCATGGGGGTTACTGAAAAGAAAGTGCTTCAGACCGGGTTCCTGGATTTGGAACCAAATTTCACAATTTACTATCTGTGTGAACTAAGGAGGTTATATAACCATTGTTAGCCTTAATTTCCTTAAACATGAAACAAGAATAATAACCCCTGTACTACAGGTTTCCTCTGCAGATTAAATATAATATTTTAAAAGTTTTTTAGCTGTGTTTGACATACACTAAGTGCTTAATAATTTGTAGCCGTTATTATTTTTAAGGTTGTGATATTTGATGAATGAAAGAATAAGTATATTTAATTTCAAATATTTATATTTTAAAAACTATTATATCTAGGCTTATGCCAAACTTATTTGCACAGTAAAGAGGATATTTCTGGAGACTGCATATTCAGGGAAGATAAAATGGGTTAGATACACTTTTCCCTATTCCTCCTAATAAATACAGTTAAAAACCCTGGGCATTATATAAAAACAAGGAGACTTTGAAAGGTGGAGAGAAGGTGGCAGATTGGCTAGGAACTTTGGGACTCGAGGAAGAGCACAGGAATGAGTTCCCTGGGTTTTGTTTCTTTGCCTCATATATCCCAGGCAGGACATCAGAGCAGCACAGGATTGAAAAATGCCAGAAGGTACAAGAAAAAAAAAAAGCCCACCAGAGTCCTGCTCTCTCTAACCAAAGGACCAGGAAAGGGGCAGCCAAGCAAGATATAACACTTACTGTGCTACACCACCCAAATACTCACCACCCCCCAAAATGTGGCTTTGCCCCTACTCATGCCAGCAAAGGCCATGTTGGAAGCCTAGACTTCTATGCTCACTTGACTATAATGAGGTACCCAAGCCCTCTCCTTCCCTCTCTCTCACCCCCAAGCCAGAATTGTGTCAGAAAAGGCTGAGTAGGGATGTGGGACTTTCATCCATGCCAGGTGTTAAAAAGTTCCCCCTACCTCTGCAATGTCAGTGAAGATCACATGGGAAACCTGGGCCTTCATCTCCAACTGGTGGCAATAAAGTATCTCACCCCTTCTCTGCAGGGGTGCTGTCGGGTAGGCCTACCAGACAGTTGAGACTTCCACCAGGGCTCAGGAGTAATACCACATCTTCTCAGGGAGCCCGAACTCCCACCCTGTCCAGCAGTAACAAGAAGCACTGGTCCCCTCTCCTCCACTCAGGTGTTATAGGAGGCTGAGTAAATAACCCAGACTTCCAGCCCATTTGGCAGTTAGGAAGCAGCAGAGTCTCCTTCTTCCCCATAGGAGCTAAAACACAAGATTTAAATAAGAACCAGAGTCTCATAACATAATACCCCAAATGTGTGGGCATCCATTAAAAATCCTCATACCCAAAACATCTTGACTTGCATAATAAAATGCAATCAACAGATGCCAACACTGAGATGACACAGATATTGGAATTATCTAACAAAGATTTTAAAACAGTCATCACAAAAATGCTTCACAAGCAATTATAAACACACTTGAAATAAGTAAAGAGAGTAGGCAATCTCATTAAGAAATAGAAGATACAAATGAGAACCTAATGAAAATATTAGAACTAAAATATACCATAACTGAAAGAAAAAAATCAAGGGATGGGCTCAATAGCAGAATGGAGAGAGGACAGAGAAGGGAAACAGTGAACTTGAGGGCACACAATCACACAATCAAACAATCAGAAATCACACAATCAGAACAACAGAAAGAAAATACACAAAAAAGAAATGAACAGAGACTCAGGGTATGTGAGACTTTCACAAAAAATATAACCTCCAGTATTGGACTTCCAGAAGGAAAGAAGAAAGAGAGTGGAGTTAAAAAGAATACTCAAAGAGATAATGACTGAAAATCTCCCAAATTTGGCAAAAGTAAAAGAAAATCTACTGATTCAAGAAGCTGTGTGAACCTCAAACCCAAAGAAATCTATGCTAAAGCACATAAACTTCTGAAAACCAAAGACAAAAAAATGCCTTGAAATTGGCCATAAACTGATGTATTACTTGTAAGTGAACACCAATTTGAATGAACAGCAAATTTCTCATCAAGAACCATGGAGGCTAGAGGGAAGTGACACACAGTTTTAAGTGCTGCCAAAGAACAGTCAATCCAGAATTCTATATCCAGCAAAAATCCATAAGAATCAAGACCTTCTCAGATAAAGGAAAGCTAACAGAATTTTTTTCAAACAAACCTGTGCTAAATGAATGGCTTAAAAAAAGTACTTTAAACGAAAGGAAATGATAAAAGAAGGTATCTAAATATTACGACGAAGAAAGAACATGGTAAGCAAAAATATGGATAAATACAATAGACTTCCACTCTCTTGAGTTTTCTGAATTATTTTACCATTAAAAGAAAAATTATAATATTGTATAAGGTGGTTCTCTGTGTATGTATAGATATTATTTGAAATAATTTGTTATAACTGGGAGAGAGTAAGAGGATGTAAAGTGAAGTAAATTTTCTATACTTCACTTGAACTGGTAAAATTTCAACATAAGAAGACTATAGTAAGTTATTTATACATAATGTAATGCCTAGAGCAGTCACTAACAAAAGCTATAGAGAGACATTCAAAGACACTACAAATAAATCAAAATGAAATTCCACCCCCTAAGAAAAATTCACATAGCCCCAGGGAGGAACACATGAGAAAAGACAAGATTTTTTTTATAGACATACACAAGTTTAAAATTTACATGAAAGGCAAAAAACTAAAATTATGAGCACAATTTTTAAAAAAACATCAAATTGTTAGGAACGAGTCTATTCTATTTCACAAATTATCAATAGACAGCTATAGCGATTAACACTACGTGGTATTGGCAGGGGGACAGATACATAAATCAATGGCACAGAATAGAGAATCAAGAAATAACCCCAACAAGTATACCTAACTAATTTTTAATTAATATTCATAAACAATGGAGGAAGGATATTCTTTTCAACAAATTCTTCTGAAACAATCAGATATCCATAGGGCAAAAAATGAACCTTGACTTAAATCTTTTACAAAATCATCTAAGAGTTGACTGGGAAAATGAGAAACAGACTAATGGTGGCATTTAACATAGATAGTTTCAAATCAAAGATTGAAACAAATGTGGGACAAGAGTGGAAGAATAACATATAAAGGTCATATATTTTGACAACATAGAAATAAGAAAACTAAAAACTAGGAAAAGAAGAAAGAGGGAAAGAGAGAAGTAATATAGAGCTCATTGATTTTTATATAGACAATAGGTAGGAATGAAAAGATAATATCAATAACTGATAGACCAGATGCAGAAAGATTATATAGAAAATAGAGGACTAAGGGCAACTATTAGGACAAAATGAAAACCTTTCTTAATAACAAAATAAATTTAAAACAATAAAAGAGGAAAGAACACATCACATAAAAAAGACACATAGTAATGATACAATACACATAGTTATAAGATAAAATAATATAACAAAATTTGTGACCAAATACAACAACTCTATCAATAGATCAAATATATCTATTTATAGATAAGTAATTGAGATTATATGTCTCATAAAGCAAGACCTGACTCTCTACTATGTAGAAAGACAAACTCAAAATAAAATGATGCAGAAAAGCTAAAAGTAAAGATGTATTAGGCAAATAAAACAAGATGAAAGCAGGGTTTGTGAGTCTGATATTAAAGTAGAATTTAAGTCAAAAACCATTAAACCAGGACAAAAAAGGAGACATTTTACTTCTAAAGGTCATATTTTACAATATAAATATTACTGGTATGAATATGTTTCAAATGATGTAGCATCCACCTTTAAAAAACAGAAGATGGAAAGAGAAATAGATACAAATAATAATAATAGATTTTTATCATACCAACATGCAAATTATAGGTATCCCTGAGAAAGAAGGAAAAGCTAAAAGCATGAAAAATTTATTCAAGGTAATTATCAAGGAAAACTTCCCTGGTATTGCAGAGATTCACATACCCAGATATGAGATGGTCATCGAATACTGGGAAGATTCACAGCAAATAGGACATTGCAAAGACACATAGTCATCAACCTGGCCAAAGTCAAAATGAAGGAGAAAGTTCTGTAAGCAGCAAGATGAAAGCAACAACTAAGCTACAAAAGAAAACCCAACAGTCTAACTTTTCAGTGGAGACCTTACAAGCCAAAAGGGATTAGGGCCCCATTTTTAGTCTTCTTAAACAGAACACTTGCCAACAAAGAATTTTGTATCTTGCAAAACAAAGTTTCATAAATGATGGAGAAATAAAGATTTTTCCAGACAAGCAAACACTAAGAGAATTTGTCACTGTTAGTCCTGCCCTACAGAAAATACTCAGAACTGCATTATATTGGAACAGCACAATAGACACCCACCAGTGTGAAAACACCCAAAATTAAAGCTTACAACTCTTAAAAAACAATAGCTCAAGGAGAAAACAAAACAAGGTATCATCCAACATGATGAACATAACAGTATGCCACACACCAATACTGACACTGAATGTCAACGTTGATAATGCCTAACTTAAAAGACATAGACTGGCTGAGTGGATGAAAAAATACACCCCAAATATATACTGTCTCCAAGAAATATATTTAACTTGCAAATACTAATGCCAACTCAAGGTAAAGTAATGGAAAACAAAAACAAAACACTGCACATAAACAGAAACCAAAAGCCAGCAGATGTGAGCTCCCAGATTTATAAAGCAAATTCTACTAAATCTAAGCAAAGAAATAAATAGTAGCATAGCAATTGCCAGGGACTTCAAGACCCTACTGACAGAGCCAGACAGATCACTGAAGCAAAAAATAAATGAAGAAACACTGGACTTAAATGGACACTAGAACAAATGGGTCTAACAGACATTTACAGGACATTCTACCTATTTATTGCTAAATATACATTCTTCTCGTTAGCACATGGGACATTTTCCAAGATTGATTATATCTTAGACCACAAAACAAGTCTCAATAAATTCAAAAAAGTCAAAAATCCTACCATGTATCTTCTCAAACCACAGTGAAATAAAACTAGAAATTAATTCCAAAGGAAACACTCAAATCTACACAAAGTTATGGAAATTAAAAGTATGCTGCTGAACAATCCTGGGGACAATGATGAAACTAAGATGGAAATCAAAAGATTCCTCAAAGTGAATGACAAAAGGGCCAAAAGCTGTCAAAATCAATGGGATAGAGAAAAAGAAGTTCTAAGGGGAAAGTTCATAGCCTTAAATACCTACATCAAAAAGACAGAAATATCACAAATTAACAACTCAATGTCCCATCTTAAGGAACTAGAAAAAGAAAAGCAAACCAAACCCAAAACTAGCAGAAGAAAAGAAATAAAAAAGCTAAGAGCAGAACTAAATGAAATGGAAACAAAACAAACAATACAAAGAATCAACAACAACAACAAAAATTGGTTCTTTGAAAAGATAAACAAAATCGATAGACCACTAGCCAGATTAACTAGAAATAGAAGAGAAGGAACTCAAATAAGCTCAATCAGAAATGGGAAAAAAAAGACATTTCAACCGATACCATAGAAATACAAAATACCATCCACAAATACTACAAAAATCTCTACACACACAAATTGGAAAACAGAGCAAATGGATAGTCTTCTAGAAGCACACAACCTTTCAAGCTTGAATCAGGAAGATATAGAAATCCTAAACAGATCAATAATGAGTAGCAAGATTGAAACAGTAATAAAAAATATCCCAGTAAAAAAAGCCCCAGACCAGATGCATTAACAGCAAAATTCTACCAGAACTACAAAAAAGTACTGGCACTTATCCTACAGAAATTATTCCATAAAATCAAGAAGGAGGGAATTCTCCCTAACTCATTCTATGAAACCTGTATCACCTTCATACCAAAGCCAAGGAAGGACACAACAAAAAAAGAAAACTATGTATCAATATCCCACATGAACATAGATGCAAAATTCCTCTGCAACATACTAGCAAAACCGAATTCAACAGCACTCAAAAAGATAATTCACCATGATTAAGTGAGTTTCATCCCAGGCATGCAAGGATGATTTAACATATGCAAATCAATAAACATGATTCCCTACACAAAGAGCATTAAAAATAAAAACCATATGATCATCTCAAAGACATAGCAAAAGCATTCAATAAAATCAAGCACTCTTTTATGTTAAAAATCCTCAACAAGCTAGGCATAGAAGAAACATTCCTCAAAATAATAAAAGCCATATATGACAAACCCAGAGCCAACATCATACTGAATAGGAAAAAGTTGAAAGCATTCTCTTCAAGAACTGGAACAACACAAACGTGTCACTGTCACCACTTCTATTCAACATGGTACTGGAAGTCCTAGCCAGAGCAATCAGACAAGAGAAAGAAATAAAGGGTACCCAAATCGAGAAAGAGACAGTAAAATTTCCCTGATTGTTGATGATGTTATCTTATATCTAGGAAACTCTAAAGACTCCACTGAAAGATTCCTAAAATTGATAAATAAAATCAGCAAAGTCTCAGGTTACAAAATCAATGTATACAAATAAATAACATTTGTATATACTAGTTAACAGTCAAGCTGAGAGTCAAATCAATGACTCTACCATTTACAATAACTACACACAAAAAAATACCCAGGGATATACTTAGCCAAGGAGATGAAAGATCTCTACAAAGAGAACTACAAAACACAGATAAAAGAAATTACGGATGACACAATGGGAAAGCATTCCATATTCATGGATTAGTAGAATCAATGTCATTAAAATTGCCAATCTGCCCAAGTGATTTACAGATTCAAAGCAATCCCCATCAAAACGCCAATGTCATATTTCACAGATCTAAAAAACTAATTCTATGCTTTATTTGGAGCCAAAAAAGAGCTTGAATAGCCATAGCAATCTTAAACAAAAAACTCAAATATACTACAAGCCTGTAGTAACCAAAACAGCATGGTGCTGCTATAAAAATAGAGACATAAACCAATAGAACAGAATAGAGAACCCAGAAATAAAATCACCCACCTACAACCAACTGATCTTCAACAAAGCAGACAACAACACACAATGGGAAAAGGAAGTCCTATTCAACAAATGGTGCTGGATAAACCTGATAACAACATGGGACTGCTATCTCTCACCATATACGAAAATCAATTCAAGATAGATTAGATAAAAGACTTAAATGTAAGACATGAAACCATCAAAATTCTAGAAGAAAACACAGAAAAAACTATTCTAGACATTGACCTATGCAAAGAAATTATGACTAAGACCCCAAAGGCAAATACAGCAACATCAAAAATAAATAAATGGGACGTAATTAAATTAATAAGCTTTTGCACAGTAAAGAAAATAATCAACAGAGTAAATGGACAACCTACAGAATGGGAAAAAGTATTCATGAACTATACATCCAATAAAGAGCTAATATCCAGAATCTACAAAGAACTCAAACAAATCAGCACGAAAAAACAAGCCCATTAAATAGTGGGCAAAAGACATGAACAGAAGTTTTTCAAAAGAAAATAGATAAATGGCCAAAAAAGCATGAAAAAACGCTCAACATCACTAATCATCAGAGAAATGCAAATTAAAACCACAATGAGATAGCACCTTACCCCTGTCAGAATGGCCATTATTAAAAACCCAACAAACAATAGATGCTGGCATGAATGCGGAAAGGATTGCTCCTGCACTGTTGGTGGGACTTTAAATTAGTATAATCTCTGTGGAAAACAGTATGAATATTCCTCAAAGTAATAAATGTTGACTTACCATTAAACCCAGGAATCCCACTACTAGGTATCTACCCAAAAGAAAATAAGTCATTTAATCAAAACGACACTTGCACTGGTATGATTTCTGTAGCACGATTCTAATTGCAACAATGTGGAATCACCCTCAGTGTCCATCAATTCATGGGTGGATTAAGAAAATGTTTTGTATATATACCATGGGGTACTACTCAGCCATAAAAAAGGAATGAAATAATGACTGTTGCAGGAACTTGGATGGAACTGGAGGCTGTTATCCTGAGCAAAGTATGTCAGGAATGGAAAAATAAACACCACATGTACTGTCTAATATTTGGGAGCTAAACAATGGGCACACACAGGCACAAAGAGATGTAATGGTTATTGGAATCCAAGAAGGGGGAGCATGGGGAGATGAGGAGTAAAACCTTGCTTATCAGGTACAATGAACGCTATTCTGGTGATAGGCACGCTAAAAGCCCTGACTTAAGCATTATAAGAGGTATCCATATAACAAAAACATTTGTACCCCCTTAATACTTTGAAATTAAAAAAAAATTAAACCAACTAAATATAGAAAAAACAAAGTTGCAAATAAATAAAAAATATTAGTGAAGATAAACTGTGGAGTCACATTTAAGTGATATTTAAGAATGCGAGATTGATTCCCTCTCTTTCTCTCCCCCTCTCTCTCTGGCAAATATTACTAATTCACTCTCTATTATTTACCACTGTACTGGGTGTATTGCCCAAGACAGTAAAATAAAAGAAATAAATTAGAAACAAATGAATTAGGAAAAGGAAGTAAAAAATTCTCTATTAGAAGAATATACAATAGTACACCTAGAAAACCTGAGATAAACAATGATATTGTCAAACCATTAAAAAATCAGTAAGGTATCAGGATACACAAATATTATAAAGCTGTCACTCCTCCTGCAAGTAATTTGTAAATTTTACACAGTTTAATAAAGCACCAATAAAGTAGTGATGTACAAAAATCAATAAGCTTCAGATATATAAGTAGCCACTTAAAAGTTAAAATGGTAGAGAAAATTCTATTTTAGGAAGGAAGAGAGATCAAATTAAAAACCTAGAGTTGGCATCACCTCATATCATGATCTAATCAGATCAATCCTTGTTATCCTCTGCCTATAAAACCTTCCCCAAGACCCCAGCTTGGGAAGACAGATATGGGCTTTGCCTCCTGTGTCTTTTCCAGTGGACTCCCAATAACACTTTCCCCCTGCTAAAAGCTAGTGCCATTGTATTTGCTTCTATGCATGCTGGGCAGTAAGCCCATTGCTTGCTCAGTAACACAGCCTCACAAAATATTAAAACAAATGAGATAGTCTCTAATAGCAAATGCAGTATATTATTGGCAGACCAGCAGAGAATCACATTTTCAGAAACGGACCAAGGTGCACATGAAAATGAAATATGCTATAAAGATGGCACAGTGTATCACTCAGGTAAAGATAGGCTTTTTAATAAATGGTGCTGAGATAACTGGCCAGTCATTTAAAAAAAGGGATAAAGATGAAGGTTCGTGTCTTATGATATACATAAGAAAAAAACTCGAAATGAATCAGGAACCTAAATATAAAAACTGCATACAAATAAGAAAAGAAAACATGTAAGTTTCTTAATAATCTGGGTGTAGAAAAGGCTTTTTAAATATAACTCAAAATCCAGACATAATATTTAACAATCTGTAAATCCTACTATATTTTTAAAAAGCAACACTTTTGTTTGGCAAAAATACGATAATGCACATCTCAGACAAACAACAAACTGGAGAAAAATTTACAATTTATGGCACAGCTAACAGGCTAGTATCCCTAATATATAAAGAACTATAGATGGCTTCATGGTGGCCTTCTTGAGCTTAAAATATTGAAGTAATTATTCACCTCATTTCAGAAATCATGTCTTTCATATAGAATCATCCATGTGGTAGTTGTAAAGAAAACATATACTTCCATTATTTGAATTACATTTAAGTGTAACAGAAAGTGCAGAATACTGAGTCTTAGGCAAAACTGTCCTTTCAGCAAATTGAACTGAAAATCATTTGATTGCAAAAGTCATATCTACAACTTGATTTTATATTAATTAGCCAGGTAATTCAGGTTTAAAAAGCAAATTTCTTTGCCTCATCTCCTAATCAATTTATTGCTTTGCCTTTGCAGTTCTACCATGTGTTCTGGATAAGTCTATGAGTAATCCACCGCAGTCTCTTTGAGTAAATGGATGTTAATGAATACAATATTGAACTTTTTTTCTTTGCTAAATTACCTCTAACAAGACATTTTAGAGTTAATTTAGGGAAGTGCACTAGGAAGTTAAGTAAGTGGCTTATTTCATTAAATGAGACAAGTTGGAAGAAAATAAACACAACAAATACTGCAAAGTGTAGATAATTTTATTGTTTACAAAGTATTTTGAAATCCTTCAAGTGAAATGTAAGTTGCTGTCATTAATCACTTTCTTCTATGTCTTATCTTCCTGAATATTAGATTGGTAAATTTATTTTATCTATCATTATTTTGATCCAGGATGATTTCATTAATTTCGTTAAGCCATATGTAAATAGTATATAATGTTGCTATTTAAACTTAATAATGGTATCCTAAAGTAGAAAAAGCTGTATGGTTAACCTATATTACATATAGGAATATAAGTATTATTTTCAAAATGTAATTTACAGATAAGAGGAATCACATGGCTATCTTTCCTACTTTTAACAGATGCCTTTCACATTAAACATGTATATATTGATTTAAAGGTGATACAGCACTTTCACATACATTATCTCTTGATTTCTCACAACAAACTTTTATGATAAAGAAGGGATTTTCTCTGTTTCGAAGATTAGAAAACAAAGGGTCTGGCAGAGATTAGATGATGAAATAAGATCATATTTCCTCGTATTGCTGAGAAGTCTTTTCTATATATAAATTTAGTCATTGAGTGGTCTGGAGATACATTGTTGCCACTCTTATAAACATCTGACATTGGCCTGTTTAAGTGAGATAGTTCACCATCCCTTTGCAGAATCTATAACTGTTTCAGGGGAAAGTTTTTTGCTTTTTTAAAAATATTTCTTCTAAGTTCTCTGCTTGAGTAGGTCTCGACAATGGATTAATTGGAGTACATATGTACTTTCACCAAATACTACAAACTCTTTCGGACACAGATAAGAATCAGTGAACTCTAGACAATCAGTCCAGAAATTTGTTGACTTGCCACAAACACATGCTGTGCAATTGTGATGAGTTAGAAGCAGTTATCCTGCTGGCAAATATTTAACAATTAGCTTTCCAGAAAACAGAAGTCCTAATTTGTAGGGTTTGCCTATTCTGCTCTGTAAATATTCTTACCATGGCCAATTTCAAACTTCCAATATGGTTGTCAGTGAATGCACAGTTGGGAAGACATATGCACAGTGGGCTCTCACGGGCCAGTGTGAGTCAGTCCCAGAACATCACTTGCTGGAAGTTGCCATTAATCTGCAAGGGTCTGAAAGCAGCATTTGGAGAAAGTATAGTTGAGTGTGTACTTTTGGATTTAGATTATCTTTTGTATTTTACCAGGGTTCCATAGTATTTTTACCTAATCTATAACCAGTTTAATACTAGAGGAATGTAAAAATACAGAGATGAACACTTTCCACCCACACCCTCATTTTACCTGAAAACTTTCAGAAATAGAGCTCTGAGGTATCTAGTCAGCTAAGAATTTTCAACATTGTGCTACATAAAATATGATTGTCTACAGTGCTCCAAGGTAATCTAGACTTTCTGAGTTTGTATGAGTAAGATAGATCTTCCTTGTATACCAGAAATAGGATTTCTCTCTCAAAATCAGAGCTTAGTTCTTGTTGGTCATGGTAAAATATTAAAGACAAGTTAGATGCTATGTCTGTTCTTCAGCGACCAAGAAACTAGTTGGAAGAACTCAGATACAAGTAACAATTATACATGTCTAAGACATGCATTTTTAGCATAGATTTGATGTAATAAATATCTAACTGGCCATTTGACATCCATTTTTGAAGTCTCATGTTTCTTCTCCTTCCTTTTCACACAGATCAATAAATTGTGGTGGTTGGAATAGAGATTAATTTAGATTTCTCTCAGTAGTTGATATTTTCAACATGTGTTACTGAAACTAACAGTGGTGCAGTCTGGCACATTATTTCTAAAATTATAACTTGAACTGTGTGAACTGGAACTATTCTCGTTAAACTCATGAATCCTCCTTAAATCTCTCCATCCTGCTGTGCCTGGATGGTCATGTGTGATGATAATCCATGGCAATTCCTTAGAGTTTTCTGGTGAAGATCTGCCTGTAGGGTCTGGTGAATAAATCCGCTCTAAAGGAGTATACCCTCAACCTCTGATGGCTGTTTTGTGTAGAAATATTGGGATATATTATTCAAGGAGGAGAAACTATTCTCTTATGATACTGTAGTCCTTTCTGCCTAGATATCCTCCTGATTCCTGGAACCACCTGTTGAGGGCTTGCCATGTAATTGTGCAGCTTAAGAATTAACCTTAGGAAATAGAGTACGTGCCTGGCTCTGAGCGGCGTGAGAGTCATACATTCCGGCCAAGGTTCATCTAACAAACAGGGTTGCTGCTTGAAGGCATAACAAAGGATCTGATTTTCTGCAAATAGGCAAGAGCTGCCCAGCCCCACGTTAATAGGGGCCTGGAGGTCACACGATAAGCACATTGTTCCTATTATTGTTGCTTGGCCCTGTAAGAAGGCTGGATAGCCAGAGATGGGTAAGATTCCTCAAAGAGGAACAACCTAAGACAGGCACAGCTGCCAGGGGGCCAGCCAAGAGGAACTGGGGAAAGTGCCCCCTGTGGCTGCCTTGCTTAACCTTTGCTTATCTCAGCCTCTGACCTATGCTTTGAGCAACTGCCTGGAAATCTTGAGTCAGGGGACATCTGTGTCCTTAGGCTACATGTTCTGGAATTTATGACCATTGCTGCAATGCCTGGGTGGTCATGTGTAAGGAAGTAACTTTGATTTTTAGGGTATAAAAATAAAATGACTGGTGCGTTCGGTGCTGCAGTCTTGTACCGTCTTTATGTGTGTCCGTGTCTTTCTTTGTGTTTTGTGTTCATCCCCTGTCCTGCAAATGGGCCACAACACCACCACTGCCAAAAAATGCAAGACTGGAAACAAAGACAAACCAAAGTTCTATTAAAATATCTAGGTGAAATTTTTACAATTTTCATTACAAAATTGGCAGTGTTTAACAGTGTGCATTTCATAGATGAATGGATTTCAAAGTGAGGACCTGGAGCAGAAGCAGCCACACATGGGACACATTCTCTGATCCCATTCCATACCGAATTAGAAACTCCAACAGAGAGACCCAGGGATCTGTGGTTTCCAAAGCTCTCCAGTTGAGACTGATGCAGGTTTAAGTTTGAAAATCACTTTCTTAGCACAATAATCATTAAAGTGCAAGTGTTTTCTTTGTCATGTGTTACTTTCCCCCAGTTAGTTTATTGAGTCAAATTTCAGAAAGAAATAAGGCAAAATTTTTCTTGATGTTTTCTCCTTATCTGAAAGAATTTCTTTCTGATTTTTCCCCCATAGTAATCAAAATCTTAAATGCCATCTACCTTTCAACTGTTAACTTCTCTGATCAAATATTTCTGGGATAAAATCATTCTATTGAGAAAAAAGTTACTCGAATTTGCTAAGGCTTTCAAATCACTTCACTTACATTTAATTCCTACTTTAAACGCAGCACAACTAGATATGAATCCCAAGGGTGTTAGAGAGGTGTTTATTTCACAGCTAATAAAACCTGAGCCGAACCCTTCCAGAAATTTCTGTTTGAGTCCCTGGTTTAACACTTTTATATGAAGGGTCTTTTTGAGCTAAATTTTAGGTACTCAAATGAACAGTGAAATCCTTTCATTCCCATTCCTCAGAATGTGGTATAACTTGCTAGCCCCCAAGTTTTCAGGATTAATTTGTAAGAACTATGTGATTGTCTGAATTGGGCTCCTCCCAAATATTCACTGCATGCATTTACAAGAAGCCAGTTTTTCTAATTAATTGTAAAGCCAAGCAAAATCCAGGTTTACTCAGCCTTTTCTCTTTTCTCTTTCCCCGGGTTCTGTACTTTCGCTTCTTTTTGGTTGGACTCTTTCCCAGACTAACTCTTTCTACTGTATCTCAACTTAATTTTTATTTCTCACTTCCCTTTTTCTTTTAACCTTACCAATTATCCCTCTCCTAATTTTATCCTGGTTCCTTTTCATGCACTGGCTGGTTCCAATTAAGGGAACCTTATATTTGCTCTTTTTTTTCTTTTTCTTTTTTCAAAAACTGATAGAACTGCAAACTCTTTTAAGATCCAGACTCGAAAACAGGCTCAGTCATAGATAGCTATAGTTATTGTAAATGGACTAATCCTGTTCAGAGAAACATTGAAATTAAAAATAATGAGATTATTTGTCCTGGTTTCAGATAAACAGGAAAATAAAAATCTTTCCCTATTGAAAACTTAATCTGCTGGGCTTCCTCCTGCCCCTTGATTGTTTGCACAGTGGTTTATTACTTTTTGAGGGTAAGCTCTCAAAGCCAGAAGATTTAAAACTATCCTCTAATGAGCTCCTACCCACTCCTTATCATTCTTAACAAAGTACAGGTATTTTTTTTCTTTGCTTCTTTAAGACACGTTATTCAGATTATTTTGAAGAATTTAGCATCCAGGAAATACAGTAATTTGCAGTGCTGTTTGAATACTTCAATACCCTGCATTGGATTACAATATTTCTATCTTTTCTTAGACAGCGGCAATATCACATATCCCTGGAAATTCTTTTTGCCATGCTTTAAGTTCACAGAATTCAACTTCACTCTTTCTTTGGTTGAGTAATTACAATAAAGGACTGGGCTGATATACATCACACTGACAGTAAAATCTTCAGTCTCACTCACTTGTGATATATTATGCTTTTAAATGTTGTTAACTTAGAGTCTTCCAGTTATGTTAAACAGCCAGTGCCCTAATCTATCAGTTCTTTTAAGTTTGAAATTCTATAAAAATACAAAATATTTGTCAGCTCATCAATTCTTTGGTTCTTCAGTTTGTAGATGTCCATCTAATGTACAAATATATGGAAGATTATCCTATAGGTCATCTCCCATGTCAGTGGAGTTGAGAATTCTAAGATATTTTCTTGGCACTTTTTAGATTTTATGTTCCCAGATTATACTTAATTCTCACCAATTTTGTTGAATGAAGTTGTTCTACATTAAATTAAGAGGCAGTATGTTTAGTTTTTCTTGTCACTTATATGACCAGAAAATAATAGTTTCAACAAACACATAAGAATCTAGTTATAGATAATATGACTGACTTGATTAAATACATTTTTAGATTCCTAAATGTTTATACCTACTTTGAAATATATAAGTACTTAAGTGTACTTATCACATATTTTCTAAATATTGTTTTTTAAAAAATTAAAAATGAAAAATGCACAGAAATTTCATAAACAACTATATGCACATACTGGAATTAATAAACACTAACATTTATCTTATTTTCTTCATAAATTATAATTAAATAAAAATTACATGTACAGTTACAATTTCTATTGCAGAAAAACCAAAAGAAAAGAAAAAAAATTTCCATTGTCCACTATCCCCATCACTTCTACTCTTCATTATTACAAAATTGATCTAGGTTCTATCAGTTCTTATTTTATATTTTCACATATGTATATGTACATTTATAAGTAAAATACAATTTGTGGGTGTTTTAAAACTTGCATTTTAATGGTATCATACTATTCAGTCATTTTGTAACTGGCTTTTTAAAAAATGTATCCTTGCTAATGTATAGGCCTAGTTTTTTTTTAATTTTTACTGTATACTATTCTATTCTCCTAATCTTCTACATTTTAAAATCTATTTCCCTATTGATAACTAGTTGTTTTGCTGTTATAAATAATTTTGCATAGAAAAACTTTGTATATATGTCTTTCTATGATCATGTGGAGGATATTTTTCCTCTAGGGTAAATACCTTGAAAAGTTTTAGACCATAGGATATATATATTTTCAATTTTGCTAGATCTCATTAAAGTGTTGAACTAAATTATTATACCCATGTACACTCCCACCAACTGTGAATAAAGTTTCAGTTTCCTTACTTACTAGCCAATACATAATGATTCCAGACAGTTAAGATTTGTCAACATAATGAGTGATGGATTTCATTATGGTATTAGTTGAACTTTTTCTGATACTCAGACCTTTTCTTTTGTGGATTTCCTACTCATATTCTTTGTGCATGTTTGATTGCATCTTTTATTTTTTCTTACTTGTCTGCAGGAATTCCTTTTATATTCTTGATTAAAATATCTTTGTTTACCATGCTGCAGATATCTTTTAGTGTGTTGGTTATCTTTTAACATTGATTATGATGTTTTATATATATAACTTGTCTTTAATTATTAAAAAGTATAGATTAAAATGTTTTTTCTAATTGACCATAAAAGTACATTATCAATAATTCTTTTTAAAATCCTTCATGACATATAATTATAACTGATATTCATGTTGGGAAGTAATATTTTAACTTTTAGGAAATATTTGTTTGAAACAATGACCTTATTGAGAATATGTTATAATATTCTACTTTTCGGATAAATAACATTAGTAAGTTTTGAATTCTTACAGGATTTGGAACTACATGTCACTGATTACAGACTAGATTTACAAAGTTGCTACATTTTTAGGGCTGAAAGGCCCTTAGAGATAGTCATTTCCTTACTTTACACACAATAGACTAAAGTCCAGAGAATGTTGTAACCAAAGTCCCAGTATCCATGGGGGATATACAGCTATAATAGAATCAGTGCATATTTAATCCTAGTTCAGGGAAGTTTCCATTGAACCGCAATATAAACATCTCCAAGAACAAATAGAAGAATTTTAGAATTAAAGTTAATGGTATTTCTAACTGGCATGTTTCCTTTCCTTCCAGAAATGAGTGAAATTGGATAGTTAGTCCTCAGATTTTACATAACACCAACTTTCTTCAAGATAGAGGAAGGCAAAAACACAACAACTAAATTAGGCTCTTTAAAACAGTGAGTTAAAAGGACAAGTGTGCACACTAACCACACATGCTGCTTTTCCTGTGGACTCCACTCTGCAGGTGGCAGGGAAACCAAACGGAAATGAATCTAACTTGTGAACGTTTACCAATTTCAGCTCCCAGAAAACTGTTCTCATGTTCATAGAAATTCACTAGTAAAGACTGAACCAATCCCAGGTTCCTACATGCAAAAGTTAAGTTTTTAATACTGTTCATATTATGGAGAATGTTAACAACAGAGTAATTACACTATAATTATCTTGTTTGAGTCATATACTTACAACAAATTCCTGTAGCTGGAAAAGTACCAAACATTGAAAATGCTTAATTACTTACTTTTATCTTCAGTGTATCTACCTTATACATGCACATCCATTAGGTACAATAATCAATTTGTTCATTCAGTTTTGTTTTTACTTTTTCTGCAAAAAGAATTTGTGGTTGGTACGGGGATTAAACAAATATGACCAAGAATACAGCTTCAGGTCAGTGTGCAACTATTTCGAAGGGTAGTTGAAATGCTCTCAAACGTGAGCTTTTTATTCCCTGAGCTGTTTGAAAGTAGGAGTCCTTTCATCTTTTTATGGCAGTTCACCATTTATTTACATCTTTTAATAGTATGTTTTCTGGTTCTGACATCAAGGACTATGCGTTCCTTCCAGTTTGTTCAGTTTTGGATAGAAGTAAAGCTAGAGGGAGAACAGAAAAAAAAAATAACTGTTTTAACACTGCAGTACTCTCACATAGGAAGGAAATCTACATCACAGGCAAGTATACATATACAATTCCTACAGCTTAAAGTACTCTGAGACTTAGAGGTCAGTGAGTGTCCCACATGATATTTTTTAGTTGCCATGGCAATTACTTGTTTTCATTGGGTAACTGAGTAAATGGCCACATCTGTTCTTGCTGAGCTCACTTCCCCCCACCTAATACAGAGCATAGGAAATAGATTCACTTCTCAGTGCACAAAGATTTACGTGCATAACTGTCTCCGCATCAAGGGGAGGCTGTAAATCTCAGGTCAGAAAGTCACACTTGCCCTTGAATACCCTCCTTTTTTCTGCCCAAATGTTCTTCTTTTCTTCTATAAACACAACTAAATATGCATTTATTCAGTGGAGAAAGATACACAACATTCCCCTTAGGCAATAAATAAATAAAGGTACATATTAGGTACAAATAAAGGTACAATATATATCCATATGGATACATTTTGAAGAAATGGTAATATGTGCACTGGCACAATGATACTCTGAAATTCAAAATAAAAGATTCCCTTAGATAAATTTAGTTGCATCTATTTTTTTTTCTTTTAAATAAATATGTTTTAATTGATGAAGTACTTCAGGTAAGTGGGCATTTGGATAACTTAGTTCTGGTGCCAACTGGAACTAGAAGGCCTTTCGGCACCTTGATAAATTTGTACTTGCCTCACAGAAATAAATAGCAGCTGCACTGAGTCAATTCTTTTCCATTTTCTCACCCTGGGAGTGAGACTAGTGATAACAAAGATGTGTAAAGACGTTCATGTCAACATTCGACTCGATAATAGAGTCATGAAGGAGATATAATAACTGCTGGTATTTCTTCTATGTCCTTTATAAATCTGAGAAGCACAGGTACCATCTGAGGAAAGAGACAGGACAGGGATTCTGTTATTTCCTTTAGTTAGTCACTTTTCTAGAGCAAAACCTTATATTTATATTATTCTAAAATAGTAGAACCTACTGAACATCTTTTGCTAGGCTTTTCTTTGGAGAATTGGATTGAATCCTCAAGATCTGGTAGATATTCCAAAGATGATGTTTTTCTGGATGATTCTGGAGTCTTCTTGAATAATTCTAGACAGGTCAGAAAAGTCTGAAACTCTCAAGTATAGGAAATCCTATTGGCCAACTATACTCTGACTTGGTAACCTACCCAATTTGAGAATCAATTAGTTTCCAGAAATTTCTACAGGATGTTAAGACATAGAGTCTAAGAATCAGAGAGTAAAAAATCCTGAGCAAAGTCTGATGTCTGTTTTTCAAGCTGACCTAACTGTTCAAGCCAAAGCTGAGGAGATAAAGTAAATGAGATGGAAAAGTGAGAATTAGAGTCCAAAGGCAGGGATGAGCTTAATCCATAGTGAAAAAAAAAAGTCGAATCCAAGGTCAATTCAAGATTCAAGATGTTCCCTGCACATAGGCAGGGAATTAAAAAAGGCCTGGTCATGTGAGAATGTATTTCCTCTTCCTGAAGAGTAGGCCAGAGTAGGGTATCAGGCCACACTGGCTGAAATGTGGTTCCAGGAGTAGGGATTGATTTACACATTATGTTTTTCTAAACCAAGAGCAGGAAGAACTAGAGGGTGAGCTTAAGCCTTGACCTAGAGAGTACCAAGGCCCAATGTTGAGAACTGAATTCTGTCTTGGGCAATGTTTATGCATGGGGATAGATACTAGAGACCAAATCAAGGTCAGAAATCAGGTATGTGCTGGATTTGCACCAGGTAGTAGAGGCTATTGGAAAGGGGAGCATACCCAAGGGATTACATCTAACAGGGCTAGTGTGCCCTTGGGTAATCAGGCTGATTTAAATGCATAGTATCCAGTGGACATATGGAAGATTTGAGATCAGCATAAAGAATCAGGAGAGTGTCTGTGTCAGTCACGGGCTTTAGGAAATTTGTACATTACAGACATTAATGTTCCAGTGCTCAGTCCAGAGCTAAAAAATCTTAGCACTGGCTAACACATGGATGTGGCATAATGAATATATACTTCATCTTTGACTCTGGTTCTGAACACAGGGCTCCTAAAACTCTTGTAAATTTCCTCAGTATTGGAGCCAATGGGAGTGTTTTTTGTTCTTGACACAGAGCTTCTAAATTTATTGCAATTTCTTGGGTGACAGGAGCCTTTTTTGTTTTAATGAGGCAACTCCTAGTGGGACCCTAGATAGTATCAGGATGGGGGGCTGGTCACCAGAAAGAACAAGCTGTGATTCAAAGCCTAGAATATTCAGACCCACTTCTCCCAACCACAGGGGAGGAGAGAAGGGCTGGAAATTGAGTTAATAATCAATCATGCCTACATATTGAAACCTCCATAAAAGCTGCTAGATGATGAGGTTCACATGCTGGGAGGGTGGTGCACCCTAACTCCACAAGACAGAATTTCCTTTGCTCAGGACCCTTCTGGACCTCATCCTATGTACCTCTTTATCTGGCTGTTCTCCTGTACCCTATGAAATATCATTTATAATAAATTGGTAAATGTATTTACCTAGTACTGTGAGCCATTTTGGGAGATTATTGAACCAGAGGGGGTTTGGGGAGCCCTCTGAATTTATAACCAGAAGCTTAGAGGGACTTGCAATTGGTGTCTGAAGTGGGGGTAAATCTTGTGGGACTGATCCTTTGACTTTTGGGATCTATAGGTAGTTAGTGTTAGAATTAAATTAAATTGTAGAACACCCAGCTAGTGTCCAGAGAGTTGGAGAATTGGTTGTTGGTATGAGAAAAAAAAAATCTTTTTGTTGTCAGAAGATTCTGTGGGGAGAAACAGATCATTATAATGGATTTTGTGATTATCACAGAAAGTAAGCCAAAGACTTGAAAGCCACAAGCAGATCCCTCCAGTCACCTTTACTGTGGGAGCCAGAAGTCATTATAGGCACTTAGCAACTTGCCTATCAATTATCACTAGCAATTAATATTAAAATTAGATTAGGCCAATACCATGGGTTTCTCACCTCCTTTCTTCTATCGTTCAACATGCATTGTATTATGCATACTATGTGCAAGACAGAATGCTACGTGGTGTGGCAATGATGCACAAATAAATAATAAATAAGGCCTAGTTCCTCTCTCCTGGGGCTAAGAGTCTTGCAAAGAGATGGATGGGACACAGCTCAATTTTGCTAGTCAGGACTCTCCTCAGTTCATCTCTCTAAGCTATCTCACGTCTGCTTTATCTCTCAGTCCTGACCAATCATCTGTGCGGGTACCATCTGTTTCTGCTTCTTTAATTAGTACTGCCTTTCTTGTCCCACTGTAGAGGCTCCTCTTCATATGTGTCCCCACCCCCTTTAGTTGGTAGCTTGACTCTTGTAAATCTGTAGCAGGATAAATACTCATATCCACATTTTACTTTGAGTTTTCATTTTCTTTACTTTTTCTTTTTTCTCTCTTTTTATTTCATCATATTATGGGGGTACAAATATTGTTAAGCTTACATATATTGCCCCTGCCATTCCTCCCCTCACCCCTCGCCGTGTCAGAGCTTCAAGCGAGTCCATCCTCCAGGTGGTGCGCATCGCACTCATTATGTAAGTATACACCCATCC
>VBSM01003157.1:20641846-20697213 GCA_008086735.1 Cheirogaleus medius | reverse complement strand
TTTTCCTGATCTTGTGTTGCCTCACTTTGGATAACGGGTTTAAGCTTAATCCAGCATAGCATAAACGGTGCTAGTTCGCTGTCGTTTCCTAGAATTGAGTAATATTCCATTGTGAGCAAATACCAAATTGTGATTACCCACTCATGAATTGACGGGCACTTGGGTTGTTTCCATGTCCTTGCAATAGTGAATTGTGCTGCCATAAACATTCGGGTGCAGATGTCTTTATAGTAGAAGGTCTTATGCTCTTTTGGGTAGATGCCCAACAATGCTATTGCTGGGTCAAATGGTATTTCTATTTCTAGCTGTTTGAGTATCCCTTTGTGGAAAAGAATTTGGAGATACCTCATTTTCTTTTCTTATATGTAACTTTGATTGGAATTGATGATGGAGATGAAGAGAATGAGGAGTTATTGTAATTTAAATATTTATTATGTGTGTAATTTGAGAATCTCCATAAGGTTGTTTTCAGATCCCATTAGTTGGCAATTCCATAAGGGGAAGAATGGAGTTTCTCTAGTTCACGTTTGTAGCCTCAGTGCCAAAATGGTGTCTATCGTATAGTAAACACTCAATATTTGGCAAATGAATGTATGCATGAAGGAAGGAAAAGTTAGATGAATGAATGGCAAAGAACACGGCAGGAAAAATGGGAGAGACTGAGAAAGCATTGCTTGACAGCTGCTGGGCTGAGTGACAGTGGGTAGCAAGCATTTGGGGCATGGTATAGGGAAAGGAAGCATTTAAAAAGCCTCGAGACACTACATCAAAGTTTCATCCACTTCACGGTTGTTACTGGAGAAAGTCCTGGCTAACCTCTACTTGACCATGCAGAAAGATCACAACAGTTTATTTAGCCATTTTCAGAGGCCTTAGAATCAGTGGGACCTGGATTTGCATACCATGGCTCTGCATTTATTAACTACTCAGGGGCAAGTCACCTAATCTTCTTAATCCCCAGTTCACTTATTTGTAAAACCTGAAGAAGAATAATTACGTATCTGTGAGAGGTAAAACTGAAGTGCCCAGAATTATTTTACATAGGTGCTCAGCTGAGACCTTCCTTCTATAAGAGGCTCATTTCTTCCTTTCTTTTCCCATTCACTTCCCTACTTATCATCAGGATATTTTTTTTCCAATTCAGTTGATTTTTATTGTTGTTGTTGTTGTTAATGAAAAAAGCACATTATTTAAATAAATGATATCAAAAATAGCACATTTGAATTTTAAAGAGAATTCCGGCAAATAAATTCTGGGCAAAAATGGATAATTTCAAAGACTAGAACCAGTTAGAACAAATAATACAAGACAACTAATATAAATGAGCATCTGCAATAAAGAACTGAAAGCCTCAAATTGTTCTTTCAAAGTATATTTGAGTTCTTATAGTTATACATTTATATGTACACAATATATATCAAAATAAGGGTTTAAAATAATTATATTAACATTAATCCATTTTCATAATTGGTGATTTTCTCCCCATTTTCAGACATAGAAGCTAGTTAAAATTACAAAAGAAAGCATTCTTCTTTGCTTCTAAGTTTGATAGATTTTTCTGAGGGAAATCTCTGTGGTTTATTTAAAATAATTCTTTGGGGGAAATTAAATGTTAATTGCCAAATTATAATTTCATGTTTTTGTCATAGATGAATGCATTTTTGCACACAGATTTAGAAACTTTTGAAAGAGCAATAGCTCTTGTTATATAGTTATTGTTCAGTACTTTTATATGTCTGAATCAATAAAAAATGAATGAGCTTTATTCAATACTGCATTTTTACATTTATCTTAATTGATTTAAGTATCCCCTTAATTATTTTGCATATTCATCAAAATATTGTGACAATGACATAGGGAAGGACATTATTCCATTTAAAATACTGATAAAAACAAGCTTTATTAGATACGTCAAAAAATCATCCTTTTAAAAAAATTATGTTTATTATAACTTAAGAAGGAAAAAGGATGCAATTAATAAACTACCATGGTTCTGACTAAATGAACTAATAATGACAACTAAAATAAATATTTCAAGATAAAATTATAATGGAAATCTCTTTATGACATTATTTCTGTGTGTTTATTATGTTTGTGAATAAAAACAATCTAGTTGAAGGGAAAGGTAAATAAAACACAATTTATAAACTAAGTCAAGGGTCATGCTTTCACTTAAGATTTTAAATTTTCTTTTTTTTGTGAAGTTTCAAACTTGAAGCTCAAATCTTTCTACTCAGGGAGAAGTATAAATAACAAAGTGCTTTTGTCTTAGCACTGTTATATCAATGCTTTTATTTTGCAGGATTGGTCAGACAATATCCCAGGCCAAGCCCGCCTGTGGCCATCACCACAGTTCACTTACTTGCAGTCCTGAGATGTAACTGGATGTAAAGAACTTAGGTAAGTATTTAGTTACTTTACCTACTCTATCTTTTTTCTCTTCAGATACAGTCAGTTGTGTGTGAAAAGCTGTTTCTTGCAATTTCTTAAATTTAACTCCTTGTGTGCTTTCAAAAATGACAAAGCCTATTCTTTTAGCTAAAATTGTTCTCTAAGAAAATACTCTTTCCAGCTGTGAAACTGATTGATGTTTTTAAAACCCCCAAGGAACTTCTGCTGGCAGCTAAAGTTGCAATTTCAAAGAAGAAAAAGATGTGGTATGTGTTTTTACCTAGAAAGAACTTTCTTGGTTTCTATTTTAAAGGAGCAGAAACGCTATGCATGAGGTACTAGAAAAAAAGTCAATATAATGAATCAACATCTTTAAATTGAATCTATTAATGCCTAAATATATTAAAATTTAAATTAAATTATTTAAAAATATTGAGACATCTTTAAGCCAGTGTAGCATTCCAAGAATAAGTGCTGCAGCCATGCATCTTTAAAATGCTATATTTATTTTTAGGAGGTTGTTTAGAGCTGGAAAAATTATCAAGACCCTATTTAGTGGGCGTTAAATACATTGGAATATCTACACAAATACATAGGAATACTGAATCTGTTATGAGAAGAGAAGAGAAGGAACACAAGGGAGAAGAAAGAAAGAATAAGAAGATTTCTAACTCTTGATTTTTAGGAGGTATTGTTGTCAACGGAGCTGACCCAACTAGTCTGGCCGTCTGTAATCATGGCATTCTTCAACAATCTGAGGCAAGGGAGAGCTTTAGGGACTTCCCCTCACAAACTTTCTGCTAGATTTTATTTATAATAAAAGCAATTTTCAGGCAAATACTGCCATGTTTAAATATTTATTAGCAGACAAGCATAAAAATACTAAACAACCTATTCTTTTAGACATGGTGAAATCCCACTCCTTTATCCTTAAGGAATTATGACAAAAGTACTTTGCATGAAACTTTTATTGGAGGCAGATGCTACAATATTCTAACAACATGATCAGATAAATGGCTAGTCAGATGGGAGACAAAATCCTCATGCTTAAATGAACTAACAATGATTACTGTAATAAATATTTCAAGATAAAACTATAATGATTTCCTTAAGAAATGATCTCTGTGCTTATTATGTTTGTGGGTAAAAACAATCTAGTTCAAATGAGAGGTAAATAAAACACAATTGTAAACTAAGTGAAAGGCAGAGCAGAACAGAGTCATAGAAGACTAAATCTCTTTTCTGAAGAATCTATAAGCCTCATTCAGGCAACAGTGTAAATACACTTGCAATATTATTAGCAATTCAGGTTAGGATTATAAAATTAGTACATCAGGGATTAGGGTATCAATTTCCTGACCACAAACTTCCATGTATACAATTTCCTAAAATCATGTTGATTCTCCTTTCTCACCACCCAATTTCACAGAAATCCTTCACCTATCTAGAATCATACTATGGTGCATTGCCCTTGATAATAAAAGGACCATATAAAATATTGTTTATGGTAAAAGTTCTTTAGCTATTAATCAAGGCAATTGATGTGTAATTTCCTTTTTATATAACATGGTTTTCTGGTTTTAGTATCAGAGTAATGCTTTGTCATTAAGTGAGGTGACATGTTCTCCCTTGCTCTCTTTTCTGAAAGATTTTGTGTAGGAATGATATGTATTATTTCTTAAGAAATGCTGCATAGAATTCACCATTGAAGACATTTGGAATGGAGTCTTCTTGTGATAGGTGTTTTACTTATAAATTCAGTTTTCTAAGGGGACATAGGGCTATTCAAATTTTCTATCTTTCCAATGGAAGCTTGCCTTTTTTGTTGTTTTTAAGACTTTTATGGTGCAGTCGTGGTAGCTTTTCCTCTGGTGATAATGTAGCCCTCTACTAATGCATGGCCGTTGAGGGGCCTCTTCTGAAGTCTTCAGGTGTTCTCCACACATTCTTTATTATGGCTGATGGAAATGAGCAGGTGTCCGTTTCTGTGTGAGCTTTGTAGAATATTCAGCTTAAACCTTCTTGGTCATTCTTTGAACAAACTTGAGGACTGCTGCAGTGCTTTTTCTGTGTGGTCCTCGTCTTCATTTACTATGCATTGCAAATTTCCAAGTTCCTCTGCTTCCCAGAATTCTGATCTCTGTGTCCTCCACTTGGGGAGGCCCTACTTTGTATCCCCTTTCCTGTGTCACAGATGGAAATATCTCCAAGCAAAAAGCTGGGGAGATAGTAGGATATACGTTGCTTGGCATATATTAGTATGCTTTTAGAACAATTTTGGTTTTTTTTTTTTTTTTTGCTTTTTATTTGTTTTGTTTTACTTTATTTTTTTATGTTTTATGCATATTACAGGGGTAAAATGTTTAGGTTACATATATTGCCTTTGCCCCACCTGAGTCAGAGCTTCAAGCATGTCCATCCCCCAGATGGTGTGCACCACACCTATTAGGTGTGAATATATCCATCCCTTCGTGCCCCTCCCACCTGTCCGACACCCAATGAATGTTACTACTATATGTAAACATAAGTGTTGATCAGTTAATACCAATTTGATAGTGAGTACATGTGGTGCTTGTTTTTCCATTCTTGTGATACTTCATTCACTTAGAAGAATGGGCTCCAGATCTATCCAGGATAATACAAGGGGTGCTAGATCACCATTGTTTATGGTGGTTGAATAGAATTCCATGCTATACATATACCACATTTTATTAATCCACTCATGGATTGATGGGCACTAGGGTTGTTTCCATATCTTTGCAATTGTGAATTGTGCTGCTGTAAAAATTCTAGTGCAGATGTCTTTTTTATAGAATGTCTTTTTTTTTCCTTTGGGTAGATGGCCAGTAATGGGACTGCTGGATCAAATGGTAGTTCTACTAGTAGCTCTTTGAGGTATCTCCATATTGCTTTCCACAGAGGTTGTACTAGTTTGCAGTCCCACCAGCAGTGTATGCATGTTCCTATCTCTCTGCATCCATGCCAATTTTCTAATAGTAGTTTATCTAAACCAGATTCTGTTGGTTACTATTTACTTGATAGAATGCTTTCACTTTTCTAAATGTTTCAATCTTTGCATGCCTTTATTCTTTAAATCTTTCTCTTGTAAAATAGCACATATCTTGATTTTGTTCTCTTTAAAATGCCATCTGATCATATTAACGGATCAACACCTAAGTGGACATATAGGAATAATATTTGTCGGGTGTTGGGCGGGTGGGAGGGGGGAGGAGGGGATGGGTATATACAAACATAATGAGTGAGATGTGCAACGTATGGGGGATGGTCATGCCTGAGGCTCTGCCTCAAGGGGGGAGGGGGGCATGGGCAATATACATAACTGAAATATGTGTACCCCCATAATATGCTGAAATAAAAAAAAGAAAGAATATTAAAAAAAATGCAATCTGAAAATGTGTCTTGAGCTTAGAAAATTTACATTTAGTGTATTTCTTAATATATTTGTACTCAATTCTAATATTTCAGTACATTATGTCATTCCATGTTTTCTGTCTGTTTTAAATCTTATTTTACTTATTCTCTTCAATTGTTACCTATATCGCTCATCTCTAACAAGATGATATATTCACTACACTTTCTTATCCCTTACCCACACTCTTATCCTTTACTTTCTTATTAGTTTTATGTTATCTAGAATTTAATTCTGGGGTAATATAGTTTTTTTCCTCTGATGCTCACTATGTTTTTAAGGAAAACAAGCTTTGCTGATATATTTTATCTGTTCTTCATGTCTTCTGTAGCATCACATAGATTTATTGAAAGATAAAAATGTTTTAATTAAAATGCCATGAAAAAATGTTATCCAAAACTATTTTTTTGGGGAAAAATTAAGCTTCTGAATTCACGGGAATTTTTTTATCATGCTGTAATATTTGAATTTGTTTGGCTAGACCTAAACATTTGTTTAACTTTTTTTCTTTCATTCAAAATACTGTTCCATATTTATATTGATTCCAGTAATGTTGTTGAAAAATGTATTGATCTGATCATTTTCCTTGATCTGCTCCTTCTTTTTGAAGCTTTTGTCTCTGATATATTCTTTAATTACCAGGCATGTTCTAATAGTCTCTCTCCTTTATTAATCTATAAACCCTTGCAATAGGAATCGTTTTGTGATGGTCTGAATGCTTGTGTCCCCCAAAGTTAATATGTTGAGATCTAATCCCCAATGCTACAGTATTAAGAGGTGAAGACTTTAGGAGGTGATGAGGTCATGAGGGTGGAGCCCTCATGAATGGGATTAATGCCCTTATGAAGCAGGGCAGAGAGAGTTTGTTTGCCCTGTTTTTCACTATGAGAGGTTGCCACACAAAGGTGTCATATATGAGGAACAGGTTCTCACCAGATACTGAATCTGCCAGCACCTTGACATTAAGCTTCCCAGTTTCCAGAACTATGAGAAATAAATACTTGTTGTTTATAAGCAAACCAGTATTGTTGTTATAGCAACTTGAAAGGACTAACTTATTTCTGTTTTTGATTCAAGAAAATAATTCTTCATTATTTATTTAAATATTTAATTCTCTCAATTTCTGTTACTGTTCTTCCTGGTGTTCTATTATCTGTATAAATTTTAAAATTTATTAATATTCTACTTTTATTCTACTTTCCATATCTCATAAATTTAAAATATTTTTCCTTCATATTTTACCCCTTCCTTTGGGAAGTTACCCAGGTTGGTCTTCCAATTCCATTCATTGCTTAGTTATATCAATTCAACTTTAACCATTGGGCCAGTTATCTTATTTTTCAAATCAGTTTTTTTGTTCATTGTTTCAATGTGTTCTTATTCTAGTTCACATTGAAAATATCTTATCTATCTTTTAATATGCTTTTGTTGGATTTACTTAAAATATTTGATCTGTTTGTTTTAATGCTTCAGTTTCTGAAAGACTGCTTTGCAATATGTTCTTTTCTCTACTAATGGCTGTTCTCTTCAAACACCTTATTATTTCATTCTGTGAGGACATTTCATCCTAGATGTATCTGATATCCTGTCAAACAATGAGAATGGAAGATCAGATCACAATTTATAGAACCTTGTGTTTTCCAAGGGAGTAGAATGCACACAATCTATAATTAGGTTCCAATTATAGAAAATCACAAATAATCACCCTTCATTTGGAAAAATTCTTCTCACTAGAGTTTCAAGTTTTATCTTTTGGTAGAAGCAAAATTAAGAAGGATGACTTCTTATGTTCTATTAGCTATTGATGGGGGTTCATTAAAATCTCATAACATAATTATAGATTTATCTATGTCACCATTTAGTATGTCAGTTTTTGTTTGATATATTTTGAAATACATAATCGTGTTCACATAGACTTAAGATTCTTATGTCTATCTGATAGACTGTCTCCTTTATCATCAAATGTACCCAATGACTCTGGTAATGCTTCCCATACTTTTACTTTTAAACATTCTGTGTCATAGAATTTATAATGTATCCCTTCAAATTACCATATCATTAAAAAATTGACTCTGACATTCTTATTCTTTTATTAAAATATCTGTTCAATTTAAAATTAATTGTTAATATGCTTGGGTCAATAGCTGCCATCTTGAAATTTGCTTTACATGTGATTGATATCTTTATGTTGATTATTCTCTCTCTTGTCATTCTTTGAATTAATAAAATATCATGATATTTTATTTTCCATCTTTAATTAGTTATACATTCTTTTACCATTCTTTTAATGTTTATTTTAAAGATCTCTAAACAGTAGATATGTAATTTAATGCATCTCATAAAATTATTGATTTTGTCAATTCCCTGATGTGCCAGATCCTAGAACACTTGAACTCTATTTACCTACCTCTCATCATTTGCCTTAATATTGTCATGCATGTTAATTCTGCATGTATTTTAAATTCCACAACACATTACAATTATTATTTTGTATAGATAACATACTTTTATAAATATCTACCTATTTATTCATCTCATAGATCTTCATTGTTTTCTTCATTTCCAAGTAGCTCTTTGGGATCATTTTCATTTTGTTAGAACTTTCTTTAGAAATATTATCTGTGGCTTTTTTCTCTCTTTCTTTCTTTTTATTTTTGGATACTCTGGCTAGAGGTTTATATATATATATATTTTATTTTTTCAAAGAACCAGCTTTGGTTTCATAGATTTCTATTGATTTCCTATTTTCAATTGATTTTTTGCTATAATTTTTCTATTTTGCCTTGCTTTTGGTTTAAAGTGCTTGCCTTGACTTAAATTGCTTGAGTTTCTCTAATTTTCTAAGGTGAAAGCTTAGATTATTTAGATATTTTTCTTTTCTAATATATGCATTCAATACTACAAATTTCTCCATAAGCATTGATTTTGCTGCATCCCACAAATTTTGATAAGTTTTATTTTCATTGTCATTTAGTTCAAATTCAAAATATTTAAAAATTTCTCTTGAGATTTATTTGACACATGTATTATTTAGAAGTGTGTTATTTAATCTCCAATATGTACATTTTCTATTTTCCAGCTAATTTTCCACTATTCATTTCTGCTTTAATTCCATTGTGGTCCTAGAATACAGTGTGTATAATTTCTATGCTATTAAATTTTCTAAGTTGTGTTTTGTGGCCCAGACTGTATTAATACTTTATCTTGGTAAATATTCCATGGGAGCTTGCGAAGAATACGTATTCTACTGTTGTTGCATAGAGTATTCTACAAATGTCAATTAGATCAAGTTGGTTGATGGTGCTGTTCAGTTCAGCTATAGTTGATTTTTCTGCTGATGGAACTATCGATAGAGGAGTGTTGAAGTTTTCAACTACAAAAGTGAATTTTTTATTTCTCCTTGCAATTCTATCCATTTTTGTATCATGTATTTTGAAACTCTATTTTTAGGTGCATACACATTAAAGGTTGTAATGTCTTCTTGAAGAATTGACCCCTTTTTTTTTATTAAATAATGCTTCTCATTTTCTCTAATAATTTTCTTTGTGCTGAATCTGCTTTGTTTGAAATTAACATAGCTGTTCCAGCTTTCTTTTGATTCATGTTATCATGGTATATCTCTCTCCATCCCTTTACTTTTAGTCTATCTGCAACTTTACTTTAAAGTAGGCTTTTGTGGGCAACATATACTTGGCTCTTGTCCTTCCTTCCCTATTCTAACAGTTTCTGTCTTTAAATTGGAATATTTAGGCCTCTCACATCTAAATTTATCATTGGTTCAGTTGGATTAATATGTACCATGTTTGTAAATATTTTCTGTTAATTGATATTGTTCTTTGTTTATCTTCTCTTCATTTCTCTTCTCTTCCTTACCTGGTTTTAATTGATCGTTTTATAAGATTCTATATTTTAATCCTCTCTTAGCATATCAATGAGCCATGTTTAATGTTTGTGTGATAGGTATAGGCACCAGTGGCTTCAATTTCTCTATGGTGTCCTTGTTTTTTTGCTCCCCCTCACTCCTATTGTGTTTGGTTTTCTCTAAGAATTCTTTTTTAAACAAACTCTGTGTCTTGCAGCTCTTTTGGTTGCAATATAATATTCTTATACTGTAGTCCTGTTGATGTGGTGGTAAGGTGAGGGAGACTTCTATAATCTTTTGATTAAAATCTGTCTGTGAGTGGGCTTGAATCCTTGAACTGTGCTCTTTCAAATATTGCTCTCTTTTGTTTTCCTCCTTGCATGAGACAGGAAGGCTAGAGTGGGCTGCAGTCAGCTAATTGCCCTTTTCCAAGGTCAGATAAGGCTCTGGTAAAGTATTTTCCCTTAGAGGGGAGTCTTTTATTAAAAAATGAAGAATGCACTAGGTGTATTTTAAAGTGGATACTTTCCCCCTTCCCACTGTGGGAAACAAGAGGGGATTTTTAAAAAAGATATTTACTGTGAGAACCTGGCAGAGTTCTGGAGGTAAAACTCACGAAATTGTGGGGCCCCCAGGAATTTCTCACTCTGAAACTAGTCTGCCCTCAGACTCCAACAATTCATCAAAATTGCCATTTAAGTGTTCCTACAAGATCATGGCTCCAGTGACTGCAGATAAGTGGATCTCAGCTTTCCCTGTGTATTCACCTGGTTCTCCTGATTTCAGGGTGGTTCTTTGCCCTGTGACACCAATTCTCTGACAGCTCTAACAAAGTCATTGATTTTCAGTATGTTCAGATTTTGTCTTGTTCTAAGGAAAGGATTGATGACTTACAAGTCTTTATATAGCAGAGCTCTAGAATTTTAATTGCTTTATATTTTTAGTGCAAGATTATGGGCAAAACATTCTTATAATTTCTGTTTAAAAAATGTCTTTATATTACATCTACAGAAGTATACTAAAAGATACTTTTACTGGGTAAAAAATTCTAAGTTGGCAGCTTTTCTTTTCAATTCTTTAATTGTATCATTCTATTGTGTTCCATCTTCAGTCTTATTATTCCTCCATTGAAAGTAATGTGCCTTCATCCCCACCCTCTGATTTCCCACTGCTTTTAGGATTTTCTCTTTGTCCTTGCTGTCCAGTGGTTCTACTGTGACAAGCCTAGGATGGCCTTACTTTATTTAACCTTCTAGGGGTTCTGAGTGATTTTCAAAGAAGCTCAGCTATGACTTTTTCAAATATTGCATCTGGTCCATTTTCTCTCTTTTTTTTTCTTCTGGCATTGACTCTAATTACACACTTGATAGGCCTCTCTTTGTTCATTACTTTGAATTTCCATTGATATGTGCCTTAGCTTGCTAATTCTGTCTTCTGCTATTTCCGATCTACTGTTAAACCTATGTGTTAACATTCTAGTTTCAGGTATTATATTTTAAGTTCTAGAACCTCAATTGTGTATGTTTTTTCTTGTATATTCCAATTCTCTGTGAAACTCTCAATATTTTTGTATATTTTCTATCCCTTTTTCTTTATTCTCCTGAACATATTAATTATAATTAAAGTCTTTGTCTACTAACTCCAATATCTGAATTACATTTGATTATTTTATATTGTCTATTTATTTCCCTTTGTCTTTGGTCATATTGTCTCTTAACATACATAATAATTTTTATTGACTCTTTCTGATGATGTTACCATCCCCCTGAGAGTGTTTGCACCTTTGTATGCTAAGTGAACAGAGTTGAATGCAAGTTGACATTTTAATAAGGTTCAGTTTACCTCTACTTCGTCCTGTTACTAGAGTCTGGCTGTCTAGGACTTTTTAATGAGTGTATGGTTGTATTCACGGGGCCCCTCCTGCTGCTAGTTACTCTTTGTCCTCTCAGCACTGCAAGATGACATAAAATTCTTTGCTCCTTTTGGAGATTTTTGGCTTAACTTTTTAGTTTTCTGAAACTGAAGAGATTTAGAATTGTGTAAATGTTTAAAAGGAAGCCATTTCTTTGAGACCCCACAATTTTCTACTTTTGTCTCTCCAATCTCATGTGTTGGCTGAAAGCTCACCTTTCTCTGCAGATACCCTGTGTTTTCTAAGTCAGGATTTTCAGCCAATAGCACCAACCTCCCCAAATCAGTAAAATGCCCCCATAGTAAAATTGGCCTCAGATCATCAATTCAGTAGTCTTGGTATATTTACTAGAGCCTCTTCTCCTGAAATGTCTTTGTTTCCTAAGATTACACACAATTCAGCTCTGGGTTTCACTTTAGCTCATCTGTTTCTTGCTTCACAGAGCTTCAAAATTCAGCAAATGTGCCATGTGTCGAGGCTCCAATAGGCTCCATTTTTGGCACGTTAGCTAATTTGATGAAAGCTCTACTATTTTTCTGGCAGGAATTGTCTCCTGGAGACACCTGGACCAGAATTCTGTATCATCTCTGCTGCATACCAAGACAATAATAGGGAAGAAGCAAAAGCAGAACTCCAGCTAGCTACTCTTTCCTTACTTCTCCCACAATAAAGCCAAGCTGCCCCTTGTCCTGGCTAAGTCTTGGAATTGACCTTCCTCCCAAACACATATTTCAAACAACTTCCCCCCCCCATCCCAAGGGACTTTTACACTTTTCTTCTTCTTCTTTTTTTTTTTTTGGTGTTTTCTCCATCTAGTTTTTCCGTGGTTGCTCTTAGAGAAGGGAACAACTATCATGCTATCTGTTAGTCTGTTTGTTCTTGGGAAAAAAAACACAAAACTATCATGCCATTTTGGCATCTGATTACAAATCTAGAACTCCAATCTAGAACTCCTCTTAATTATGTTTATTTATTTTTTGTAATGATTGTTATCATTTTATACATTTACTCATATTACCATCTATGGATAATTAAGTCTCATTATCTGGCAGTGAAATCACTATTTTAAAATAAAAAATATATAAAGTCAAATAATGCTACCTCAAAGTAGCTAATACAATAACTTTTAATTTTTTCAATGTTTTAGTTCCTGGGCCATGTTCTTGAAGTGCTGTTTATCCAATAGACTGCAAGAGAATGACTATGTATGTGTATATTTGGGGGGAGTTGTTAAATCAAGATTCCTGGGCCCTTTTCACAACTAATGAATTTAAATTTGGGGGCCTAGGACTCAATAATTTACATTTTTAATAAGCCTCTTTTTCCAAGAAGATTGATTTTGATTCATGTTACATTTTCAGAGCCACTATTCTGAAGTCTCAGATATACACATATTTCTTTTCTAAAATGTTCATTCAAATGCAAATGCAAAATTGTTATTAACATCATTGTCATAATTAATTTAAAGTGATTAATGAACTTGACTTTAGTTTTCCTGGTTTAATTATTTGTTAATGACACTAGTTTAATTAATTGTTCATGTCAACAAATATATAATTCCTGTTTTCACAGCTTTTCATAATCCCATCCAGAAAGCAGATCTTTTATCAATGCCAAGGATGGCCCACCTGTCATCATTTCATATTGCACTGATTTGCTAATTTGATACTCTCTAAATAGTACTATATTCAATTCTATTTTCAGCCTTTCATGTGGCCATTTTTCAAGTCTCTACATTTCTAAACGCCTTATACCTAGTAAATTTTACCTACGGTATAGACAAGTATCATCTCCACTTGTGAAAAAAGACAACTTCAGTAATGCAGATGAACAAACATTTGTTATGGGAGCTGGGGTAGAGAATGTAGAAATATATATATATATATATATAAACATACACTAGTAATATAATGTATAAAAAAACCATACACACACAAATACACACAAAACATTAAAAGGATCAAGAGAAGTATTTCTTTTTGATAAAATGGACCCTCCTCAAAATAATGATCATGATCCTTACAAAATAAGTAAACAACAACTATATACATATTTAACATTTTCTCTGGGGAATCCACTCCTTAGGAGTTAATTTTTTGTTTTCAATCCTTAGAGCAAAAAAGGTCTAATTACTTTAACTTTCTCCAGGCAACTGAATTGGGCAGTTCATTGCTTCTGGGATCCCCAAACATTCTTTAGGGAAGGAAAGGGCTTTCTTTAGTGATTGTGTTATAGTTTTTAGTATCTCTCTCTATGGAAAAGAATAAAAAAACCCTAAACATTTCATCTCTCATGGGGCATCCTGATACAAATGTATTTATTTGTGAGATTATTTTTTTAAAGTCTTCATATCATGTATGTTTTGTTTATCTTTGTACAACCAGCCATACCCATTTTTTGACCATAGTATGATAGTACTCAGTAACTATGTCTTGAATATCTCAGTTTTGAGTTAGAATTTCCAGATCATTTCACTGTCATCCCTCTAAACTAGCTACAGGCAAGATATGTTTTTCTTAAAATATTTTCCTGCTGAATTTTAAGTATATAACAGGTATTAGCTTAACCCAAAAACTTATGTACAAAACAACCACCACTTAGCTTTCTTTCCTTCCTTTAAATTGTTATAATTTTAGCTCTGAGTCCCTATCCCACTAGGCTGGTAGAAAATTTCCCTCTTATCTCACTGCCATTTTCACTAGGCCAGGAACTGAAGTATGAACTCAGCAAAGCATTGGAAACAAATGCACAGTCAGAGAAGAGAAATTTTAAAGGCATAAATGATTGCTGACATGTGAATAAAATGTATCTCCCCAAAAAGTTCAGTGAAGTATAACCTCACATATCTGCGAAAACATCTGGCTTCAAGATGGCAGGCTAAGTATATGATAGAGACTGAGAAAAGATTAAATCTAGATGCTGTTAAAAAATTGGACCTTGCATGTATATTAAAATTTAAAGTTTAAAGCAAATCACTATTCTAGAAATAGACTTTAAAATTTTATATGTATAGAAAAGTAAATGAAACAAAGAAAATGTAATCAGGCAAAGAGGCAGAAATTTTGTAAATTTTATAAGAAAAAGAATATTATAAATATAAAACACCAAATAAGGTGGTAAGAATAAGCTCAAATAAATTAAAAATAACTATTAATTGAGTTCGGTTAAAGTATCTTAGATCCTTGTATTTAAAAATCTAGCTCTATTTTATTTACTAATGCATGCCTTAAAGTGACACAGGATTATTGAAATAAAGAAATAGGAAAAAAAAAAGATTCTAGCAAATGCTAACAAAAAAAATAGTTAAATTCTATTAACAACAGTCAGAATTTAAGGCATAAACCATTAAAAAAGGATCGAGGAGAGGTATTTCTTTTTGATAAAATGAACTCTCCTCAAATAATGGCCATGATCCTTACAAAATAACTAACCTGATAAAATTCAATGAAAAAAATGACAAATCCAGTCATATTGAGAGACTTAAAAATCTCTCTGTTAGATTAATGGATATTAGGTAAGTAAAACTCTAGATATTGTTAGTAATGAATTTAATAAAGTTGACACATACTATAAATTATTTACACAGAAAATAGATGCTATTGTTTTTTTAAATATTTAAGAACCTTAAAATACAAAAGTGTGTACCAGAGTCATAATAAGTATGAACAAATTTCCAAAAAATATAAACAACCTATGCATTATATGTCCTGACCAAAATGTAAGAAATATAAAAATCGATATCAAAATGAAAGCCAAACATCTTGTCCAATAACAATGCTATTCAATGAACCTAGGAAAAAAGGCATGGGTCAAAGAGAACATCAAAATGGAAATTGTTAATATTTAGAACTAAATGACAACTAAATACTTATATATCAACACTTGTGGGATATTACAGTTCAAAGAAAAGCACAAGCCTTAAATATATTTATTAGAAAACAAAAATAATAAATCAGCTGAGAATTTTTTCTGATATATGTGCACATCATCTTCCAGATTCCTAGGAATACGTCAGAGCTTTTCAATCATCTATGTTCATTTCATTTCCAAGCTTTTCCTTTTACATTTTTGGATCTGCTTGTTGTTTATCTTAATTGTTATTGCCACCTCAGGAAGCTGAGATATTAAACAATTATGACTGATCATTTTTGACAAACACCCTCTGGGAAAATTCTGCTTACACTGGGCCAGCTCAGTCAAATAAAGATAAGCCTTGCTTGTGGGATTGCTCAGAAAACTGCCAGATTGGTGAAATAATGACAGTTATTTGGGAATTAGGCTTTTGAGGACATCCAATACTATTCTTTACCCTCTGCAGTCTGTTAGGTGATTGGTTTGCACCATGATTGTAGAGCTATTACTTTTCAAGATTACCATGGAGCTGATGTAAGGGTCATGGGACTAGGAAATTCAAAATTGTACAAACCTCACTGTTCTAACCAAAATTCAGCTGATATTCTTGAATACACTCTCTCCAGGTTGTTGACTATTTTGGGTTAATTTTCAGAGTTCTGAAAAGTAGATTTTTAAAAATTTTTGCCAGTATTATGACTGATTTTATGTAGGAAAGGATTGTTAGAGGTCCTTACTAAGCCATTCCTGCTGACATACAGCAGAGCTCTTATACTGGACACCAAAAACCATGATCAGTAAAATTACAAATCGATAAATTGTACCTCATCAAAATTAAATCTTTTCTCTGCAGAAGACTCTATTAGGAAAATAACAAAACCAGCCAAATAGTGGGGAAAATATTTGCATATCACATAACTGTAAAAGGACTTGTATTTTGAATATAAATAAAGAACTCTTAAATTTCAACATTAAAAAATAAATAATCAAATTAGAAAGTGGGCAAAAAACTTCAACAGATATTTTGCCAAAGAAGATATGCAAGTGAAAAATACACACATGGACATATGTTCAACATCACTAGCCACTAGATAAATGAAAATTAAAACCACAATGGGATATTACCACACAGCTATCAGAATATCCAAATAAAAACTACTGATACTACCAAATGTCAGCAATTATGTGGAAGACCAGATTTCTTATACATTGCTGGTGGGAATATAAAATGTTATAGACACTCTGGAAAAATAGTCTGATGGTTCTCTTTAAAGTAAAAAAATGGACTTACCATATGATCCATCAATTGTACTCTTGGGCAAATATTTCAAAAAACTGGAAATTTATTTTTGCACAGAAATTTGTACATGAATATTCATAGCAGCTTTATTATGGTAGCCAAAATCTAGAAAATATTCAAATGTCCTTCAACTGGTGAATGGTTCCATCCATGCCATGGAATACTACTCAAGAACAAAAAGGAGCAAACTGTGGAAACATGCAATAACTTGCATGAACCTGAAATAGATTATGCTGAATGAGAAAGCCAATCTCAAAAGAATACATACAGCATGACTCCAGTCATATAACGTTTATGAAATAACATAATTACAGACATGGAAAACAGATTAGTAATAGCTGTTAGGATAGGGAGGCCAAAATCAGTGTGGTTATAAAGAAATAGAATGAAGTAGTCTTGTGGTGATGGTACAATTAAGTATCTTGATTGTGTCGGTGGTTACCTAAAGCTATGCATGTGATAGAATTGCATAGAGCTATACTCCTCTCCCATCCCAACACCCCACAAAACTAAGTACATATATAACGAGTGATATCAGAATAAGCTCTATTAATTGTACCAGTGACAGTGATGAAAAATTACAAATAAAATATCAGCCATTCGAATCAAGCAATGTGTTAAAAGAACAGTGTATTATGACTGTGGTGAGGACCATCAATTACTCACTAAATATTCATTTCTCTTCTCTAGTAACAAAACACTGATTTTAATCTAGTCACTAGTATGACCACCTTAGAAATTATATTCTTCTCAGTCTCTTGGAGGTTCGGTGGCTAATGCAAAGCAAGAAGAACTTGAGAGTTGTAACTTCTGAGAAAATTATTTTTTCCCTACTACCCTTTTTTTCATTTTTCTGCCTCTGATGAAGATATGATGGCTGCATCTCTAATGGTAATCTAGGGACTATGGAGAAAAACCAAGAGAAAACAGAGACCTCTTTTATATCTTCAGGTTGCTGGACCATTGCCAGGAACTCCTTTAGTCTAGATTTCTGATTATTTCAGAAATATAAGCTTTTCTTTGTTTAACCTACTGTAGCTAGGTTTCTCTTACTAGTAGCTGAATGCAATTCCTAACTGAAACACTGATCAAGAAGGTTTATTCATGTATTGTAAAAGGGGAGCAACATGAGAAATTATATCAAGATAATTCTCTTTGTTAAATATAATAAAGAAGAAAAATTATATGATTATTTTTATGGCTACTGATAAAAAATGTGTAAAATCTGACATCCATTCATTATAACAATTCAAACAATGAGAAATAGAAAATAATTTCTTAATCAATTAAAAATCATCTGATAAAACTGATGATTCATATTTAATAATGAAATATTAGAAATATGCCCAGTGATGTCAAAAATAAGTACATAGTATCTATAATCACTACTATTATTTTTTTTTTTTTTTTTTTTTTTTTTTTTTTTTTTTTTTTTTTTTTTTTTAGAGACGGGGTCTCGCTCTTGGTCAGGCTGGTTTCGAACTCCTGACCTTGCGCTATCCACCCGCCTCGGCCTCCCAGAGATCACTACTATTATTGAATAATAAACTAGTGATTTAAGCTAAAGTAGGAAAAGAAAAAAAAGCTCAAAGATTAAAAAGATTATCTGATGGTCTTCCTAGAACATTTCAGAGAATCAACTAAGAAACAATGGAACTAATAGAAAAACTTAGCAAATTGGTTGGATAAAATTCCCCATGCAAAAATCAACTTTTCCTGTTCTTCATCAGTAAAAAGTTAAAATTAAAATAGAAAATAAGAACCTGTTTACAATAGTTACAAAAACATAAAATTCCTGGTTAAAAAAGCAACAGACTAAAAAAATATAAGATGTTTATGAAGAAGGTGATAAAACTTTATTCAATAATATACATAGATCTAAATAGACAACTATGCTACATTCATAAATCAAAATATTCGATATTATGAAAAAGTTCAGTCCTTTTCAAATTAGTCTAATCAAGAAAATGTATATAAAACAAAAATGAGATTTTTTTTTTTGCCACTCTGCAAAAGTAAAGAAAAAAAAACCTGGCAATAAAAATTTTCAGTAAAAATGTAGAAAACAGGCTCTTTCCTAAGCTATTTTTAGGGTATGAATATGTATATTGATTTACTCGTGTTAGGCAGAAATTTGAAAGTACAACTGAAAATAAATTTTCAGAGCCTGTGAGATTGCAAGTCTACTTCTAGGTATCTGTGCCTGAGGGCAAAGAATGTTCACTGCAGCATTATTTGGATTATCAAAACACTGAAAACCCAGTTAATGTCTTTCAAAGAGAAGTTTAAATCAATCGTGGAATGTACATTTTATAGAATTCTGTCTGTGAATTAAAATACACAATCCACGGGCATTAATACAAATAATTCTAAAGATCACAGTACAGACTGCATAGAATAAGATACCACCGACAAAAAACACTCACACGAAATAACTTATAACAGCACACATATATACTAACCAAAGGTTTAAAAAAAATTTGGAAAAATGAACAAAAGAGGTAATAGTAATTACCTCAGGGGAATGGAAGTGAATACTAGGAAGGAGGATGGGGTCTTAAGGCTATTTTAGATTTAAATCTAATATTTTTGAAAATTATGAAAGGAAATTAGAATCATGTGTTAGTTGTGCAGATAAAAATGAATTTAAAGGGTCTGGTAAGCATTTGTGTAAGCAGATTTTGATGGTGTTCAACTAAAGAGTAAAGCAAAACTTTGGATCATGCTGAATTAATACCAGTACACTTACCAGAGATTCTGTATTCAATATATTGGGGCACACATATAGGCATAAATCACCAAACAGTGTAGTAAGTGTTATCATGAAGTTAGGAATAGAGGAGAGGAAGTTGCTGATTTTCTCTTAGGAAATATGAAGAAGTGAATTTGAGTTTTGAATCTGAAGGGAAAATTGGAATTTGCAAGTCAAGTGTGCCAGAGTAAGCAGAATGTCTGCAGGCAAGGAGAGCAGCCTGCATATAGGACTTGAGTCCCGATAGTTATGACATAGTCGAAGCACAGTGAGATTGAAGACTTGTGTGTGTGTGTGTGTGGAGAGAAGGGCTGCAGGGTCTGTATGATGAACAGAGACCAGAGATAAAAAATTCCAGGCCAGATTGTGGGCCCTTTATACAGTAGAAATGCACATGTTGTTCTCCTTGTCTCTATGCCTTTCCCAAAATTTCTACTTGTTCTATCTACCTATTAAATTTCTAGCTCAAATCCCATAATGTCTTCCTCAACTACCCTGATTTATTTTGAGTTTTCCTTTTCAGAATGCTTTTAGCACCTACAGTCCATATCTATCATTTTGATACTTAAGCACCTTCATTCTGGCAGGTTCTTGTATTGCTTCAGATGTCTTGACTGTCAAAAAAATAAAAAATAAATAAAAAGAAAAGAAAAGAAAAGAAAGAAGGAAAATAAAAAAAAAAACACACACACAATAATTCCACTGGATTATATATTGCTCTTATATCCTGAAATTACTAAATAGGGTATTAGGAACATAATGGATGCCCATAATTTCTGAGTTGAACTGTGAGGAAAGTAGTACTTTCTAGGCTCTCCAACAAAAATCAATCATTAATATAGGCTACAGTGTTAGAGAAAGTAAAGGCCCCAGGAGTAATCCATTTTGGCCCTCATTTTGTTTATTACTTAGCTCTGGTTCTTGGAAAGGTTGTTTGGCTTCTTTGTGACTTTCATCATCTATAAAGTAGGGATGAAAATAACACATTTAACATTTATTTGGTGTTTGCTGTATGTTAGTAATATTACTAAGGCTTTTTTATACACACAAGTAACAGGTACAGATTTGCACCATGACACTTACATAAAATAACTGCTAGATGTCTTTAGTTTTCTAAATCAAATCAAATCAAATCTGGCTTAATCCCCTATATGCTAGGGTTTATGAAAAAGACATTCTCAGTAGTCCCCGACCCCCTACGTTTAGGATTGATAATGAAGTTTACACAAGCTAGGTTTATACAATCTATACAAGTTGGATTTTACTTAGGAAAGTAAATCATTTTATAGGCTCATTGTTCAATTTTAGAGGCCCATTCAAAGGCAAGTGGCTTTGCAGCTCCTGACATTTATTTCTCCTCATTCTTCTCATGACAAATTCAGCATCTAGCACTTTGCTTTAAGCCACTAGTTCTAAACGGAGATATGGGGATTTGGTCCCCCAAGAGACATTTGGCAATGATGGCAACATTTTTAGTTGTTACAACTTGGACAGTAGGTGCTAATGGTGTCTAGAGGTAGAGGTTAAGGATGCTGCTAAACATCCTACAATGCATTGGACAACTCCAACAAAAAGAGTTATCTGGCCAAATACATCAGTAAGGTCAAGGTTGAGAAACTGTTCTCAGCTACCATGGATACTGCAGATAGACTCATGAAAATTTTGCTGTTTACTGTGACAGGAACTCTGCTGATCGCAGAACCTGCTCCAGACCCAGGACTCCAATTTTCTCTACCCTCTTCCTCAAAATGTACCAGCTTCCCTCTGTGTACCCAACTCTGTCAAAATTGCAACTTTGTTTCAAACAAAAAGTTTGGTTCTTTCAAATGAAGACTAGTTTGAGATTTTCTTAGAATAAATCTTGAAACCCAAAGAGGGTAGTTACTTCTGGAGCAAACAAACCCAGAGAACATCAGACTGGCTGTCCTTTCTTCCACAGGAAAAACAAGACAGGAATTCATATCTCATTAAATGATCCTGTAACATTTTCCAAAATAGAAAACTGAGACGTGGGAGACGTAAAGCCACTTATCTAAGAACACTCAGTTATTAAAGAGCTAAAGCCATAACCGAAACCTAATCTTAGCAGTCGGATGCTATCTTTCCTTTGATAAGGAAAGATCATATTTGACTACAGAGATGATAGATGCCTTAAGTCACTTTCAAAGTCACTTCATCCAGGCAAATTGAAAACAGATGGAAGATAATGCATGTTCCCCTGTAGCACATGTTTTATTTTAGAATATTTTAGTGAAATATAATATACATACTAAGAGTGCATATATCATATATGTACAGTTTGATTAATTGTTACAAATTGAGCCTACCTATGTAACCAGCAAGCAGATCAAGAAACAGAACATTACCAGAAACCCCCTTGAGCTCCCTTCCAGCCATGAACCCCTTCTTTCCTCCAATGTAACATAGTTCTTCATATTTATATCCTCTGAAGGTACCTCTCAGGAGTCCATTACAAAACCAACAATGCCATATTCTATTTTCTTTATTTTTTCCATCTCTCTCTTTCTTTCTCCTCCCCTCCCTCTCACCATCTCTCTCCATCTCCTTCCCTCTCGCTGTCTTTCCCCCCTCCCTCCCAAACCTCTTTTTGTTCCTAGTTCCTTCCTTCCTTTATTCTTCCCGGCTACCATGAGTTCATTAAATATTTTTCTTCATTATCTTTAATAAATTAGGGAAAATATAAAAGACAATAGGCCCTGATGTAGAAGAACTATTTGAAGCACAGGGAAAACCTTGCAAAATTATGCCACTATCATAGTAATGCTAGTTCATTTGAATCCATTGCTACTAAGCACCTGGGTCTTACAAAAGTTGAAACTGCAAATATGACTTATAAAATGCCATGTGACTGGAAAAAAACCATGTAGACTGCCAAAAACAATGAACAGAGGAATTGTAGCCAGCATTGAAAAACATAAAACAAATAACAAAATGAAAAAACAAAAGAAAACCAAAAAAGCCTATCCCTCTTGGATTCTTCTTTCTTCTATGCTGCTTCTGAGTGTATTTAACATTGAAAATCGATAGATTAGCATGTTCAGATATTCCACAGACCAACCTTCTCCTCGTATAGTAAAGCTTGGTAAATTTTTAAAAATTAGCATAATATTTGAATTATAGATTATATGAGCCTCTTTTTTTAACAATTCAACTTAGGAATGGAAGAAATAGGAGTAACACCTGTTTTATAAATTAATTATATTGCAGCAGAGCTTTACGGTAGGCAGCTGTTGTGTTTTGTAGAGTGACTTCGATAAGTGGGATATCCAAATCTGGGGAATAATAAGCCATATGAAATTGGAGTTTTTCTTGTTTTATAAAAAATGCAATTTTATTGCTGAGTACATTTAGTTCTTCAAACTCACTGAAGAGCCCTGCCAAACAGTGGTCTTGCTGACTCTGCTCCAAGGATTAGAATAAGGGCACATATATAATTAGCACATCAATTGCTTTAGTACAAATGGTTACTACTACAGTATTTGAAAACAGTTGCAAATAGATTAAAGATGCCTAGAATCATCACCTGTCAATTTTCTTAGCATATCTTATCCTCAGAGATAATATAAAATCTGAATCTTAGTAGAATTTTCATATATTTGGATTAGTTAAGTTCTATTAAATGAAATAGTTCTGTAAAAATCTGGGAAAATTACTACACTTATTAAGGCTTGCTGAACCATACCAACCAATCAGCTGTTTTTCAGTTGATTTAGCTTCTAAGTCCATCCTAACATGGCATAATCTACTTAATGAACCTTACTGTGATTGAATGGATCATTAAGATGGCCTCAAAACTGCCCAAATTTGGATTTTTAGGTCTTTTCTTTTGTGAAGTAAAGTTAGTAGTTTTTTTTAATGCAAAATTTTTAAAATATCTGTGCTCCTGGAGCATAATAATTGTCCCAAATATGTTTATGAAATAGAAATTATTCTACTTTACAATTATTAATCCATCTTCATTGAATATTATTTTCTAGGGTTTTTTTTTTGTTCTGACTGGGATTTTGATTAGCCGCTCAACTGCTGGCTTAATATAGGATAAAAGTCAATATTTATTCCTGTTACTCTTAGAAGAAACAAAGCTTTTTTTTTCATAGATTATAGGTACCTCATCACATAACCACAGATGTTTAAATAATAAGAATTTTATACTAAATAATTATATAATTTCTTTGAAATATTTTTTGGTTCTCAGCTTGTGATACATGCATATTTCAAAGACAAATATCAATGCATTATATTTAAAGTAATACAGTTTGAATTCAGGTTGTTAAGGGGACTCAAACAAGGTTTTACCGAGGCAAAAATTGAGATTATGTATACAAAAGTATCTTGAGAGAGCTTAAGATCAATGCTGATGCTCCATATCTGTCTGTGGTTTTGGCTGCTCGAACTACAATTTTACAATCATGGTATTATCTGTCTTTACCACCTCACAGTTGGAATTAATTTTCCCAGCTAACCAGCCAATGACATAGGAAGACCTTGAGAAAGCAGGACAAATACACAAATGCTGGGTTTAGGAAGGGCCATCAGGAAAGATCCTGGGACAGAGGCCCAGCCTGAGTTGGGGGAGGGATGAAGAGACACCTGAATGTGGGTCTCGGGGGTAGTGAGAGACAAAACTTGTAACATTCCAGTTTAGTGGATTTCACAGTTTTGTCTAAGGATGTCTAAGAGGAGATGGTTCCTCCATGGTACACCATATAAATGCATTGAGCAACACCTAACAAAATATCTTGTCTAGTAATTATTCACAGATTGAGTTTTAAGTAAATCCCTGATTGAAGAATGAACAAAACAAGAGTGTAAAACTCACACACTTTTGGATTTTCATTAATAACATACTTTGAAAAATGTCATCTCTGTTTTGTCTCCTTTCTTTCATTTTGGCTCCTGGAAATATATTTGATTTGAATAAATGATATGTCATCTAACCCAAATGCTTTAAATAACAGTGAATTTATTCCAATTACTCATGCTTGTCCATTTTCCAAATAGTATTAAGTTAGAAATTTGTAGCCAGGTGTGTATGTGTGAATTCCAACTACCCAATTCCTTCTATCATTCTATTATACTACTTGTACTAAATGGAATAACTCTCTTACTTTCTAGCAATTATACTGTGGCTTACATTGAAAGAAGAAATCTGAAGCAGTTTTACTTCTCCTTTCTCTCTTTTTTGTGGCATTTTTTTGTATATAAAAATAGAAGATCTCTCTGTTTTATTTGAATAATAATCTTTGCATTTTGTGCTTCATGAATATTTTTCTCATAATCGTTATTAAACAAATTCCCATGTTAAAATTCAGTTTAGTTATTTTGCTTACATCTCACGGTAATTTTAAGACTTCTTTCTTGAAAATGCATTTAGCTCAGCAAAGTTAATGAAAGACTTCATTACAGGCATTTGCAGAAGCATGTGCAAATCATGAGATGATGAAAATATGTTTCACAAATATATTCATGATTAATTTAATGACATGAAAAGTTAGCTCATATCAAATACCTATGTATTATGAATAATTAACACTGTTACTCTATTAAAAATACAATTTTGACAAAAATAGTTTCTAGCTAGGGTTTACAGTGAGTATATTAATATGCTATAAATATTTTTGTTTTTGAACTTTAAGCTTTTTTTCTGCCTAACCATATAGAAGGACAGAACCTTGTATATGGAAGTTATCCCCAGAATGTGAATCTACCCACTGCTTTTATATCCCTTTATATGTCTTAAAATAGGCCATCATCAAACGGCCCAGCATTGATGTAGCTGGAACACAGTATCTAACAGCATCCTCCGCTAGAGCATCCCAGAGGATTTGTTATTGCTGAAATCAAGCAGATGGTGGCACTCTCATCCACTAAACTCTCCAATATGATCGATCAGGCTTATACCCTAGGGATGTTTGTGAGCAGGAATGGATAGGAAAAGGATTGTATGAATTCCTTGTCAGGATTTCACCTAAGCTACAATAAAATAGGGATGTGTTATTTTCCTCTTTATTCTGGATCTCTGTAGTGAGGTCCTTTTGAAATTCTTCCCTAAGATTCACACTCTTCTTCCTTACGGTACTTCTCAAATTGGACAGCTTTTAAGTTACTTTCTCACTGTTTCTTCTTTTATGCCAGCAAATCCTATGTCTTTTTAAGAACATGAAATCCATTTAATTATGATGATGGGCTGCATCATTCTGTACTTAATCAAAGAACAGCTATTTTGTATTTGCTTTTATTCATATGATGCAAAATTTCCTTTATCGTTGACGTCGTCTTCTTCTCTCTTTTTATTTATGCTTTTCTTTTTTCCTTTTTCTCTTAAATGAAGCACTTTTGTGGTAGGCTGGATAATGACCACCTAAATATTTCCGCTTCCTAATCCCTGGAACTGTGAATGTTACCATACATGGCCAAAGGGTCTTTAGAGATGTGATTAAATTGAGATTCCTGAGATGGAGAGATAATGCTGGATTATCCAGGTGGATCCATTATAATCAAAATAGTCCTTATAAGAGGGAGGCAGGAGGAGGCAGAGCCAGAGGAGGAGGTGATATGATAATGGAAACAGAGATTGGAGTCATGTGTTTTGAAGATAGAGGAAGTAGACCAGAAGCCAAGGAATACAGGCAGCCATAAGAAAAAGGCAAGTAAATAGATTTTCCTCTTCAATCCTCCAGAAGAAATCAGCCCTTTTAAAGACTTGACAGTGAAATTGATTTCAGACTTCTGACCTCCAGAGCCATAAGCAAATAAATGTGTGCTATTTTAAACCACCACATTGTAGAAATTTGTTACAGCAGCAATGTCAACTTGATACAACTTGCAAAGAGAAAAATAAATCTAATAAATCAAATAAATCTAGAATCTGGTATTCTTACACATACTGTTTTTTTAAAAAAATAAAACTACTAGAGACTAAACATTGAGCACTGAGTGAAAAATTTTCCTAGATTCTCTTCAATCAACAGAATCCAGGTAAACTGCTGGCAGGAGTTCAGGGGAGGGGAATGAAGTAGAATTATAAAGGCAATATACTGTGAACTATTTCTGTCCCATATTAGGAAAGTGACATCTCTGAATAGCGTAGATTGGCTGCAAACCAAGTTTGCCAGCCATGTAAGCCATGGACTGGTTGGCAGTGGTCTTCTGGGAATGACAGCCATCAGCTACCACATGATATGAGGTCTAGTTCATTTAGTGTTGTTAAAACAGAAGACCAGAGGCTGGGTAATTTATAAAGAAAAGAAGATTTTTTTATTAATCTTTGTTTATATTTAATAAAATTTGATATTTGTCTTTTAATAGTAAGCTTAATTTATTCAAATATATTATGATTATTATTTTATTAGAGGTGTTCTCTGCCAACTTAGATTTGTTTTATATTTATTTTTAGTCTTTTTGATTTTTATATTTTCTCCATTCTTTTTTCTCACAGAATTGTCATCTACTTTATTATAATTTTTTAATTTCAAAATATTATGGAGGTACACATATTTTTGGTTACATGGTTTGCATTTGTAATGTTTAAGTCAGGGCTATAAGTGTGCCATCACCTAGATAGTGTTCATTGTACCCATTAGGTAGGTTTTTACCCATCCCAATCTTCCTGCTACCCATGCTTGATTTCCACTGTTGTACTTGCCTCTGTGCAAATGTGTGCTCATTGGTTAGTCCCAATTTAATTGCGAGTACATGTGGTGTTTGTTTTACCATTCTTTAGATATTTCACTTAGGATAATGGTTTTCAGTTCCATCCATATTTTGCAAAAGGCATTAATTCATCTTTCTTCATGGCTGAGTAGTATCCCATGGTATCCATATACCACATTTTGTTAATCCACTCATGAATTGATGGATACTTGGGTGATTCCATATCTTTGCAGTTGTGAATTGTGCTGCACTAAACATTCAAGTACAGGTGTCTTTGTAATAAAATGACTTGTTTTCCTTTGAATACCCAGCAGTGGGATTGCTGGATTGAATGGTCTACTTTTAGTTCTTTGAGGAATCTCCATACTGTTTTCCATAGAGGTTGCACTAATTTGCATTCCCACCAACCGTGTGTATAAGTGTTCTTTTCTCTCTGCATCCATGTCAGCATCTACTGTTTTCGGACTTTTCAACAAAAGCCATTGTACCAGGGTAAGGTGACATCTCATTTTGATTTTAATTTGCATTTCCCTGATGATTAGTGATGTTGAACATTTTTTCATATGCTTATTGCCCATTTTTCTATCTTCTTTTGAAAAGCTTCTGTTTATGTCTTTTGCCCACTTTTCATGGGGTTGATTTTTTCTTGCTGATTTGCTTGAGTTCTTTGTAGATTCTTGTTATTAGCCCTTTATCAGATGTATAGCTTATGAATATTTTTTCCCATTCCATAGATTATTTGCTCTGTTGATTATTTCCTTGGCTGTGTAGAAGCTTTTTAATTTAATAAAGTCCCCTGTATTTATTTTGTTGTCACTGTAATTGCCACTGAGCTCTTTTTCATAAACTCTTTGCCTGGGCCAATACCTAGAAGAATTGGTCCTACATTTGCTTCTAGAATTCTTATGGTTTCATGCCTTACATTTAAGTCATTTAGCCATCCTAAATTAATTTTTGTGACTGTTGAGAGATATGGATTGTTTCAATCTTCTGCATGTGGTTTCCAATTTTCCCAGCACCAATTATTGAATAAAGCTTCTTTCCCCCAGTGTATATGGTTGTCTGCTTTGTCAAAGATCAGTTAGCTACATGTGGATGGTTTTAAATCTGAGTTCTCTATTCTGTTCCATTGGTCTATGTCTCTATTTTTGTTCCAATACTATGTTGTTTTGGTTATTATACCTTGTAGTATAGTTTGAAGTCTGAGAATATGATGCCTCCAAATTTGTTCTTTTTGCTTCAGATTGCTTTGGCTATTCAGGCTCTTTTCTGGTTCAAACAAAGAGTAGAATTACTTTTTTCCAGATCTGTGAAATATGATGTTGGTATTTTGATGGGGATTGCATTGAACCTGTAAATCATTTTGGGTAGTATGGACATTTTAATAATGGTGATTCAAATGATCCATGAACATAGTTTGTTTTTCTATTTGTTTGTGTCCTGTGCAATTTCTTTCCTCAGTGTTTCATTATTCTCTTTATGGAGATCTTTTGCCTCCTTGGTTAAGTATAGTCCTAGGTATTTTATTTTCTCTGTAGTTACTGTAAATGGAATTTAGTCTTTGATTTGACTTCCAGCTTGACTGTTATTGGTGCATAGAAATGCTATTGATTTGTATACATTGATTTTGTAACCTGAGACACTGTTGTATTTATTTATCAATTCCAGCAATCTCTTGGTGGAGTCATTGGAGTTTTCTAGATGTAAAATCATATTATTAGTAAAAAGCAATAGTTTGACTTCCACTTTCCAAATTTGGATAGCCTTTATTTCATTCTCTTGCCTGATTGTTCTGGCTAGGACTTCCAGCATTATGTTGAATAGAAGTGGTGACACTGGGTACCCTTGTCTTGTACCAGTTCTCAGTGGGAATAATTTACAGACAAGAAAATATGAATGGCACAAATATGAGAGCTGCTCAACCTCCAAAGTAGTTAGAAAAATTTAATCAAAGCAAAATGAAAATAATTTTACCCTTCAGACTAGCCATAATTTAAAACAGCAATGATATCCAGTCCTAAACAAAAAGAGAATAGAGACACTTTTATATATTGCTGATAGCAAAATGAATCTTTTGGGGAAGTAATTTCATAAAAATTGATTAAATGCTTTGAACCAGCAGAACTAACTTGGGAATCTCTCCTATAAAAATAAAGGCATATAAATGCATAAATGTCCAAAGATGCTTATGGCATTGCTTTTAGTAGTAAATATTGCAAACAAACATCCAAACAAATTGGATGCTTATGGCATTGCTTTTAGTAGTAAATATTGGAAACATATGTGAATGTTTGATATAGCAGATTGGCTGGATAAATTGTGGTATGTCTCCAGTATGGAATATTGTACAGTTATTTAAAAGAGTGAGATACATGTATGTTTATTGACCTGAAGGGAAGTTCTTACTGTAGTGTTAAGCAAAAAAGACAAGTTGCCAGAGTGATGTGTATGGTACGATTCTATTTTGAGCAAAAATAATATATATACACATACACACATTTATATTTTCTTGTCAGTAAATTACTAATTTGTAGCCTCTTTCTATTTTTCTAACAAGTTGTTAGACATTTTCTAATCTTATGTATGATATCTGTTGGTGTATTAGCAGTATTATTATATGAGATGTGATTTTTTCCTAGTATAGTACTGGTTTTTTGGCTTCTTTGTGGTAGTTTTTTTCATATTTAAATTGATAATTCTTCTCTGATAAGTTTATCTTTTCTTTTATATAGCTTCTGGATTTCTGGTTTTGCTAAGAAATGTGTGTGTGTATGTGTCTGTGTGTCTGTGAGAAAAGTTGGTGAAGATACATACTAGGCTGTTAACATTTACTATCTGAGTGGGGGTGGGAATTGCTGTGGTTCCAATGTCCTCTCCAATACTCTTATTTTATATAGTTTCAAATAGCTAGAAGGAGGCTATTCAATGGTCCCAACACAAAGAAATGATGACTGTTTGAGATGCTGGATGTACTCATTATCCTGATCTGATCACGATACATTATATATATCACAACATCACTATGTACTCCATAAATATGTACAATTATTGTGTCACTTAATTTTTAAAAATTAAAAAAAGAAATTTAAATGCCAGTGTGAAGGTGTTGAGAGGTAGGACCATTGGGTGGTTAGGCCATGGGGCTCTGCCCTCATGAGTAGATTAATGTGGTTATCATGAGAGTGGGTTGTTATAAAAGTGAGTTTGGCTTTCTCTTGCTCTCTCTCTCTCTCTCATCCTTTCTTGTAATTTCTGTCTTTCACCATGGGATGACGCAGCATTCTATGTCAGATGCCAGCACCTTGATATTGGATTTCCCAGCCTCTTTCTCCCCTGCTCAGAGAATCTATGAATGGCTTTATAATTAACATATAGATTTAACTGGGATTGTGGGGCCATTTAAAGAGGGCAGTCCCTTTTTGATTATTTTGATAATATTTACAATCTTAAATTATTTAATTGGCTGCTACCAGTTTTACCCTTATATTCCACAGTATATCCCTATCTCTATTCATAGGAACATAGAAAAAGTCATAATTTTGCCTCACTTTTGGTTCTGGGAAATCATTAAGACCTATGAACAACAAAAGAAATTGTTTAAGTACTGGATTTGGGGGGTTCTTCACATTTCCAGTTCTGTAGTTTTGATCTATTTTACCTTCTTTTCATTTGATACTCTGATTTTGAAAATTCTACAGTTACTTGTAAACTCATAAAATGTTACTAATATTAATAATTACTTCTAAGGTCCTTGCCCTGAAACTGTGATCATTATATGCTTGAACAGGTTCCCAGCAGAGTTGGGGAAATTGTTTCCTCCATTTACGGAGAGACCTCAGACCTGAGTAACATATGTCACCACAATCCTAGACATGTTTTATTCATATCTTCAATAAATATTTATTAAGTGTTTATTAGGTGCTAGGCATTGTTCTAGGTGCTAAGATACTGTAATGAATGAAAAGGGTAAAATTTCTGCTTTGTGGAACTTCTATTTGATTAGGGAGAGGCAGACAATAAGCAAAATGCATAAGTAAAATAGACAACTGTATGTTTTTAAGAGACATAATGAAAAATAAGATATGGATAGGGGTATCAAAAGTTACCATGTGGTTGCAATTCCAAAGATAGTGTCCATGGGAATCCTAATGAGAAGATGGCATTTGAACAAAAACTAAACTAAAAAGAGAAACTGATCTATGCATATACCTATAGGGAGAGTGTTCTAGGCACAGAAAGTAGCCAATGCAAAGGTTCAGAGGTGGCAGCAGTCCTGTTTTGCTGGGAGAACAGAAGAAAGATGTCAATGTGGATAGAGCAGAAGGAGCAGAGTGAACAGCAGAGATTAGTTCAGGAGGATTGGAAGGATTGTGCGGGGTTCAACAGGCCACATTATAAGGACTCTGACTTGGTGAGATGAGAAGCTTCAGAGTGATTTTAGTAAAGGAAGGATGGGATTGATCTGCCATTTAAAGTAGATCACTCAAAGTGCTATGCTGAGAATAAACTGAAGATGGTCAAAGACAATAGCAGGGAGAAGGCTCAATTAAAAGGCTATTGCAATAACTCATTTGAGAGAAGGTAGGAGTTTGGATGGTGGTTAATAGTAGAGGTGATGAGAAATGGTCAAATTACGTTTAAGTCTTTAAGGCTAAATATAAAGATAAGATAAATATGAGGATCCAGCAGATTTGTTCTTGTTCTCAGGATTTATTGATGGATTGAATGTTGTCACATGAAAGGGAGGAATCAAAGTCAACCACAGGAATTTTGGCCTGAGAACTGATAGAAAGGACTTGGCATTATCTATGATGGGGAAACTGTGGGAGGCACCGATTTCAGGGTAAGATCAGAGTTCAATTTTGGACATTTCAAGTTTGAAAAATAAATTATACATTTAAATGGAGATATAAAGTAAGCAGTTGGATGAGTCTGCAGTAGAGAAAAGATGTTTGAGATTGAGGATGGGAGAAGATGTGTTTGAGGTTTGAGGAGGGAGGAAAAGTTTTAAAATAATTGTGTAGGAGATTGGGAGATTGAATGGAATTGGAAAATATGGACTGATTGTGGGTCAGCATTAAATGCATATTTAAGATTAGCAATCATGCATTTACTGAGATAGCATCATTAAAAAATTTCCACAAGCATGTGTATTGGTGGGAAATATGTACTAAGATTTTACCATGAGTGGGTTTTGGCAAAAAGGAGTGAGCACAAAAGAAAAGAGAATAAGTGGTATATGGTTGGGAATGATTAATTGATCATGGAATTAAGCTAGATAAGAAGAAATGAGGGGGTAAGGAGTAGTGAAAATGGACTCTGGGTCCCTACACTGTTGACATATTACTGGGTTTGTGGCTGCAGAGGGGTAAGCTGGAAAGACAGAAGGTGGTGATCATAGAATAGAGCTGTTGGTATGTGAGGGTTACACTTATTTGTGTTGGGTCCTAGGGTGTGACAAAGGAGAGGGTCTCGTATGGGATAGAGGACAAGACTGTTGACAGTGAGTAGGTCGAGAAACTGAGAGACTAAGAAATTAAAAAGACTGCATACTTGGATATTGAATTCAGTAAAGATTATGACAGGAGCATGTTGAAATGAAAGAGAGTGAGGCACAGAGAAGGAAGAGCAATCAAGGGGATAGCCAATGACTGCAACAAGGTGGGATGACAGGTGGTGAAGTTTGATGGGAAGAAGATATTGAAACACTGCTGATTTTAAGGAGGACAGAAGGAGAGTAAACAAAAAACTGATCCATTTTGAGGGCCAGTGGTTTTATGGATATGGAAAAGACAGCAGCCACCAACTGAGAGGGCCACAGGGAAGCAGGACCCTCGGGGAGAACCAGGTTTCACTGAGAGCGAATAGTGAAGAGACTGAGGATTCAGCAGATGTTTTTGTTCCAGAGAGAAGATGGAAAGAGTTTCATGAGTTGGAGAAGGTAGCAGATCAGAACTCTCAGCCAAATGTTAAACAAATCAAGAAAAAAACTCAAAATATGAATAATACTCCTTAAAAGAAAACATACCTACACATACCTAGCTCATAGAAAGTAGATTATTTACATCATTATTTCTTGACTTTCCAACCTTTGCATCACTGAGAGAACCATAGTTGTTCCCTGTAGAATGTTTCTAGTCCAGATCTGTACTGAGCTTATGCTTACAGAGTGTGTATTCCATGCTGTTGATTGACTATTGTTAGAATCTTCCGGTGTATTTGCAAATGTGCCTACAATGCTTCCTATGTTCCAAGAAGGGCAGTGGAGCAATTGTGAAAGGTGGGGAAAGGTGAGAGATGGTGTCAGAAAAGGGGGAAAGAATTTGAGAGATGATGGATGACGTGGGAATGTCGAGAAAAGGATCGTGCTGAGATTAACCCAAATGGTCTCAAGGCTCACAGTGATAATGAGCCTGTCAGTGTTGGAGAGAAGGCAGAGTTTAATGTCTTGTTAATGTTCTATAGCGCCCACTTGACTCCCACCATAGCAGCTGCCTCTGAGAACTCTGTGATCCTGGAATCTTCCTGGCTCTTGCCTGTGAAGTCATGATTTCTGGTAGTCAGAAATCAGTCAGGTCTTTCTCTGAGTGCAGTCTCTGTCTTGACTCCTGACAATGGAACTTTATAGGTGCACACAAAAAAACAACTTGAAAGGACAGAGAGAGGGTGAGATAATTAAAAATAAATAATTATTAGGGTTCACTACCAGGGTAGTTGTATGATGATCCCAAGGCTGAAGTATGAGTGTCTTACACAGAGAATAATTTCCAGTCACAATTCCCACTGTGATTTTGTGAATAACATTACTATGAGTTGTCTTGTAGAGCATTTTTGTGAAAAGATATGTATATTTACCTATAGTTAGGTAAATATTTAACTTTGTAAGAAACTACCAAACTTTTTCCAAAGTAGTTGTATCATTTTACAACCCCACTGCCCTTGTATGAAAGTTTAGGCTGCTCTGTGTCCTTGCCAACATTTGGTTTTTTCAGGACTTTTAATACTAACTATTCTAGTAGGTTTGGAATGTTTAAAATTCCACTTCCCTGATGACTACTAATGTTGAGCATCTCTTCTTGTACTCCTTCACTATTTATGTATCTTCTTTTTCAGAGTGTCTGTTCAAGTCTTTTGCTCATTTTTAATTTTGTTATTATTGATTTGTAAGAATTCTTTCTATAAACTGGGTATAAGCACTTTGTGAAATATATATTATAATTTTTTAATATATGGGACTTACATTTTAATTTCTTAACAGTGAGTTTTAAGAAGCTGAAAATTTCAATTTTGGTGATCTCTAATATCAATTTTTGTTGTGTCTTCTTAAAAGAATCTGCCCTCATTCAAACAAATATGGTAAAGATATTCTATTTTTTTCAGAAGTTTTAGAGTACTAGTTTTATTTTTAAGTCTCAGATTTTGTCTGTTGGATGAGGTAAGCATCAATGTTAATATTAATTTTATTATCTATGTTAAATCAACCTGTTCCAGCACAACTTATTGAGAAGCCTCCCCCCCTCATTGAATTATCCTAGTTCTCCTATTGAATCAATTGAACATATATATGTGAGTATATTTGGACTCCTTATTCTTTTCCATTGACCTGTTTGACTATCCTTACCTCAGTATCACATTGTATTGGTCAATGTTAAGTTTTAAGTAAATTTTGATATCAGGTACTACGTGCTCCCTCAAATTTTTACTTTTTCTATATTTTTTTCCTATTCTAGATTGTTTTCTATATAAATTTTAGAATTGTCAATTGCTACAAAAATGCTAGATTTTAATTGGGATTGTGTTGAATTTCTGTGTTAACTTGGGGTGAATTGAAATCTTAAATATATTGAAACTTCCAATTTATAAAAATGCTATTTTCAATATTCTTACTTCTTTAATATCTCTCAGCAATGTTTTGTAGTTTGCAGTGTGGTTTCTGAGTTCCGGTAATTGTTTTGTAGATTCCTTAGGATTTTCTTCTTAAAAGATTATATCATAAAGACATTTTTATTTCTATTATTTACTCTTTTTTCTTATCTCTTTATACTGCTTATTTTCAGCAGTACAATTCTGAATAGAAATGATAAGAGCCTTGTTTTTAATCATGGGAAAAGATATTCAATATTTGCTTTTGTGTATGATCTCACCTGGAGGTATTCTGCAGGTGTCTTTATCAGATTGAGGAAGTTTCCATTTACACTTGTTTGCTGAGAAGTTTTTTTTTCATTGTTAACAGGTATTGAATTTTATCAAATGCCTTTTAACATCTTTTAAGATGGTGGAAGATGGCTTTTTCTCTGATTGATGATTGACATTCTTGGTACTCTTGGTAGCATTGAACCTTGCATTCCTGAGATTTCTCATATAATTTTGTTTGTTACTGGATTAAAATTGCTGATGTTTGTTAAAGTTTTTTTTATGTCTTTATGAGATTTATTGGTATGCCACTTTATTTTTTATTTGTCTGTTTTTAGTATCATGTTAGTGCTGCCGTAAGTAGAGAAGTGTTCCTGCATTTCCTATTTTCTAAAAGTATTGTACAGATTGGTATTATTTTTTAAAAAAAATATTTGGTAGATTCACCAGTGAAATCATCTAGGTCTGAAGTTTTCTTTTAGGGAAAGTTTTTTCTTGCAAAATCTTCTTTAAAATAGGTATAGAAGTATTCAGATTTTCTATTACCTTTTCTATCAGTTTTTTTCCCCCAATAATTTGCCCATTTCATCTATGTTGCCAAATTTATTAGCACAAAGTTGTTTATAAATTCCATTATTACCCTATTAATGTTCATAGGATATCTAACAATATAATATTTTCGATACTGTTACTGGTATATTGTATTTTTTTCTTTTTCTTTTTTGTTGATTAGATTAGATTTACTAGGGATTCATGAATTTCATTCAGCTTTAATGAGAACCAAATTTTAGCTTTGTTAGTTTAATTTAATTTTAATATTTAATCTTCATAGTCATTTATTCTCCTTTACAGATAAAGAAATTGAGGTTTGCTTCAAGTACTTTAAATGTGAACTATAGTAGTAAAACTGGATATATGGGGATTCAAACACAACTCTTTTTAACCCTAGAGCCTGGTCTCTTCCTTTTGTGTATAAGATCTCCTACTTCTCAAATGGACTTTGGCTGCAAAAACTGAAACTCTGAACTTTCTATTTATAGCACAAAATCTGCCACATACTCTTATATTTGGAATAGTTCTAGGATAACTTATTTTAGCTTACAAAAGTCACATCTTAAGCAGTTAGCATTGTAGCTCATCATTCAGGGTAAAAAACAAAAAATAGTAAGAGAAAAATTACGACTGTGCTCTAACACTATCTACCATGGATTTCCTTAGAGCCACAAGGTATATAAAGCAATAATGACAAATTGGTTACTCTACCTGCTTATGTAAAATGATTTAGAATTTCTATTCCCCATGAAGACAGCTAGGGGAGAAAATGGTTCTCAACCAAGTAAGAGCATCAAACTCCCTTCAGGAATCTTTAGTCTGATGCCTTCTGTTAACACCACATGTACCAAATCAGAAAATCAAGTGGTGGTCCCCCCGCCACGTATGCTTTGGAAAAGTTACCATGACAAGTATAATGTGCTCCTCTGGTAAAGAATCTGTGCCCAATTAGTTAAGAAGTTATGTTATGTATAAGGTGAATTATATGTGCTACAGGCTGTTGTCATTTGTTGTTAGTATTTATTCCTTTTGAGTGTCTGTATTATGCAGTAGGTGGACTAGCTAATCTGGAGTATATGTATGTTTATGGGTAGGGTAATAAAGAACTAATTAAATTATTTGATTAATCTTAATGTGTTCTACTGTTATTCTACAAAGCATGTCAGAATTGTTGATATTTTGTTACATTATTGTATGAGAGTTTTGTTGTAAGAATATCACATTTTCTGTTAATGCAGAAAAGAAAATCTCCAGGAGCAAGAAGTATAATGATATGAAGTGCACTGAACCCAAGATTTAGTAGTGGCATAGTATTGACTAGTTTAGTAGAGTGGGTCTGATCTAGGACTGTTTTGGGCTATTGATTCCTATTCACCAAGAGGTTACTAAACAAAACAGATGACCCAAACCAACCTTAGACTGGCCCAGAGAGAGACACAAGATAAACCTATACTTTTAGCCTCCTCCAAATAGAAGACATCCTAGCTTAGAATGGTACCCCCAAGGCTACCTTGAGATGACTGGATTCCAAGATGAAGACTTTTGATATAAGTATTGCAAAATTTCCTTCAGAAGCCTTTTAACACTGTTATCCACTGAAAGCCCTGATGTTAGATTTGTTGCTTGTAACCTAGAAAACACTGCATGTGTTTTAATGGGTACACAAATTTCCATCAAAATAAATGCTACTTCTGTTGACTTCATCACAGTTATTAATGTGAACTATATACCCATATTGAATTACCTATAAAATACATCCAACTGTGTTGGAAGGTAATTTTTAAATGTTTAATCTCATTCTTTATAAAGTCATAAAAATTTCAGTGAGTCTTGATGATAAAGACAAAAATAGAGAAATAAAAATGTAAATAAACACAAAGTAATCAGATTATAATATTTATAATTCTAAGTACATACACTACCAAAATAAAGGGGTTTATGTTTTTTTTTACTCCCTGAAAATAGGGTCACTAGTTATATAAAGGATACCTACTTAAATTGGAATTTCAGATAAATGAGTAATATTTTAATTTAACAATCTCCCAAATATTTCACAGGGCATACTTGCATTAAAAATCCATTACTTGTTTATCTAATATTTAAATTTTATTCACTTTCCTGTTTTTCCATTAAATCTGATGACCCCATTTGAAAAAGAAAATAAAAATTCTTCAAGAGATAATAAGGGTATTTCACAAAAATTTGTATTTAAATAAATATTTTTAAGTAATGTATTTGAGTTATAGCCGTCTTTTCTTTAGTAACACATTCCTCTTTAAATAGGTTACACTTGCACTAATATGAAAATTGCTGTTTAAGAGAAAAAACTCACAACCTATTTTTTTTCAAGATCTAATTCATCAAGGTCACTCTCACCTACAAAAGCATTTTCAAGCAATTTCAACAGATGGGTAAAGGTGCCAACCACATTCAGAGATTTATCCTGACACAATTTATAGCTTCTGATAAGCTTTTTCTGTGGTTCTTTCTCCATGTGACTTAGTTAAGACATCATCCAAAGGTTAAATGCCAGAGTTCTTTGACATTTTGAGCCGGTGAAGAGTATTTTCTTCCTTTCACTCCTAAAAAGATTCCATTGGTGCAAATCTAAGCCCATTTGAGATACTTTTGCAATCATCTGTAGAATTTAAGCAAAAAAACAACCTAGAGTAAAAATGCCTTCCTGGATCCCAACAAGTCATTTTACCCAGTTAAATGTTTTAACAATTAAATTATTCTCTGCATGCACCATCTCAGAACATATCTCAAATTCTAGATTTTTTTAATTGAATATATGAATAGAAAGTTTAAAAAGTTAAGCAAAAATCTACAAAATATTTTCTATGCTAAATTTAGGAGCTTTTCTTTGTAATTCACACAATGCCGTTGTGATTTGGCTGTAAAAACAACACATTTTTCTGATGATGTGGAGAAGACAGCCTTTAGTTCTTTCTCATCCTCCTAATTAAATACTATCTGAATAATCTGGGATTTTAATTGAAACCAAATTATAGTATCAACTTTCAAAGTCAAAGCAAAGAACACAATTAATTCACTGCCTGTGTGCAAACCTAGCAATCATTGCTAAAACTGGGAATCTGTCTAAAACTGCAATATTTTCATGTTTGGACATAATCAAAACTAGGGAAGCATAAAGTTCAAAACTGATTTATTTCTGGACTTATATTGGTCATAAACTGTCAAGTTAAATACTAGACTCCACTACCTCTGTTGACAGAAGATAGAGGGGCTATACAAGTGGCATCTCTCTCTCTAAGATGGAATTGAAAAATATTATACATTAGAAGCTTTAATATAGAACCATATTGAAAATTCCACTTATTATAATGGGCCCAGCATGAATTTTGCTTAATAAAATTCTCAGCATCATATCAGAGGTCACCCCTCTGGGGAACATTTCTTACAGGTCCCTTCTCCATCTTCCTTCTACAACAACTCCCCACCCACTCTTAGTTAAGTGCACATATCACTCTCATTTATCAAATCTATGCCTCTGCATTCTAATTTCTGGTATACTTGCCTGTTTCCCACATCAAATTTTAGCTCACATAAGGAAGTGCCAGTGTCTTTCCTCTATTCTGAAGAAGTGAAAACATGTTCATTAGCCAATCACAAATATCTTTAGCTACTTCATAAAAGCAGCTCAAGTGATAAGTTTAGTGGAGTAGGAAAAACAAAAGAAAATAGTAGTGAATGTTAAACCAGAATGAAAAAAGGGTAAAAGATACTTCATGTAAGAATAAAAATAATTATGAGGTCATAATTTTGATAACTATAAAAATAAAATCTGGAGAATGAGAATTGATTCTGGTTTTAATACAGGAGAGAAATTCTGAAATTAGAAAAATCATTATATCAAGAGTTGTTATTATGTTGAAAAATTGAGAGAAGCATATATGTATTTATACATATATATTTACATATATTAAATATATGTTTAATGATAAACTATTTTCCTATGCATACATGTATACTCTGTATACATATATATACAGGTATATAGCATATATGTATGTATAGGAAAAAGTTTCTTACTAAAAATTTCTCTCTATATACATATGCATATCTATGTGTGCATGTGTGTGTATAATGATTTCTTGGCATTTCCACAAATTCATCTATAAAATTTTATATAATTCTACTAAAAGATATGTTTTAATGGTATTATATTGTCATGGTAGAAAATTATAAAAGTACAGAAAAAACACACAGAATAAAGAAAGAATTGATAATACTACTCATAAATGAAGTTGTCTTAACATTTTAGTTTATATAATTTCAGTATTATTCCATATACATACACTTATTTTTGCTTATTTAGACACTTGAGGGAGGTTTATAATTATTGGTAGGTGGAATGAGTGTTGAGATAACAATTTGTCCTACATTTTTAGACAGGTTCTTTAATAATATTAATTTTAGAGAATTCTTGTTCCCTGGTCAACTCACCATCTTTACAAGCCCCCCCTTTTCCCTAATCCTCCTCAAAACACAGATTCTAAAAGCTAATACTACTTTTCTCAGCCACTTTTTTCATCAATGAGATGCAAAAAGAAGTATGCTTTGATTTTATAGAAAAAAACTTATGTTTTCCTAAGAGAACACAGATCACAGGCAATATCCCTTCGTTTTTTTTCTGCCTTGAATAAGGCTGTAATATCATGAGGTCTTAAATGAAGCAAATTGCTGTGCATGGTTGGGGTATAAAGAGAATACACCTAGGTCCTTAGTGTCTCCATTGAGAGCAGCTGAACTAATTACAGTAAATGCTTATCTCTGGTCAAGTAAATATTCACTATTTTTATTGTCAGTCAGTGTTTAGGCATTTTCTTGCTTGCAGTAGAAACAATTTTTACCCAATAGGAATACTTACCCGGACATGGGCTACTACAAATAACAAACTCTAAAATATTGTTTTGACTGATTTAAGGTCAAATCAAATAGGAAGGTGGGCTAAGGAGACTCAGGTATTCTAAACTCAAATTATGTGCATTGAATAGTGAATTACACTGTTGTTTGCTGTACCTTGGGACATTCCATGTACTATGCTGGACTAGGTAAAGAGAAATGGTGGAAGGGAAAAGTTAAGGCTGGATCTGAAGGCTTTCCTCAAGTTTTAGTTGATGATTTGACTTTTGGTAAATTCTCTTGAGACATTAATTCAAATAATTATTGGTGCATTATATATAGTTGATCCAAAACACATGAAAATTTGGCCAAGTACTAGATATTGAAACTAGCTCTTTTAACTTCTTTATTGAGATTTATGCAACATAACTCACTGTTATTGATGAGATAAAGCTGTCCCAGAGAATTGGGACTAATACAGTACAGTATAGGAGGCTCTGTTACCAGATGATCAAGAACATTTCTAGGAACAGTAGTACTAGCTAGTCATATGAACCCAAGGGACTGTATAAAGGGCCAAAAGTACACTAGAGCTGATTGCTTCTCTTAGCTCAGATTTTTCCACCCACATTCAGCCTTATCTCTCATGACCATGCATATCCGTAGGGAATAGTGACTGGGAAACTGTAAGCTATGTCTGGGAGTCACCAGACTTCTCTGCTCTTGCTGTGCATACTTTATTATTTCCTGTCCTTTATCCTTTTTTAAATGCAAGTGAAGTTGGTGCTCGGTAAAGATTATTATGCTTCATTAGTTTAATTATAGAAAATTCCAAAAGATTGACAGGTAATGCTTATCATTTAATGATTTTTAGCAATGCCCTAAAAGAAGTGAATAAAGTCAAACTAGAGGTAGCTTGTCTGAAAGAAAATACAGGTTTTTTAAGTTTCCTAAATTTGTAAATCAAAACCTTAAATGTTGAAAAAAAGCAACTTTTCTACTGCAGGCTGAAATTGATATGAGCAGAGGCAGCAAAGTTTCAGCCTTAGCAGGATATTAGATTGGGGTTCTTAGGCAGCAAAAAATAGGATTAAGGTATTGCCTTCCCACTAAATCCTAGACTTTCAAAGTACATTTAGTTAATGGCCATTAAGCATAAGAAGCAATGATAGATTGATATAATGGTTTGCAGGCAAAAGACAAGATTCCTCAGGTTTATTGAGTGTATTGAATGTTTTTAGACCACATCCATATTTGTGGATACCTAAAAATGAACAGGAACAAATAAAATAGAAGGCTACTAATTTTTTTAAAAGACTGTACTGTCCAAAATCACCAGACCAGGCTAGCAACAGACTGTGACTTTTAAAAATTAAGGCATTTCTTAAAGATGAGTTCAAATTGAACAGGATGAGTTTGAAGACCTTTGGTATATCATAAGTGTACACATATGCTGGATTTGTTACTTTTAAAGAAGATCAAACTTGCTTAAAGAAGTTTGTAAATGTCAAACAATAGATGGTAGCTAAAACCAGTGTATATATTTCAGTGAGAGTCCATAGTTTAGGAGGACCAGTAATGGCAGACCAGAAGATTGTAGAACATAAAAATTTAAGGGTCAAGTATTTAATAAAAGCAATGAATGAAAAAAAAAAAAGCTGAAAATACAGGAAGAAGAATTGAGCATATTGGATCAAAAGGGACACAAGGGTAAACAGTATGCCCTCAGCTGTATACAAAATTATTAAATTTCTTAAAGGTTTCAAAGAACTTATTAGGGAAGCAGCACTAAAGATCTGGCATAAGAAGATTTGTTTTTTATTGATATTATTTTTTTACAGTTTAGTTTTAAAATTTTATATTAACATGTGTATATTACTTTTTCAATAAGAATGAAATTATTTATAAAAATAAAAGAAAAACTTAACTGGGTGTGGTGGCGCACGCCTATAGTCTCAGCTACTCAGCAGGCTGTGGTGGGAGGATTGCTTGAGCCCAGGAGTTGGAGGTTGCAGTGAGCTATGGTCTTGCCACTGCACTGTATCCTGGCAGACAGAGTGAGACCTTGTCTCTAAAAAAGAAAAGAAAGTAAGAAAGAAAGAAGGATGAGTACAAGTGTGGGTAATTTTCTGGAAGAAGAGTGGCAGAAATTTGAGGATGTTTGTGCTAGAAATTTCACTTTTTTTCAATGATTTAATAAAGAAGTTAAGAAATTACAGGATAGACAGGTAGCTTTAGGTGAGCAGTGGTAGTATGAATGACAAATACAATGATTGTTGAGGGGCATGGAGTGCTCAGTTAACGATGAACACCATGACTTGAATTAGTGCTGACCCAAAGACTTGCTTTTAGTGAGACTTCTGTTTCTTTACATTATTCCAAAAAATTAAATGAAAATGTAGCTTTTTTTCTATGTTTCATTTTTCCTCTCCCTCTCCTTTTATTTAACATGGAGCACTAATGCAGGGTGACTGTGCAACTATAATATTAATAGTATATATATTATATTTCTAGGAATTAATGTTTTTATCATACATCGAGCAACCCTTTTATCCCAGATGGATTTGCCTGGCGATATATGCTTTGTCCTCTTAAATCAAAGTATTTCTGCCAGTGGGCATTGCTGTGACCAGAATAGATTACTAAAAATAAATGAAATTCTCTTCTCTTTTCTCTCGTAAGCACACACACACATGCAACACACTCACACACACACAATTTGGAAATATCTTTAATGCTTTTGAGAATTGACAAATAGAAACTAAAGTCTGCTGGGGCAAAAATTTACTATGTACATATTAAACAAGCTGTCGTTATTTAAACAACTGCTGTTTTGTGTGGTAACTAAATTTGTCTACTGTACTTCATTAGTGGCTTACTAGTACACAATGCTTTCTTAACCTTCAGAGCTGAGATGATTCTGGGTTCTTGCACCCTTACTATATTTAAGATTATAAATTTAGTATATGAGACTATTTATTTTTCATAGCTCCTCTTCAATTAAAGTAATGCGTGCTAGGTGAAGAGTGGTTTGGGAGCAGGGAAATGATTTGGTTAGAGCTGTGCTTTAGGAACATTAATCTGTCAGGATTATGGAGTGCAGGATGGCATCTACATGTTTTGGCAACCGATTGGGTGCTAAGCAGGGTAGAGTGGAAGATGCTGAAGCAAAAAGCCCTTAAATGTGGCTCCAAGTATTTTGGACTCAATCTTTTTGTAGTCTTCATATATGACCCCAAGGTCTTGAATTGTAGGCACTATGAATATTAAGTTACATTAATCACAAAATGAAGCAAAGAAATATCAGGTTTGGGGAGGATACTTAGTGTGTTTTTTTAATATATCCAATTTAAGAATTTGTGGAGATATTGGGTATTAGTTTAAATCAGTACTCAAGAGGGAGGCTAGTAATGGGACAGGAGGAGAGTTCCTTCACTGAACTTCATAAACTGTACGTTTTCAACAAATTTTAATATAACTTGTTCTCTGGATGATTGTTTATCATAAAGTAATAAGGTAATAAAGGAAATATAAAATATGGGACAAAAATATTAGTGTCAGGCCATGAAGTCACATAGAAAATTTAATCCATGGATGATACCTTTTATGTACAAGCTTCCCCACTAATCAAGTGCAGGTCTTTCTCCTATGCTGGTTACTACTTGCCCTTAGAAGTAGGCATTTTTTAATATCTGTGAACTGTTTATCAGTGTCTGTCAGAGTTATTCTCTTAATTCTACCCTACACTTTTTTTAGTTCTTCCATGGCTAAGTCCTTACTGCTTTGGAGCCATGAGTATGAACACTATGAAGTCTGAATAATGACTTTATGTCTGGTACTGGGTCTACATGGACTGTTACATTGGTAAATAACCTCACTTTCTGTATAATCGCAGTAGCTCCAACCCTTCTCAATGCCCTGGTGGAAATATGGAGTTCTTCCCACTCCAAGGCAGCTCTCTGTTTTCTGTTACCTTGATCCCCAAATTTTATGGCTTTAGCAGCCTTGGACTACTTCTCACTTGTTGGCTCAGTGACGCTGCCACTGCACCTGAGCCTCAGCTCCCTGTGCTGCCATAAGGAACGATATCCTAGGCAGAGAACTGGGCAAATGTGCAGTTCACTTCAAGTGTTTCCTTCTCTCATTGATTGGGATCCTGCTTTGCCTGTTTTCTAAAGCCCCAAAAGAAAGATGTCCGGTTTATAGATGTTTATGGTAGGAAGGAAAGTCCTTTAGTAGATATGCCATTATGACTAGAAACAATACTCCTTAAGGTTCTAACATTCTTACAATTATAAATTGTTTTACAGCTTTTATATTTTGTATATACTTAAGGTATACAACATGATGTTTTGATATACATATACATAGTGAAATGATTGCTACAATCAAGTGAATTTACATGTCCATCTCTTCATGTGTGTCACAAAAGCACCTGAAATCTACTGTTAGCAAACTCCCAGTGTACAATACAGTCTTATTAACTAAAATCACCAAGCTACATATTTGATCTGTAGACTAATTCATCCTATATAACTGCGCCTTTGTATCCTTTGACCAACATCATCTCCCCATTCCCCCCATTCCCCCTACCTTTGATAACCAGTGTGCTACTCTCTACTTTTAAGTATTCAACAATTTTTGGATTCCACATATAAGTAAGATCATGTATTATTTTTCTTTTTGTGTCTAGCTAATTTCATTTAGCATAATGTCCTTCAGATTCATCCATATTATTATAAACAGGATCTTCTTTATTTTTTTTGGAGATAGGTCTTACTCTGTTACCCAAGCTGGAGTGCAGTAGAGCAATCATAGCTCAAAAGCTCATAGCTTACTGTAACCTTGAACTCCTGGGCTCAAGCAATCTTCCCACCTCAGCCTCCTGAATAGCTGGGACTCGAAGTACGCACCATTCTACGGGTGACTTTTTAAAAGTTTTTGTAGGAACAGGGTCCTGTTATGTTGCCCCAGCTGGTCTTGAACTCCTGGCCTCAAGCAATCCTCCTACCTCTCAAAATTCTGGGATTATAGATGTGAGCTACCATACCTAGCCTCTTTCTTTTGAAGACTGAATAAAATATCTCAATTCATTTGTGTGGGGTTGTCCCTGAGACCACCCGTAAGTTCAGCGATTCACTTGGAGGACTCACAGAATTCATCATATAGCCATGTTTAGGGCTATGACTGATTAATTTATTACAGCAAAGGAATACAAAGTAAAATCAGCACAGGGAAAAGGAACCTGAGGCAAAGTCTAGAGGAAGACAGGCACAAGCTTCCGAGAGTCCTCTCTCAGCGGATAACTTAATTCCTCCAGTACTGAGTGAAATATTGTCTACCAGGGAGGCTCATTAGAAACTCTAAAACTAAACTTAGGGTTTTTAGACTCAGTGTCCTCTGTCTACCATATATCAAAATTCCAGACTCCCAGAAGAAAATCAGGTGTTTGGCATGAACCACATTGTTAGCACAAAATGCTTTGTGTCCCATGAGCCACTTTTATCATTTAGGGAATAGTAGAAAATTTCCTGCAATGTTGGTTCCCAGATGCCAACCAAGAGCTAACTGTAAAAGTGTCTAAGGATAGCAGCGTTGGGTTTAGTATGTTAAGTATTTTCTGCACAATTTCATAACTCTAATTGACTTCCCAGGGAGATACAGAACTTAACCTGAGCTACCTATTTCATGAACAATGCTCCTCTATCTTATTTTTCTGTTTGAAATTTTAAGGTTTGTGTTTTTAAAGAACAAAATATATTCTGCATATGATTTATTTTCCAAATAATAATAAAATGTGTTGATATCATTGAATACCAATAGATATACAGTTGATCCTCATTATTCTTGGATGTCATATTTATAACTGCCTGCTCTAAAAAATGTATTTGGATCCCTAAATTTCACAGCTCTTGTGGACATGCATGGTGGTGAGAAATTTGAGTTGACTAACACACATATTCACAGCTGAGACTGAACAAGAGAATGGAGATGGGAGAGGCATACAGTGCAGTGCAATACAAGAAGCTCTAGCCTTGGGGCCAGTAAGACTGAATCTGATTCTGAACTCTGGCACATGTTTATGGGGTGGCAAGTCACTTAATGCTCCTGAACTTCATTTTTTTCTTGTACAAAACAAAGAAAATAGAATCAACTACTATGAATTATTTTTTAGGATTTAAGATTATAATCTTTGTGATATATATATATATACATATCTATATAAATATATATGGATATATTTCCACCAGGAGCAATGGTCCAGAATTCACAATTTCAGTGTTCCCAGCAACTCTGTAGAACATCACTGTGAATAATGGCAACAAATTGTATATACTTTTATCCCATTCCTTCATTCTGTATTGGATTTTCTTCTTGCTGACGTTTATGGTTTATAGATTTTAGTGTGTGTTCAATTGTGGTAAAGCATCTTAATCTTTTTATTATAAAGTGATTTAATTTTCCCCCTTCTAGAATAATAGTAGGTATTACATTTAGGTGTAGATTTAATATATGACAATTTTCATATATTATTCCATTTTTTCCTGGCGTGATTGAGCTGGTAAGAAATTTGCTGTAGGTGGAATTATTGTTCCTTTTTAAGTTGGCAATTCTTTTCCTCAGGTGGCTTTTAAGATTCTTCTATCATTGATATTTTGTAGTTATACTATAATATATCTATGGGTTGATTTATTTTTATTACTTCTGCTTAGCTCTTAGAGAGTCCTTTTGAATGGAATAGTAATGAATTTCTTTATTACTGGAAAATTCTTTACCTTTATCTCTCAAAGTATTGCTTCTCTACCAATTCCTCTTTTTTCTTCTCTAAGAGAAATTCACAAACTAAGCCCAGTGCCTGTTTTTGTTAAAAAAACATCTATTGGAACAGAGCCACTTCTTTGTTTTTGAATTGTCTATAGCTGCTTTGACACTTCAGTGTCAGAGTTGAGTACTGTAGTTGCCAGGGGAAGACTGCTGGGCCTGCAAAGCCTAAAATGTTTACTATCTGGCTCTTTATAGAAAAAGTTTGCTGCCTCCGATCTAGAGCACCTATTAGATATATGTTGAAACAATATTTACATTTTTTAACTCATTCTTTATGTTTTTAAATGATGTTGCATTTCTGTGTGTGTTCTTGGTTTTCTAATTTATCAATTCTCTTCAAGTTTTCAATCTAGGGTTTATTAATTTTTTGTGTGTTTAAAAAATATTAATGACCATCTTATTTCCAATATTTTCATTGGTTAACCTCATATAGATCACTTATGATTCATTTCTTCTTGTTCTATTTCAGTTGCTTGTATATTTTTATGAATATAATTTTTCAATGATCTTACTCACTAGAATTTAAGTTCCATGAAAGGTAATGATTTTTGTGTATCTTTTTATTTATCCTCTATTCCCAGCACCTATAATCGTGTCTGGCAATAAATAAGAATTTTATAGATATTTATTGACTATCATCTAGAATTCTAAATACAATTATTTAAAATATTTTTATACAAACCATTCAATGTTTTTAATGTTACCTGAAGTAAATTTACTTCCAAGTTGTTGACTTTGTTGGTTCTATTTTTTATATTTCTTTACATATTTTGTAATTTGGATGTGCAGATTTTTTTGAAGAAATACTCACACACTTTTCTTCTTTTTCTCGTAGCAGTTTAGCAGAAATACACTTATCTAATGTAAGTATTCCACTGCCACATCAGGGTTAATGGCCAATGGCACTATCAAAGACATCTCCCAAGAGAGTCACTAAGCCAGAAGGTGACTTGGCTCCATTCTAGGCAAGTAGCCACACTTACCTATGTTCTCTTTCTCTCCTTAAGAACAGCTTCATATAAGCTATAGGCCCAACCAATGGTCAGCAACTTTTTCTGTTTTTCAGCACCTGCTCAAAAGTAGGACAGAGGTAGGCAAAAGGGTTTTAGAATTAAGCTTGGTTCTGGTCAGTGATTCTTGACAAGCATTTTTAGTTCATCTTACTCAATAGAACTTAACTTCCAGGTGCTTCTTTTAGTTTCTGGGGCCCTGGAAACTCACAACTTCTGCTTCTGGTACTGTATTTGTATTTCTGTTCTGTTTAATCTCCTAGGAATATCAAAACTTGGTTGTGAGGCAAGTTATATACTTCTAAGTTTTTCTCTTTTAATAGTCTACGAGTTTGAGACTAGTAGTTTTCTTAATGTGTAATTATATCATACATCTTCACACTCATTCTTTACTTTTACTTATTTGTTTTACACCCACATTTATTTCCTGCTGCTCTTGCGTCAAGTGCTCCTTTGTGCTGGACCATTGCCATTATCATAGAAACATGCTTTAACATTTACTATCTTACCAAAACCATTTTTTTACTGCACACTTCCCTCCAACGACAGTCCACACTTTTATTCTGCCTTATATAGCATATCTCTCAATGGTTGTCTATACTCACCAACTCCATTTCTTCTACCGCTATGTTTCTACCAACTCCATTTCTTCTACCACTTATGTCATTGCACTCTGCTGCCTCACTGAGACCATGCAGGTACAACCCTAAAGACTGACACATCCAAAATTCACTGATTGCTCGTCAATCCTCACCTTTATAGCTTATGGAAAGCATTTGATATCATTGATTACATGTCTCCCTTCTTGATGCCTTTGCTTCAATTTGGTGATGCCCTCACTCTCCCGGGGTCCTCTGCTTCACTTTTCACTCATTTCCCAGCTCTTTTTTGGACTCTTGTTAAGTTTCTTGATTTTTAAAAAACAATTAATGTTGATGTGCCCCAGGAATCAGTTTCAGACATCCTCTGTATTTATACTTACTCTCTAGAGGATTTCATCCAGTTCTATCTTTTCAAATGCTAGCCATATACTGCAGGTGTGATGTTTAGTTCTAGCCCAACCTTTCTCCTTTTTTGAGTCAATATCTCATCTTGAATTTTTATTAGGAATTTAAATCTTAATATGTCCAAAATGAGACTGTCCATTTCTTCCTGAATCTCTTTAAAATTATATTCAATCAGATCAAGCAAAGAAAAAAAACCTTGTAGTCATACTTGACTTCTATTTCTCACAATCTACATCTAGTCTATCAGAAAATTCTGTTAGCTCTATCTTTAAAAACATATTCACAATCTGACCATTTACTACCATGACCATGACTTGATGATGTTTGATCCATATTCTCTCATCAATATAGGCTAGTTAATTCATTTTCAGTTTTCCTTTCTTGACCCCTGGGTTCTATTCTTTGCATAATTGCCAGCATTCCTTCTAAAATGGAAGAAAGATTATTTCATTCCCCTGCTTATAACCTTCCTTCTTATCACTCAGTAAAATCCAAAGTCCTAAGGTCTGTATGCTTCGGCTTTGGCTGCATTATCTAAGCTCTATAGGATTTGGTCCTGCCTACTTACATACTTACTTGATGTTGTTTTCTAGCATTCCTGCTTACTCATTGACCTCCAAACAAACTGCCATAATATTTCCTCCACAAACACACCAAGGTTTTGTTTCTTTTCTCTATAATACATATTTTAGCAATGCAGATTAGCTTCTATTTGATTAGTGATCAGTGTAAGATGTCAGCACAATACAAAGATGTACTAGGTCTATATGTGATTTTTTTTCCCTAGGCAAAGACAGCCAAAATAGCAAGAGAACAGTTATAATTACTTCCACAAGAAATACCAAAGTTTTTGTTCAGCTGTTGTACTGTGGATACAAATCCACTCTAAGAAAAAAAAAAAAAAAACTAGACCCCTGTATGAGCATCCCTTAGTCCCAGCCTTGTGCAGCTCTCAGCTGTATGGGTTGGACCGTCCTTCATGCACACTCAGTGGCTGTCCCATTCTCTTAGAACTACATTTTCTTTGTTCTATGAGCTCTTGCCAGGCCTGTTCTAATATTAAGTGTTGCCATCTGATTTTCAATCTATTGATTTTTTGTGCTTTAAATACTGTGGGAGCTCCTAGTCTTGCTTAACTATTGTCCTGGGTGACCCAGTTGGTGGTACCAATGACTGTTTATGTTCTCTACTATCTAAAGTTGTAAGATTTTTGTGTGATCTGTTCTTAATATTAATTTTCCTCTAAGTCCAATTAATTTCAGTACATAAATTTGTAGAAAGAAGTTACAGCCTAGTATATAAAAATAGCAGAAACGCCTACATTCTCCTGATTCTGAGGTTTGGCATTTGTACTTCCTTCAGTCAATGACACTCTTCCTCAAATAGCCTCAAGACTTGTTCCCTCACTTCATTCAAGTCTCTTTTTAAATTACACCTTTCCCAAGAGGCCTTCTTAAACAACACATCTAAGATAACAAAAACTCACATTACTCTGTCTCTATAACCTCTCTAAATGTTCTCCTTAGCACCTGGAACTGTATATTCATGCATGTATAGACTAATTGTCTGTTTCCCACAGTAGAATGTAAACTATATCAGGGTAGATTTGTCTGTTTTGTTCATGCAATAAAAATATTTGACAAATATCTAAGTGCTCAATAAACATTTGTTGAATGAATGAATAAATGATTCCATGTGTGACAAGTTTCCTCTTCCAAAAAAAAACCAAAAAACACATTTTCCACAAATAATTTTGATGCACACTACTTTGGGAAAATAATTTCTCATTTTCAAATATATAATGAAATCAAATAAATGAATTTAAAACTAAGAGTTAATTTCATGAGTTAATATATTTAGCCACAAACCAGTGCTAATAAATTAAATATAATTATTAAACTTCCTTTAACTAAAAAGAATTGCCTTAGGATGCCTAATGTGATTATTAATAATTTTATGAGAGAAATTTAAACCTCTCTGGCATAGTTAGAATGCTAGACCTTTAAATCTGAAAAATTAAGTCTAACTGAATATAATAATACACATGCATTTGTTTAGTTACATTCTTATTTTTAAATTTCGGAATATTATAGAGGTACAATTGTTTTGGTTATAAGGACTGCTTTTGTACTGCTTGAGTCAAAGTTATTATTGTAGCCATCACCCAGATAGTGTACATTATACCTGTTAGGTATGATTTCAGCCATATTCCCATTGAAGTTTCCATCTGTGCACATGAATGAAGATTGGTTAGTTCCAATTTAATAGTGAATACATGTGGTGTTTGTTTTTCCATTCTTGTGACACTTCACTTAGAAGGATTGTCTCCAGTTCCACCCAAATTGTTGCAAATGGAATTAATTCATTTTTATGGCTGAGTAGTACTCCATGGTATGCATATATCACATTTTATTAATCCACTCATTAGTTGATGGGCACTTGGGTTGTTTCCACATCTTTGTAATTGTGAAGTGTGCTGCTATAAACATTCGAGTGCAAATGTCTTTTTGATAGAATGAGTTTCTTTCCTTTCGGTAAATACCCAGTAGTGGGATTGATGGATCAAATGGTAGGTCTACTTTTAGTTCTTTGGGGAATCTCCATACTATTTGCCATAGAGGTTTCATCAGTTTGCAGTTCCACCAACAGTGTACAAGTGTTCCTTTCTCTTCATAGATCCATGCTGGCATCTATTATTTTGGGACTTTTTGATAAAAGCCATTCTCACTGGAATTAGGTGATATCTCATCGTGGTTTTGATTTATATTTCTCTGATAATTAGTGATGTTGAGCATTTTTTCATATGTTTATTGGCCATTAGTCTATCTTCTTTTGAAGCTTCTTTCATGTTTTTTGCCAACTTTTTAATGTGTTGATTTTTTTCTTGCTGATTTGCTTGAGTTCTTTGTAGATTATGGTTATGAGCCCTTTATCAGATATTCTCCCATTCTGTAGGTCATCTATTTGCTATGTTGATTGTTTCCTTGGCTGTGCAAAAGCTTTTTAATTTATTCAAGTCACATTTGTTGATTTTTGTTGTTGCTGTGATGGCCTTTGGGGTCTTCTTCATAAATTATTTGCCTAGGCTGATATCTAGAAGAGTTTTTACAACATTTTCTTCTAGAATTCTTATGGTTTCATGTCTTAGATTTAAGTCTTTTATCCATCTTGAATTAATTTTAGTTAGTGGTGAAATATACGGATCCTGTTTCAATCTTCTACATGTGGCTATCCAATTTTACCAACACCATTTATTGAATAAGGATTCTTTTCCCCAGTGTGTATTGCTGTCTACTTTGTCAAAGATCAGATGGTAATGTGCAAATAGTTTTATATCTGAGTTCTCTGTTCTGTTTCATTGTTCTATGTCTCTACTTTTGTACCAATACCATGCTGTTTTGGTTACTATAGCCTTGTAGTATAGCTTAAAGTCTAGTAAAGTGGTGCCTCCAGATTTTTTTTTTGCTTAAGGATGCTTTGACTATTTCGGCTCTTTTCTAGTTCCAAATGAAGCACAGAATTCTTTTTTCCATATCTACAAAAAATGACTTTGGTATTTTGATGGGATTGCATTGAATCTGTAAATCACTTTGGGTAGTATTAACATTTTAACAATGTTGCTTCTGATGATCCATGAGCAGGATATGTTTTTCCAATTGTTTATATCATCTGCAATTTCCTTCCTCAGTGATTTGTAGTTCTCTTTGTAGAGATCTTTCACCTCCTTGGTTAAATATATTTCTAGGTATTTTATTATCTTTGTAGCTATTGTGAAAAGTATTGAGTCTTTGATTTGATTCTCAGCTTGAATATTATTGGTGTGTAAGAATGCTATTGATTTGTGTACATTGATTTTTTAGCCAGAGGCTTTGCTAAATTTATTTATCAATTCCAGGAGTCTCTTGGCAGAATCTTTGGGGTTTTTTAAATAGAATATCATATCATCAGTAAAGACTAATAGTTTGACCTCCTCTATCTCTATTTGGATACCCTTCATTTCCTTCTCTTGTCTGACATAATAACCCTCAATATTTATGCACCCAACACAGGTGCACCCAGATTCATAAAGCAAATCCTACTTGATCTAAACAAAGTGACAAATAGCAACATTGTAATGGCTGGGGACTTCAACACCCCACTGACAGAACTGGACAGATCCTCCAAGCAGAAAATAAACATTGTACTTAAATGGGACTCTACAGCAAATGGGCCTAACAGATATTTATAGAACATTGTACCCCAAAACTACTGAATATACATTCTTCTCATCATCACATGAAACATTCTCTAAGATTGATCTCATCTTAGGCCACAAAACATTTCTCAACAAATTCAAAACAACTGAAATTATACCATGTATATTCTCAGACTATAGTGGAATAAAATTAGAAATTAACTCCAAGAGAAACACTCAATTCTACACAATGTCATGGAAATTACACAACCTATTGCTGAACAATTATTAGGTCAAGAAGGAAATTAAGATGGAAATCAAAAGATTTTTCAAACTAAATGACAAAGGGGACACAATTATCAAAATCTGTGACATTCAGCAAAAGCAGTCCTAAGGAGAACATTCATAGCCTTAAACACCTACATCAAAGAGACAGAAAGATTACAAATCAACAATCTAATGAATCATCTCAAGGAACTAGAAAAGGAAGAGCAAACCAATCCCAAACTCAGGAAAAGAAAAGAAATAACTAATGTTAGAGCAGAACTAAATGAAATTGAAAACAAAAAAAAAAAAATACAGAAGATTAATGAAACAAAGAGTTAGTTCTTTGAAAAGATATACAAAATGTATAGATCTTTTGCTAGATTAACCAGAAATAGAAAAGAAAAGGACCCAAATAATCTCAATCAGAAATAAAAAAGGATATATCACAACTGATACCACAAAAATACAAAATATCACATGAGAATACTATAAAAATTTCTATGTACATAACTTGAAGACATTGTACATAACTGAAGACAGGAAATGGACAAATTCCTGGAAACACACAACCTCCCAAAGCTCAATAAAGAAGAAATAGAACTTCTGAACAGACCAACTATGAGCAAAACAATTAGAGCAGCAATAAAAAAATCTTTCATCAAAAAAAGTCCCCGGACCACATGGCTTCACATCCAAATTTTATCAGACAAAGAATTGGTACCCATACTGCAGAAATTATTTCATAACATCAAGAAGGAAGGAATCCTCCCCAACTCATTTTATGAAGCCAGTATCACCCTGATACTAAAGCCATGAAAGGACACAACAAAAAAATAAAACTATAGACCAATATCCCTTATGAATATAGATGCAAAAATCCTCAATAAAATTCTAGCAAACCGAATTCAGCAGCACATCAAAAAAATAATCCACCACAACCAAGTGGGCTTTATCCCAGGGATGTAAGGATGGTTCAATGTACAAAAATCTATAAATGTCATTCACCACATAAACAGAACCAAAAACAAAGGTCATATGATCATCTCAATAGATGCAGAAAAAGCATTCAACAAAATTCAGCATCATTTTATGATAAAAACTCTTAGAAAAATATTCATAAGTGGAGCAGACCTCAAAATTATAAAAGCCATACGTGTCAAACTCACAGCTAACATCATACTGAATGGGGAAAAGTTGATAGCATCAGAACTTGAGCAAGATAAGGATGCTCACTGTCACTATTTCTATTCTACGTAGTGCTGTAAGTCCTAGCTAGTTACATTCTTTTTTTAATTATTTTATATTTTTTAATTTCAGCATATTATGGGGGTACAAATATTACAGTTACCTATATTGC
>VBSM01003157.1:20581920-20641746 GCA_008086735.1 Cheirogaleus medius | reverse complement strand
ATCAAATGGTAGATCTATTTGTATCACTTTAAGGTATCTCCATATTGCTTTCCATAGTTACATTCTTTATTTTCCAATGAGACATTTAAAGAATCAATACTAGATTATTCAAACATTTCACCTCTTCAACTATTTCTTTTTTTCAAGATTGTGATTTTCACAGCCTATTTTATTTTACCCCCTATTTATCTTCCTTATTTTTCACGTGCCAGGGGGAATAGTGGGCTCTTATTTCCTAGTGGTGAAAACTCTGCAGGGAAACAAAGGGCCTAACCCTTACCAAGCATAATTAGAGCTGTCTTGGAATTTACTATTATATTTACATATCCCTTGAGGAAGAAAGACTTCTGTGGAGTGTGAGTGGGAGTGGAGATGTATGTGTTTGTAATGGATGTAAAGCAGAAGTATGTAAAGAAGGACATAGGAACTGAAACCAAATAAAATTTTTTATGTGTAGAACATTTTGGCTCACACATTCACAGGTGAAACATTTCCTACATAATGTGTTACTTTGATGAATTACTGCGATCTTGAAGAGCAGGTAAGGTGGTCACAGAGGTGCTTACTACAGAGAAATTCTAGTATTAATATTATAACACAATGTAATTATAATTTCTAAATTGATATATTTAGAAATATTCCTTTAACACAGAAGCCTATAACATGTTTTCAAACAATATGCACTTTTCATATTTTGAATATTGTTGTCTTAGGCAATAACTTCTTTTATCATCAAGGCTGCCATATAACCTACCTATTAAGAGATTTGAGAAATGTATCCTTCAGGAAAATCAACTGTTTTCAATTGTAATATTTATAGTCTTTCTGGTTGGTTTTTCAACCATATGATTGACTAATCCCAATTCTCCAGAATTCTGTTGATTCTTAAAAAGAAACATTTTGAGCAGGTATAGAATTAAACTCTGATTACCTAAATTTTACTTATAAAATATGAGACTGTAATTTTAGAGTAAACATATATATTTTCCTGTGTTTTTCCATATGAGAGTTAGTGCAGCAAAGTAGCTAAGTGTGAGTCTGTAATGCCTGGATTTGACAGCTTTCTCTGCCACTTATTGTTCGTGATAGCTTGGGTAAGTCCACTTTTGTTTATTCTTCTATAAAAATGGTAAATAATAGTAACTACCTTAGAGAATTTTTATGATGATCAAATAAATTAATGGATATAAAGCATTTAGAACAGTTTCTAGTATGTAATAAATATTCAGTAAGTATAATAAGTGTTTACCATATTTCATTCTTTTTTTTTGAGACAGAGTCTCACTGTGTTGCCTGGGCTAGAGTGCTGTGGCATCAGCCTAGCTCACAGCAACCTCAAACTCCTAAGCTCAAGCAATCCTTTTGCCTCAGCCTCCCGAGTAGCTGGGACTATAGGAATGCGCCACCATGCCCGGATAATCTTTTCTATATATTTTTAATTTGCCAATTAATTTCTTTCTATTTTTAGTAAAGACGGGGTCTCGCTCTTGCTCAGACTGGTTTCGAACTCCTGACCTTGAGCGATTCTCCTGCCTCGGCCTTCCAGAGTGCTAGGATTATAGGCGTGAGCCACCGTGCCAGGCCCATATTTCATTCTTTCTCTTAGATTAGGTTGCAGATCAATGGAGATTAGTAGCAAAGAATTTAAGAATGTCACAAAGAGCAAGAGCTAAATACAAACTGCTTACTATGTAAGTAAATGGAGAGGTCCCTTATTTTTAATAATAATTTCAGGAGAATATTAATCTTTTCACTGTAACTGTTTCCTGAACAAACCCATTAGGCCATATAGTCTTAGAAAAATTACTTTTATTAGTGTGTACTTCTATCTAGGTGCATAAATCTTACAATGAAATATGGAGCTTGAAGCAGAAAAAATTAATACGATAGAAGATATAAAATAACACGTGAACAGATATCATGCCATATTTAGAATCAAGACTAATTTTTGAGCTTCCTAATTATTAACAGAAATAACTAACGTGACAAAAGCCTTGAAACTGTGTGTTAAAGAAGTGACATTTCTTCCATAAAAACCTTTAAGGATCTGTTGACTTGGTCATAAAAATTGTGTTGGGGCTGAAACCTGGCATATGCTATGTTCATTTGAAGTACAAGTGGCTTTTCATTATTTATAAATTTTTACTGTTATATTTTGAAAAGCAAGAAAACATTAGCTTTATATTTCTAATTTATTAAAATCTAATGGAAATTTTATTAGAATGGAAATTTTTGTTTTAGATGTTATGATTAAATTTTGAAGACTGCAAGGCTTACACATACACAAGGCATACACATAAACTTAATGGGAATTCTAGATTATAATTAAGTTAGTAATAGCATGTTGTGGCAGAGGGAAAATTTGAAGGCCAAATAAGACATGTGGTAGTAGTCACTGCTTGGGCTGACATACCCCAGGGGCTTCATTAGGGATAACTGTACTATTCTTTTGTAAAATTTATAAATGTTAAGTACAATCAAATAGAATAAGCCTTAGATTCAAGTATAAGAAAATAACCGCAAATGTATTTGCTGCTTTAGAAACATAACTTTTTGATGACATTGAGTTACAGAAATATGTGTGTTGAAGAGACAACTTGCACGGCATTATTTAAGCCAAATAGTGCTGGTTAACACAGTAGGCCATTTGGGTAAAATATTTTGTTAGAATTATAAATTGAAATGCCTGATGGTAATAAGAACAAACTATGGATATTGAAAATTATTTCTGTTCATCCTGTTCTAAACTTTTGCTCAAATTATTTTTAGTGAAGCACATTATGTGGATATGCTATATATATGTAGCTTTCTGGGTAGGAATCCTGAAGCCATATATATGGGTAGCAATTGTAACTTTTTTTTGCTGATTAAACAATCTCATTTTGAATACCTGATCAATGGCTGATAATTAAATCTATTCAATTTTAATTAAGCTCAGACATTTTAACATTTTTCATTTCAATTGTACTCAACTCAGAGTACACTCTTCTTATGGGCACTTCATGGAGCATCTTGTCATTGATGGATATGGGACAACCTCTATCTTATGCCACCAAACTGAGAAGGTGCTCACCCCTAAGGTCTTTGGTTGTTAGCATCTAGTCTCAGGGGCATGTGAGGCAATATTTAAGGCCACACAGTACTTTTTATGAGTTGGTTTTTGGATTCTGTGATTGTTTAGGGGATTTTTCAGTTCCTCTAGCCATCCCAGATATCCCATAACTCTCTCAAGAAGAGCAATGAGCATGGGAAAGTTTCACTTGCATTTCTCACTTTTCTGTGACTGAAATTTCAGCATGGTGAGGGCTTTCTTAGATTATGTCTACATGGAATTACTCTGTCAGTTTCTAATCTACTATAATGATACCATGTTGGTTTTAGATATTTCTCTCTGAGGGTTGGCATCTTCCTGAGTTTCAACTCAAAAGTAAGGCTCATGTATCTTGCTTTTATATCCTTACCAAGTGTCTCTGGAATGTCTGCCATTTCCTATCATCTCTTACCCTGAGGTTAGGTTCACATTGGGTCAGGTGGGTTCAGGGCACCATGTTAGACATCTGTAGGAGCATTTAACACCGTGCTGGATACTTTTAAATTGCTCTTCTGGATTCATTTCTCCACCATTTACCACCATGTTCTGTGCTCTAAATGGCTCAATTATTTGGACTAAATCAATTAGAACTCTTGTTCTCTGGTTTCTATCTCCTAATGTGAGATACCAGGAAAAGATTGGAGGGCAGCAGTGTGGTGATATTAGGGAATTTATTCTCCCATCTCATTCCTACCATTTTCCTAAGGATTAGAACTCCTGTCAGATGATCCTCTTCTAGAACTATAGCTGAATTTTGTGGGTTTTACTAACCTCTATTTCCCTTTACATCATCAGGCTGTGGTGATAAAAGCTCACCCTTTTATTATTAACAAGATTTTTTACCAATCATTTGATTTCTCTTAAACCTGCTTACATGTTGTCAATTATGCTTTTATTTAGCTCTCCACATTATTATTTTTTAATGCCTTCTTTTTGCTGATAAATCTTGACACAGTATTTGGTAGCATATGTGGCCCCAGGGAAAAAAGCTTCAAATTGGGAATCTGAGATTGGTTTTCTTATATAGCTAAGCAGCACATGGCCACCCTGCTCACTAGAGGGAATAGTAATCCTAGTCATGTGATGGCATCGTTATTCAAATTATTACCAGCTGTGGTGTGAAATGAAGTCCATGTGGAAAATAAGGTGTTGGGAGATCAACTAGTTATTAGCTAGTTTGTCTGACAACAATCATGGTTATAAAGACTGGGTGGTCAGCTGACTTTTTCAGATGACTTTGTATAGTATATACAGAGAAAATGAAAAACTGAGGGATCATTACAGTCTATGATCCATTTTGAGCCAGTTTTTGTAACAGGTGTAGGGTTTGTGTTTGGATTCATTTATTGGTATGTGAATATCCAGTTGTTCCAGGACCATTTGCGGCAAAGACTGTCCCAACTCTATTGAATTGCCTTTGGTGCTTTGTCAAAGGTCAGTTTATATGTGTTCTGGTCTCTTTCTGGGCTCTCTATTCTGTTCCATTGATCTATTTGCCTATTAGTTCACCAATACCACACACTTGATTATTGTAGTTTTATAGTAAGTGTTGAAGTTAGGTAGTTTCAGTCCTCTGATTTGTTTCTTCTTCTTCAGATTTTGTTGGCTATTCTGAGTCTTTTGCTTTTCCATATAAACATTAGAATCAGATTGTTGATATATACATAACAAAAGACCAAGTTGGGAAGAAATTTCATCTTACAATATTACATATTCCTATCTACAAACTTGGAATATCTCTCCATTTATTTAGATCTTGGATTTCATTCATCAGAGTTTTATAGTTTTCCTCATATAGGTCTTTTATATATTAATACTTTGCTAGATTTATACCTAAGTACCTCATATTGGGGTGCTTATATAAATGGTATTGTGTTTTTAATTTCAAATTCCAATTGTTCATTGCTGATATATAGGAAAGCAATTGATTTTAGTATATTCATCTCATATCCTGAAACCTAGCTATAATCATTGTCAGTTCCAGGAATTTTCTTGTTCATTCTTTGGGATTTTTTAAATAGATGATCATATCTGCAAACAAAGGATATTGTATTTTATTCATTTCGAATATTTATACATCTTATGTCCATTTCTTCTTTTATTGCATTAGCTAGGACTTACAGGATGATGTTGAACAGAAGTGATGGGAGGTGACATCCTTGTCTTGTTCCTGATCTTAAGAGGCAAGCATCTAGTATCCCATGATTAAGTATAATGTTATCTGTAGGTTTTTGTAGGTGTTCTTTATCATGATGAGGAAGTCCTCCTCTACTCCTAATTTGCTGAGAATTTTTATCAATAACACGTGTTAGATTTTGTCAAATGTTTTTCCACATCTGATGATAGAGTCATACAATTTTTCTTCTGTAGCCTGTTGATGTGATGAATGACAGAAATTGATTTTTAATTGTTGAACCAGTTTTACACACCCAGAATAAATCCAACTTGGTATTAGTACATAATTCTTTTTATAAAATTGTTGGATTCAATCTACTAATATTTTGGAGGAGTGTTACATTGATGTTCATGAGAGATTTGGGTCTGTAGTTTGCCTTTCTTGTCATGTCTTTGCCTTGTTTGGCTATTAGGGTAATGCTACCCTCATAAAATGAATTACCTCTGCTACTACTTTCTGGAAGAGATTGTAGAAGTTGGTATACTTTTCTCCTTATGTTGGAAAGTATTCACCAGTGAAACCATCCTGATATGGTGCTTTCTGTTTTTGAAGATTATTAATTAATGATTCAATTTCTTTAATAAATATAGACCTATTTAGGTTATCTATTTGTCTATATGTCAGTTTTGGTAGATTGTGTTTTATGAGGAATTTGTCTATTTTATCTAAGTTATCAAATATGGGGGTATAGAGTTGTTCATAACATTCCTTTATTATTCTTTTAATGTCCATGGATCGGCAGTGATAATCCCTGTTTAATTTCTGATATTATCTTAGTAATTTGTGTCTCCTCTCCTTTTTTCTTGGTTAGCTTGGCTAGAGGTCTGTCAAATTTATTGATCTTTTCAGAGAATCAGCTTTTGATTTCACTGATTTTTCTCCATTCTTTTCCTGTTTTAAGTGTCATTGATTTCTGCTCTAATGTTTATTAATTTTTCTTCTGCTTTTTGTAGATTTTTACATTTCTCTTCTTCTTCTAGGTAAAAGCTTAGTTTATTAATCTTTTATCTTTCTTCTTTTTCTATTCCGTGCATTGCATGCTACAAATTTCCTTCTAGGCACTGTTTTCACTTCATCCTATCCATATTCTGGCAAGTTGTATTTTCATTTTCATTTGGTTAAAAATGTTTCTAAAATTACTTTTGAGATTATTTTTTGACTCATGTGTAATTTAGAAGTGTGTTGTTTAATCTCCAAATAATGTAGGATTTTCTGGCCATTTTTCTATTATCAATTTCTAGTTTAATTCCAATGTAATCAACTTGGTACAATTCTATTCTTCTAGATTTGTTAAGCTGTGTCTTATGGCTCAGAATACAGTCTATCTTGGTGAATGTTCTATGTCAGTTTGAGAATGATGTGTATTGTGCTGTTGTTGGATGAAGCATTCTATAAATGTCAAATAGATTCAGTTGATTGATGGTGCTGTTCAATTCGTCTGTATCCTTACTGATATTCTGCTTGCTGGATCTCTCAATTACTGATAGAAGTGTGTTGATGGCCCCAACTAAAGTCATGTGCCACATAATCATGGCAATCATGGACCACAAATATAATGGTGGTCCTATAAGATTACAATGGAGCTGAAAAACTCCTATCACCTAGTTATGTCATAACCATCATATGGTCATAGTGTAATGCATTACTCATGTGTTTGTGGTGATGTTGGTGTATACAAACCTACTGCACTGCCAGTCATATAAAAGTATAGGACATATAATTACATATAGTACATAATACTTGATGGTAATAATAAAGGACTGTTACTACTGGCTTATGTTTTTATTGTACTATAATTTTTAATGCCATTTTAGGATGTAGTTCTGCTTACAAAAAAAATTAGCTATAAAACAGACTTAGGCAGGTTCTTCAGAAAGTATTTTGGAAGAAGGCATTGTTATCCCAGGAGATGATAGCTCCATGTGGTTGTTTTTTTTTTTTGCCTCTGAAGACTTTCCAGTGTGACAAGATGTGGGGATGGAAGATAGTGAAGTTGATTATTCTGACCCTGTGTGGGCCTAGGCTAATGTGTGTGTTTATGTCTTAGTTTTTAATACAAAATTTAAAAGTTAAAAATTTAAATAGGAAAACATTTATAGAATAAAGATATAAAGCAAGAGAATATTTTTGTACAGTTGTACAATGTGGTTGTGTTTTAAGCTGTGTTATTACAAAAAAGTTGAAAAATTTAAAAGATTATAATATAAAAAAGTAAGCTAAGGTTAATTTATTATTAAAGAAAGAAAAATATTTTAAAAATAAATTTTGTATAGCCTAAGTGTAAGGTGTTTATAAAGTCTACAGTAGTGTACAGTAATATGGCCTTCAATTCACTCAATCTTCACTCACTGACTCGCTCAGAGCAATTTCCAGTCCTCAAGCTTAACTATAGGTTAAGTACCTTGTAAAGGTGTACAATTTTTATCTTTTATACTGTATTTTTCCTGAACCTCTTTTAGGCTTTTTAGATACACAAATACTTATTGTTGTGAAACAACTGCCTAAGTTTCGGTAAGTAACATGCTGTACAAATCTGTAGCCTAGAATAATTGGCAATACCATCTAGGTTGTGTAAGTACACCCCATGATGTTTGCACAATGAAAAAAATCACCTGATGTGTTTCTCAGATTATATACATGTCTTTAAGCAACACATGACTATATTGTGGTGGTTTTTCTATTTCTCTTTACAGTTATATTAGTTTTGGCCTCATCTATTTTGATGCTCATGTACATTAAGGTGCAAACACATTAAGAATTGTTATGTCTTCTTGGAAAATTGACCCCTTTATCATTATATTATATTCCTCTTTATCCCTGATAATATTTCTTGTTTCGAAGTCTGCTTTATCTGACATTAATATAGCCACTCCAGCTTTCTTTCGATTTGTTAGTGTGGTATATCTTCCTTCATCCTTTTGCTTTTATTCTATCTGTGTCTTTATATTTAGAGTATGTTTCTTATAGATGACATATAGTTGGGTCTTACTTTCTAATTGCTCTGTCAGATTCTCCCTTTAAATTAGTGTACTTAGACCATTTATACTTGAAATGATTATTGATATAGTTGGGTGAATATCTAGCATATTTGTAACACTTTACTACTTGTTAAACTTGTTCTTGGTTTCTTTTCCTTTTTAAAAAATCTTCTCTTCTGTTTCTGCCTTTTCTGATTTTAATTGAGCATTTTATATGATTCCATTTTGTTTTCTCTCTTAGGATATCAAATATATTTCTTAATTTTTTTTTTTTAGTGTTTGCCCTAGAATTTGTGATATACTTTTACAATTAATCTAACTTTACTTTCAAATAACTCTACACTGCTTCATGGGTAATTCAGATAACTTATATCAGATTATTTCCAATTCCTTCCTCCTGTCACTTATGACATTGTCATTCATTTATCAAAAAGTTACAATCACCTAACACATTGCTCCTATTATTATTTAACAGTTATCTATTAGACCACTTAAGAGTAAGAAACGAAGCCTTATTTTACCTTTACTTATTCATTTTCTGATGCTCAATTTTTTTTGTTTTGTTTTAATGTAGACCTGTTTCTTTTTTCTTTTCTTTTCTTGTTTTTTTTTTCTTTTTTTTGTTGCAAATCCAAGCCATTCTCTAGGCTCGTTTCTTTATTTGTAACATGGACCTGGGAAAGTGTCTACACCTACAAGTTCCTTTGAAAGGTCTCCTTTCCATAATTCTTCACAAGAAAGTAAAATTTATTCTCAGACTAACGATCATAGCTCCATGGTTGTTTTGTTTCTTTTTTCACTTATATCACTTTCCTTTAAAATTACATTTTAAACACATGTCTTCTGATTTTAGAGCATCTACTTCATAGCAAGCCACCTCGGCTGGCAGATTACTCAGTTCAAATCAGAATGCCAAGTTGATTTTTTAAATGTGAGGCATCCCGTCTTTTCCAAATCCTAAGAACCCATACCTAAACCACCACCAATTTAACCGAAATACTGCCCTACGAAAAGTTGACGAAATTATAATCAGTCCATTCCCTGACTATGTTTCACACATATTAACAAGGAGATTCGCAAGGAATGACATCTAACAAGTCACAACCTGGTGATGGAAACTTGCTGGACCAGAGAACAGCTGCAGGGACGCAGCAGGGAGAAGTGGTCAAAAGCAAACAGCAGGAGGAGTTTGAAGTAAATCATCCCCACCCGGATTCGGCTAGACAAGCTAGTTGGCAGGAGCAGGGCAGGTACTTCACCGGCCAGGTAGGAACTGGAAGCCAGGACAAGGTGGGCTGTGTTTACACCCCCACCCCCAATCCCACCCCAGTGGCCCCGACCCTCAGGAAACCCCAGGGGTCTCCATCTGGCTGGCTGCGCCCCTCTAAAGTCAGTCAGCTGGGGCTCAGGGGCAGGGCGATAGCAAGTACTCACTGCACACAGGCTCACAGCCCTGGGCCTCGGCGGACATCTCCCGCAGCCCCCAGCCGCCCCTCGCACCCACCCTCAGGTCCGAGCTCCGCAGGCCTCGCCGCCGCCTTGGCCAAACTGAGGGGCTGCGGCTCCGGAAGAACAGGCCGCGCACCAGTGTCCCCGCCCGCCTGCCGCCCTGGCCCGACCACCACTCCGTGGCGGCCAGCTTCCCAGAGCGGCACTGAGAGTTGTCTGGCAGAAAAGGTGGGGAGATGGCACCTGTGCCTTGGTGTCCAGCTTGTTCTGTCTCAGCACTGCCGGCCCCTCCGCCATGACCGCATGCCAGCGTCTGGGCGGAAGGAGTTCATACCCGGATCCTGTTTCTGACTTACATCCTTTTCGTTCCCTCTGAAGGACTTTCGAGAAAATTCTTTCAAGGTGGGTCTACTGGCAACAAATTCCCTCAATTTTTGTCTGAGAAAGTCATTATTTCTACTTTGCTTTTGAAGGATAATTTTTCAGGGTACAGAATTCTAGATTGGTGGCTTTTTTCTCTCAATACTTTAAGTATCTCTCAGTCCACTCGCTTCTTGCTTACATGGTTTTTGAGAGGTAAGTTGTAACTCTTACCCTTGCTCCTTTAGAGGTAAGTTGTTTTTTTCTCTCTGGCTTCTTTCAAAATCTTTTTTTATTTTTTTTTCTGAGACAGAGTCTCACTCTGTTGCCCGGGCTAGAGTGCCGTGGCGTCAGCCTCGCTCACAGCAACCTCCAACTCCTGGGCTCAAGCGATCCTCCTGTCTCAGCCTCCCACCATGCTCTGCTAATTTTCTCTATATGTTTTTAGTTGTCCAGCTTATTTCTTTCCTTTCTTTTTGGTAGAGACCGGGTCTCGCTCTTGCTCAGGCTGGTCTCGAACTCCTGGGCTCAAACAATCCGCCCGCCTCAGCCTCCCAGAGTGCTAGGATACAGGTGTGAGTCACCGCACCAGTCCCCAAAGTCTTTTCTTTATCTTTGATTTCCTCATCCTGAATATGATGTGCCTAGGTAGGGTGTGGGAAGGGCTGCATCCTTTTTGAGCATTCCCTTTATGTTCACTGTGTTTTATTTTCACTTTTCTGTAACTCACTATTTCTCACAACAAATTTAAGGTTGATACAACAAAAACATTTAAGTAAATACTAATACAATGTACATAGCAGTAGAAAATAAGGTCCAAAGAGCTAACATTACAGCTAAAATTGAACTTAATGTGTGGTAGACAAGATAGGAGATACTCAGATATCTATATGAATCTCATAATTTACATGATTTACATTGATTTCCTGTATTGAACAACTGCTGTCTGATTTCTCCTAGCACTCAATCTCCCCAACCCTTCCTCCCTCTCTCCCTTCTCTCTGCCTAATCCCTTCGCATGCATGCGTACACACACACACACACACACACACTATTTTCTTACATAGAATTTTATATGGGATCATTGAGTGATATGATGGACAATATCATGCACAACTTTATTTTAAAGTAGTAGTACATTTCATATATCTTTTTTATATAGTGTCCTTTGATAAATTTGAAAGAGTAATGGAACACAGTAAAAATGATACTGTAAAGTGTAAGGTAATAGTGTTTGAATAAGTAATCTGGTATTGGTTTCATGTGATTGAGAAAAAGAACTGAAAGCATGTCGAAAAGGCATAGTACTTTACATCTTTAAAACAACTTATATCCTGTAAATTGTATCCTTTCAGGCAAGCTTTTATTAAAACTGCCCAGAGAGAATTTGAGGTTGTGTTCTCTGATGAAGTGTTGGAGTATGGGTATGCTACAAAGCACACAGACTGAGGGCAGATCCACATGCTTTATGACAAGCAGATGGGATGACTTAAATCTTATGAGGAAACTTGAGGAGCACTTGCCTGGATAAATGATTACAGCTTACTCACAAAGGGTGACAACATGGATATCTGTAGGAACATTTAGTATTTAGGATCATTTAACATTCATGTTAGGAAGCTGTAATGGTAATCTTTAGCACATGAATAGGGTTATGATTGTCTCCAAATTCTACACCATTCATGAAAAGGCAAAATGATCTGATTTTGAAATATTTTAAATCATATGTCATTATAGAGAAACATCAATAGTACTCATTTGGAACTTCTTACTTTCTCATTGTATATCAGTACAAGTTACTTACAAAATAAAAATGAATTAAGTTGTAAAGAGTAAGTTGATGTAAGCAAATTGAATTTTGGGGAAAGTCTTCCAAAGACAATAATTTTTAGTTTAGAAAAAATGTTATCATGTCACTCTTTCAGATATAATTAGATATCTGCTCCAATTGTCTTACTGAGGACCCTTCTGGTCTATCTTAATAAAACATTATCTATTAATATAAATGGGAAGATTCAGTTCATTCTCCATGGCAGGTGTAGTATGCATTTAGTTAACCTAAAAGTGGCTCTAAATAATTCTGATGTTAGTTTTAAAAGGGTTGTAGAATACTCTTGTTAACTCTAATTCCTAAAATGGTCTAGCACTGTCAGAAGATATATTAAAATATCAGAATGCACAGGACTTAAAGACTAGTTGAATAGGAGGTGATTAGGAAGAGAAAACCAAAAACAACCAGAAGATAAGTGGATGGTTGAACATGTTTCACACATCCAAAGCTTGTTTAGATTTAACTATAAATCTGAAAAGGATGGCAGACTAGCAGCAACCCACGAGCATGCTACTCTGAAGGAAAGAAGTGCAAACTGCAGGCAGATGACTACCTATGGATAGCTCTTCTTGGAAGGAACACTGAGAAATCACAGAGAAACAATGTGGGACACTCAGTGTGAAAAAGAGGGTGACGGGTGATACATTAGGAGGCATCTACACACAAGGAAGAATAGGAAGATAGAGCACTGGGAAGACAGGTTCACCCCACAGGCACTGTGGCCAAGTTGTAAGAGGGCTCCCTCCACTGCCACTATATGGGTGATGGGCACATTTGTAGTCCTGACTCAAGCCATGTAACAAAAATATTTGTACTCCCTTAATATTTTGAAAAAGAAAAAAAAAATATTTAACTATACATCTTTCCAATGTCTTTACTTACTATTTTTTTTCTTTCTAAAGTACATTGTTCAGTGTGGTCTGCTAATGCTAAGTTTGCCTTTGTTATTTGAAAATATGTATATTTTTTCTCTTGTTCCTGAATGATAGTTTTTCAGGGAATATATTTTTATTTGATTATTATTTTCTCTATGTACCATTAATACATCATTCTTTCTTTGTCTTTTATTGAGTCTACAGAATAATCTTCTTTTTTGTTTTACTTTTGTAGAAAATCTATTTTTCTATTTGATAACAAGTCACCTTGTCTACTCTAAGGGAGGAAAAATATTCTTTCCTCTACCCATTTTAGGCTCTAGCTGAGGCCTCTAAAATGAAAGTTTATCAAGGGAAAAGCATACACATTTATTTAAAGTTTTACATAACCTAGGAGCCTTCATAAGGGAATGAAAATACAAAGAAACAGTTAGACCTGAGTGTTTTTTTAGTAGGTTTGATGAAGAGCGGATAGTCATCAAAAAATATGAATGGCAGAAAGGGTGTGCTCTAATGATAATAAACTGGGGAAACTTAGCAAGTCCTGTTTGTTCAGATTCTTCTCTGTTCTGTGTCTTCAGAGATAAAGATGCTCCTTTCCTCTGGGTATAAGGAGGGCGCCTCCCACATGAGTGTCTTATAACCTGCATCCTGGGAATGTCAGAAAATCCTTTCTAGGTTTTATGACATGCTTCAGAGGAGACAGGGGGAAGATCAGAGTGATCTTGCTACTTCTACCATTTGCTCAGATTCCTTCAGCTTAAGGTAGTATCAGGTCTCAGTTTGAAATGTCAGTTCTTGGTGCACTCTTGGACAAACAATGACCAGACATACCAAAAGCAAGGTTTATTGGGGAGAGAAAGGTAGGATTATAGAGCAAGAGCGAGACATACATTTATAGAGTGAGAGCAAGATATGTTTGCCACAGACCAGGAATGGACTTCTTGTCCCCACAAAAAGGCCTTGGTTCTGGTCTGGGTCTCCTTTTATAGTGTCTGAATTGGGCCCTCCTTGTGGTTCAGATGTTACCATGGAACCACTTTGATGGACAGTTGGGAGTTATAACCTGAGTCTTACTGGGCATGTGGATTGCCCATGAGCCTCTCTGAAAGCTGATTGTTCTGGGTAACTTTCCAGACTCTTTGTACCTATGCTGCTTGGCCCCTGGGCTAGAGAGTCCTCTGCATTCTTTTGCAGTTGGCATGCTAAGTTCTAATTGGCAGATTGGTAGGGTGTTCTCTCCTCCTCCAGGTGTGGGAGTTGCCTACCTTTTCCCCAGGAGGGGCTGGAGGTCCCTAGCTGTCTACCTAACAGTATCATGTCCTGAACCCCATCACTATTATTATTATTATGTTCTTATTTATGATTATAGGTATAATATTGATTTAATTTTGCAGTGTCCAATTCCTGTCCTCTTTGAGTTGAGCTATAATCCTTCCCTAGGTTTCCTGAGATACCCCATATCTTTATTTAAAAATACCCACTTTTGTTTATATGAAGTAAAAAAGTATATTAGCTTTCTTTTGCTGCATAACAAATTACTGTAATATAAATGTAGCAGTTTAAAACAACAGTCTGAAGTCAGAAGTCCAAGTAAAGTTACCTGGATTATCTGCTTAGGGTCTCACAAGGCTGAAGTCAAGGTGTTGACAGGACAAATTCTCATTTGGAGCTCAGTGTTCTCTTCAGATTATTGGTAAAATTCAGTTCTTGGAGTTGAAGGACTGAGGTCTCCATTTCCTTGCTGGCTGTCACCTGGGATCATTCTCAGCTCTTAGAGGCTGCCTTCATTCCTTGCCAGAAGGTCTGTTTAATTTTCAAAGCTGACAATAGATGATATTTCTTGTGTCAAATCCCACTGATGCTTCAAATTCCTGATGCCAGGAAGAGGCTTTTAAAGGTTCACCCAATTAAGGCCAACTCATATCCTGGATAATCTCCCTTTTTAAAGTCAATTGTGTCATATAACAAACTAATCATGGGAATTAAATCCATTCTATTCAAAGTCCCAAGGATTATGCATACCAAGGGGTAGAGTCTTTGGGGTCCATCTTAGAATTCTGCCTAGCACAATAGGGGTATAGCAATTAGCAATAAGTTCTAATTAATTAAGAGAAATTTATCAAGAATGAAGTTTATAGTAGGAAAAGTTTTATTTTATGAGAAAAATCTAGGTATTGTTTTAATATGTTCACTCAGATGTTTTGAACTCTCATAAATATATATTTACTGGTATGCAAATGATTCATTTGGTTTAAAATTGAACATTGTATTGCTAACAAGTCAGATTTAAATAATTAATGGAAGAAGATGGGAAAACACAGAGTCCATTTTGGAATCTGTTTTTTAATTACAAAAAGGGCTCTGTTTCTGCATATATTAATTTAAGATTAAGACCTTTCTCAGGTTTGCTTATTATTGCTTCCTCTTTTTTATCTTTGGCTGGAAAGATATTATTCCAGGTATGGGCTTGGAATTAGAAAGGATTCCTCCTATTAGAAAGGATTACTAATTAAATTGCCTCCTAAGGGCTTTGCTGACTTAACCTTGGCAGGCAGTGACCTGTTGCCATGAAATATTTGTGTGAGAATACAGATTTTTTACCCTAATCCTATGTTTTTAACATCTTCAGTATATCTAGCGTTTGATTTCATTCAAGAAGGCAGTTGGTGAGAATAGTGTAGGACTATTCTTTGTTTCTTTGAAGAATCTTTCTTTGAAATCTATTTCAGTTCATAGTATATATTCACTAAAGAGGAAACAAAATTTAGGTAATATATTTTGTGCCACTTAATCATTAATATTTTGTGAGAAGAATCAATGCTTCGAAAATTTGGTTTTGTTATAAATAGACCCTTAGACAAATGGCTTTAATTCATCATTTTCCCCATCTCAACCCTCAAACACAAAGAAATGCTTTCCTTCTTAACAGCTTGTTGAGGCTTCTCAATAGTAAAGTCACCTTAGAACTAACAACCAAACCAAATGGGGCTTATTACATGTAGTCCTGGTTATACTGTCCCCAGGGGAACGAAAACAGATGCTGAAAGGCACTCTCTTAAGGGGTAGTGACTGTGAGGGAGAGGTATTTGCCCTCAGAAACCTTTTGAGAGGACAGAACCAAAGTTCTGCTGGCTTTGAGGAGTTTAATAAAGTCTGTGATCCTATCTCATTCTAATCTTATTATTGTAGGAAAGGGCGTTGACTCGTCTCCACCCCTTCCCTCTCTAGGAAAGAGGAAAGGAGTTTTGGTCAGGCATGTTGGTTAGAAACGAAAGCTACAGGAGTCGGGAGGTGGTGGCTCAGGGCCGGCCAGGGACGCAGAGCCGCAGAGGCGCCGTGCTGGCGCGGGGAGGCCCAGGGGGTCCGGGGAGGCCGATGAGGCCCTGGGGCGCGAGCCAGGAGGCCCCGGGCGGGTAGCTGCCCCGCTCCGCACGCCCCGCCGCGGTTGCCTGTTCACCGGCTAACGGACCCCGAGGGTCTCGGCCGCCGCCGCCGCGGAGCCGACGGGGTGGGCAGGCGCGGCGCGGGGAGACAGGCGGAGCCGGTGAGTCGGGGTCGCTCGCCCCCTCGGCCCGGCACGCAGCCGGGCAGCGCCCTCTCCTCTGGCGCCCTCTGCGCGGCTCCCGCGGGCAGCGGTTCTCGGGGCCGCCCCGCCAGGTTTAGAGCCCGGGCGTTAATCACCTTCCCTGTCACCTCCCCGGAGGCGGCGGGGAGCCCTCCCTCCGCGAGTTTGGGAATAATTCCCACGGCCTGGGGAAGGGACACAGAGTCTCCCTCCACCGGCCGCCCAGCAGTACTTCACCTTGTCTAGAATGGCATCCCTGGGCGTCTTATTATTCTTTTAAAGTAATTATTTCCACCTTTTATTTTGCGTATAAGGCCGCCTTGTGGTGGATCATGTATTATTATTTTGAGCTGTTACTGATTTCATTTTTCAAATGTTTGCCCAATCAACTCAAATCCTGAACAGCTTCCTGGGGGAGAGGCTGGGAATTTTGTATTTGTTTGCTAAAAAGCACCCCAAATGGGATGATCCACTCCAACACCTCCCTTCGACAGATGAGAAAAGTGATGTTCAGAACTGTTATGTGATTTGATCAAAGGCAGACCCAGAAAGCTTCAGACACAGGAAACTAAGGATTTCCTGACTCCTAATTCAAAGCATTTTTGAAATATCGCTTTCTTAACATTCATCTGCTGCTCAATAAATATTTGTGAATTGACTTGGTAGGTTCCTATTTCTACTTATCATTGCATGATCTGTTGTGTATTTCTCTGGATATCTTGACCCAAATGTAGCATTCTTGGTATCTGCCTCCTGCCCTCACATATTGTTTCTTGGTCTACTATGGCAATAGGTTTTAGGACACCGCTTACCACATTAAGAACTCACAGACAAATGGAGGACTAATTGGAAGACACATCCAACAACCTATATAATTTTCAGCTGTTTGGTTTATGTTGCATTATTATCTAGGCATTTATATGTGGGGCTAGGGCATTTCTATCTTGAATGAATAATACTTCTCATTTTATTGTAGTATTCTTAAGATTTTATTATAAACCATATCTAGCTAATTTCAAGAACTATCAAGAATATGAGTTTGATTGGTAGTCTACCTACTATCCCTGAGCTGTCAGAGCTCTTAGCTACAGCCCAGCCTTCTCTTTCTGCTCCAATGTCAGACTAATACAACCTCGGCCTCAACTAATGCTCACAGCTTTTCTTCCTTTTCTATTCCCTATCACAGTGAATGATATCTGCATATGTTCTTCTTTCTTTTTCCTTTTGAATATGAACTTCATTCTCACAGTGGCTTATTCCACCAGCCTAGAACCATGATTTCCAAGAGCTTTGGACTCACAAATTCCCAACCTTGCTCCTAAAAAGAAAATCTAAAAACACCCTGGATGGATTCTCCTTGGCCCCAGTTGGTTCAGGTGCCTGTCCCTAGAGCATTCATGTTGGGAATGGGGCTACTGTGATTGACAGCAACCTGTCAGATCATCAGGATGGAATGGGAAAACAATTTCTCAAAAGAAATAAGCCCTCATTCTTTTAAAGGAAAGAGAGTTTCTGGAAAAAAATAAAAAAAATATTTTTCTACCCAGAGTCTATCTAGGCATATGGGACTAATTAACATTAACTGAATGTTAATGAGAATGTTGGTTACTAAAATGCCAGACCCTGGAGTCCAGACAAATGGAAAGGAAGATAATGTATAATAACAAGGGAAAAGCAGAGAGATCAAGCAGGTGGAATATTTAAAGTAGTTGAAGAAATTGTGTTGTAGTAGGTAATAATGTAAGGAGAGACAATTGGACCAATCATTTTATAACCATTTGGATTACATACCTGGTAGAAAAGTAGTATGTATACAAGCAGATGGTTGCATGTATGTGCCCTAATGGCCATGGCGTGTGTTTTCTGTACAATAATACACTAATGATATATATATATGTATATATTTGGCATTTGAAAATATATATTGCATTATATATATATGGCATGTAAAAATTGACATTGAACTTTCAACCTAATTTATATTGCTGTGGAAATAGACAAAGACCACTAAAACAAGCAGAGTCTATTCATTCAGCGCTTGCCATAGGAAGGGAATCAACAACCATCACTTGCATTTGGCAGAGACTCAAAGGCAGCTAGGGGAGTGGGAAAGTTTTATACTGAAAAAAAGGGAAGACTTCAGATATAATTTGAATGGAGGTTGTTGACATGGGAAAGTTGAAGAGGAATAACTAGAAGCAGGACATCCTATGTGACTGATTTGGGGACCTTATCTGGCTTTCTTTGGTAGGTCCTGAGTTGGAACTGGGGACAAAAATTAGAGAAGCTTCTGGTCATGGGCAAAGTCCTGACTGTCTGATTACTGCAGAAGTGATAGTTAGTAGATAGTTTCTGGACTGGTTGGTGCAGAGGTTGTGGATTAGAGTTCTGTTTTCATATGTGGTCTGGCCAGTGTTCATTTGTGTATTCAGTCTTTCAGTGCTCATAAAAATTCAATTAGGTAGGTTTAAATTTACTCTTATATTAGAAAACTGAGATTTGGTTTGGGCAGGTTAAGTATTGTATTCATAGACATATAATTTGTTAGTGAACCCTAGTTCATTGAATTTAAATCATTATCATTTAGTAAATGCTTATTATCTGCTGGTGACTGGACTAAACAGCCTTCATGCATTATCTTATTTTAATCCTCCAATAACTCTGTGAAACATTATTCTTGTCACTATTTTCCAGAGTACAAGACTGAAACTCAAGTACATTAACTATCCTTCCCAAGGTTTTACAGCTGGTAAGGGGGCTCACCTAGAAGAATTGCACATCTAACTGATTTAAAAGCTATGTTCTTTGGCACTTTGTTAAACTGTCTGATAACCTCTTGCTTTCATCACTATGTCAGTTGATTTTACATTAGTTTATATCTATGAGTACTACCAGTTGGCCTTCTTTTCTGGATACTTATAAAATGTTTGTGTGAACAGAAGTAATTAGAAGACCTTTCTGTATGAACTGAAGGAATTCAATCTATCCTTAGATGCTGGAAAATTTTTGGATTTAACCATAAACCAGTGAAGTGAATGAAATGCTTGGACATGTTAAATCAGATAGTAAAGGTAGAGAGGTGATAAAATATTTAATAGTTGGAAAGATAGTAAAAGAACACAGCCAAGAGGGTATATATAGTATAGTTTGCATGGAAATCAGTTGTTCAAATATCCTTGTACTGATGGTTAGTAAGGTGTTTCATGGACACACTAGACAATTACTTTGCTTTCTTTAAAAACTGTGTAATTGAGACTTTATTATTTAAGTTTATGTTTCTTGAAGAAAACGCTATCCTCAAAAATTCTGTTGGGCCTAAAAATTAAACTTCTGGCAGATTCTTTGAGAGGCTAAACTGCTGAGTGTTTTTGCTAGTGAAGTTAGGTTAGCTGGTGTTAATTACATCTTAAATCACCTTAAGTGTTTCATTTCTTATAGGACTCCGTTTCCTCAGTTTATACCCTCAGAACAACTTTATCGCAGGCAAAAAGTAAAGCAGAGTACAGAAATATATATGGAAAATGGTCCAGAGATCTCAGTTGCTTCTTTGTTCTCTCACCTCTGGGTCACACAGGTGCTCTTAGCCTGTACTGGTCTATAACCACTAGTGGTGTGTATGTGAAGCACCTCTGCAACAGGTCACCCAAATCTGCTCATGGTGGAGACCTCTTATAATGCGCTTTTCATATAGACATACTCTAGCTATGTTCCTAGCCTTTACTCTGAAAGTCCTCCTTCCTCAGGCTCCACCAAAATTAGGTGCAATTATAAATCCAATGATTATTACTAAACATCGCTGGCAGGCTTATACACCCTGCTTTGAAACAACTTTCAGGTCTGTGGTTACAAAACATCATTTATCTTTAATACATTCCATGGTGTTGGCCAAGGGTCAGTAGCTTCAGAGATAAACTGCAATCAATCCCACCTACCTACGATGAACTTATTATATGCAAAACTTATAGACACAGCAACTTTAAATGCTCAAGTCTTTTCCACATTAAAACCAGCAAACCCATAGCATCCTTCCTTATGTCTACATCTCATTTCATGTCTAGCTCTTTCCATCTCATATCTGCTTAAGTCCAGAAACAGTGATTTATGCATGTTTTTCTTCTTTCCCCATTTGTTCAATCCTGGGCTTCTTACTACTGAAATTCTGCTACTGTTATTTATGGGAAATGTTTGTGTTAAGCTCATCCATGACCTATTGCCAGATGAAATGTACTATTTTTCCTAGTCTTTATCTTATGTGACTTTTTGGAAACTCAGACTGTTGGCTCCTCCTTGAAATGGCTTTCTTTTGTTTTCTATAACTCCATCCATTTTTGTTTTTCCTACAATTTCTCTAAAAATTGTTAACGTAAATTTTTCTTGGCTTTAATGTCAAAATTCCCTTTTGGTATTATTGTTATGATTTCATCCAACTATCAGCTCTACAAAGATTCCCAAGACTTTGTCTAGTGTCAAACTTTCTCATGAGTATTGGACACATGTAGATTATCATCATTAGAAAGCACCCATATATAAAATTAAAATGGTTCTCTCTCCTCTATCTTACTTATTTTTCCTCACATAGACCTGATTGAGGGTAGTGGCAGTGCCAGCAATTCCTTCCTCCATGCCAGAGACTTGAGAGTAATCCTGAATTCCTGCTTCTTTGTTACCACTTTTAATTTCTCACCAAATCACACTATTTCTGCCTCTTAAATACCATTTGATTCTTTATCTTCCTCTCCATTTCTACTTCCTCTAGCTTAATTAAAAAATCTTTACTTTGCTCACTTCAGTAGTCTTATTGATCATTGTTTGCCTCTAGTTATGGACTCCTTCCGTAAACCCTCCATGGCACTTGCCTACCTCTCTATATTGTGACTGTTCACTAACATGTCCCTATGAAAGATTTGAAATAGTTATAAAGGGATCTCATTTATTTTTCTATCTTAAGTACCAAGCATATAATGTATATTGAATAAATTTTTGAATTAATACATGAACATAGAATTTAGATAATACATATGGGAAATGATGCTTCTATGCTCTAGAACAATATTGTCCCCAAATTCTCCCACAATGATAGAACTGTGCTAGAATGCAGTATCTGCCAGCAACATGTGGCTATTGAGTACTTGAAGGTGGCTAATGTAGCCAAGAAACTGAGTTTTTAATTTTTAAAGTTAATAGGGCCAGTGGCTATGATATAGGATAGCATAGAGTTAGAAAACAGGCCCCCAAATTACTCTCTCTCTCTCACTCTCTCTCTTTTCTTTGGTATTTAACTAACTCTTAAGTGGAATAATCTAAAAGATGTTTTCTTTTCTGTTCCACTAATCATTATGACTTCAAACAAAAATTCTGTAGATGTTCCCTCATACATAGTTCAAAATTCCATTTAATAATTATGTTTGAACATATATTTGCCAGACACTGTGGATTCAAAGAGAAATAAAATACATAGTTGCTCTATTCCAAGATGCATCAGGAAAATGTCACCCAATAATGGAATTTGATTTCTGAAATTAAAATTTTGGGTATATTTTTGAAGGGTTGATTAAGACAATGGGAAATAACATTTTAAATCATTGTTTCTCTTATTCCTCCTCTTCCTCCTATATCTAGATTCTGAAGTAGCAAATGGGAATGGAATTGTCACAATGATACTTGTGCTGATGGGAAACATTTCAGATCCCATTGTGTACTCCTCCTGAAGTACAACGATGATGAACTTTTGTTTCTTTTACCTATTTAGTTTTCATTATTGCCTCTCCTTTCTACCTTCCATTTTATATCTGCTTGATATCTCAATTGCTTTCAGATTTTTATTAATTTCTTTGAATTTTGTAACACGATGTCATAGATGACCCAATATCATACCCCTCCGGCTCTAGTTAATTCCATCAAACTGTGTCATTCATTGGAACTGGCTGTTTGTGATGTGATAGCAAATTTTGCATCAGTAGGACAACATTTATAGCCAAGCTAATTTAGATTAGTTAGCAAATATTGTGCCATGAAATCATGTATGAAATGATATCAGTAGGGTCCAAATATGTAGTATAAAATGTATTTCTGTACCCATTAATTTGAACATTTCCATAGAAAACTGCTATAAGAAGCTCTTGGTATAATTTCTTTGTAATAAATTCCCAATGCTGCTTATTACTTTTGATTTTCTTATTCTCCAGATGGCTACACATTTGTACTCTATTTGTCTGTTATTTCACTAAGCACAAATTTCTTACTGGGTGCCATTATTTATTTATTTTTATTTATATCTTTGGTTGTTTTTGCAGCAAACAAAAACTGTTTCTCTTAACTGGCAATTTCAGAACAATAGGAAATTAGTGAAAAGCTTAATTTTCCAGCATGATTTAATATTTCACAAGAGCTATACTGTTAGATGAATTTTGATTTCAATATTATACATTAACAATTCAAATCATTTGTATTCAAAATTGTATTATTTCCAGAAAAATATATTAATACTAAATATTGCTTGTATCAAGATCTTTGCTAAATCATAGTAATTCAAAAGAATCAAAACATTTGTACTTAAAAATATCTCAATAATAAAATCCTTAATGAAAGCATTACTTACTTTTTTCCCTGTAACATAATGACAACCTCATAGGAATGTCCATTTTGATTTTCTTTATAAAACATATAGGAAATTATACCTTCCACCCCCCCCCCCAAAAAAATCAATGCTGTTGACTTATTGGCTAGTCACAGAGTGGGAAGCTATTAAGGTGCATTACTGTTTAGAATGAAACATGTAATAGGAAACCTCAGCATTTTATTAAATTTTCTCAACTAACAGCTTAAAGCTATAGTTAGAAGGAAATAGAGCTTCATTGTCAAATTCACCCTATTCATCTTTATTTTCTTATGAGTTTTAGTCTCATATTTTCCTTCCTTTTAGGTGACTTACTGGGTTCTGGTAAAGAACACAGGAGGAACACTGAGTGACTAGTGGGTGATGGGCTGAGGGCAGGGCAGCAGCACATTACCTGTTTTCAATTTAGTGTTTGAAGACCTCTCTTAAGGAAGAAAAACCATGACCTTTTGCTGAGGTCATATTTAAGGGAGAGTTAGTCTTTCCATTTTTATTAAGTTTTAATTTGGTAGCTCACATGAACTAGAATTCTTTCTTATTCGGCAACATATGCTTTGTATTAATTCAGTAGTTTACATTTTGAGGAAGATCATTTAGGGAGTCTGGATGAATAAAAATCTGATATACTCTGGGGACTCCATGCCAATGCATGGATATCCTTTTGCAAAAGCTGAAAAATCAGCCCTAGGTAACAATTCTCAATAGAATTTTAGAAGTATCCTTTGTGGGAAAACTCAGGATTCTTCTCAGGTTATCCAACCTTAAACCCTATGGGGTTTATAAAAATGACTAACAGAGTGAAGTGTGATACCTTAGAAGAATAATCAACTCTTGATGAGTGTTGTTAAAATTTCTAAACTAATGTTAACAAACACTTGAGTAGTTTCTTTATTATTCAAACATAACCTCACAATAATTGATAATATCAGAGTCTTTGCTATAAAGTCAATAATTAAACCTCTGGAAAGATCTTTTTTTTTGTACCATAATACCACATTAATCAATGTAACTGAGTTATCAACATTTTGTTCCTTAACAAATAATAGATTTGAAAAAGTTCAAGGAAGCTGCATGTTGATGACTTTAAAAAAAAGTAAATCAATGCACAGAGTCATGTAATTTTCCAAAATATTTTCTATAATTTCTCCTACTAAGCATCATAAATAATCCATAGAGAGAAATGGCATGAAGTTAATGCTTCCTCCACTGATAGGTTCAGTCCTTCTTCAGATAGGTTACTGGATGTGCTTCTTAAAGAGATTTGTTTCTTTGTTGCTGAGGGGCCTGGAGTATGTAAAATTAGGAGGAAGAGCCTTTACTGGTATGTACACCTAGGAGTATTGTACTGGGTGTGTGTGTGTGCATGTGTGTATGTGTATGGGGATTACACATGTGGGATTAATACTAAAACTTGGACTGGAGAAATATATTACTGCCAACTTTAAGTGAAATTTATAGTTCCCATAGAAAAATTCTTTTAAAAGGTGGTTAGCAATATACTTTTTGCTACTACTAGCAATATACTTACTGCTGGTATAAAAAGTATGGGTCTAAGCTTAGAAGCTGAGTTTTGTAAAAAAAAATTACATTCATAAGGTTATTCTCTAAATCCACTAAGTTCCAGCTCTGTGTCCCCCCCATGCCACCAGTTTAGCAGGAAATTTACCCTCAATCGGTCTTGGTATCACTTCTGTCCCCTTTCCCATACCCAACCAAACCATTTTTGCCAAGTTTCTGGGGTCTGAAACTGTGGTCCCTGTCCTTATCCAGCACCCATGTGTCATCTCTTCCACTGGGAGCACCAACTGTTTCCTGGATCTCTTAGGTTACTCTGCTGGCTTGATGGCCCCAGGAACATGGAAAGCTGGGTGCAGTTGGGAGTCTTCATGCCTAAGTGCGCCTAATAGTCATCCCCTCAAAGTCTTGTCACCTCCTTGGTTGTTGCTGCCACTGCCTTCTTGGTCTCAGAGACCTTCTCCAAGACCATTGATTTCCCAAGTGGCATTTCCACTTCTATCCACCTTAACGATCCTACATTTCTCTCCGGGATACCCCATGTGTTATTATCAAAGAGATTTCATACTGTTTCTGCTTTTCTACAGGCCAAAAACTTTGAGACAAAAAACTAAAAAGTCTTGTTATGAGATTAAAATAGGGGTGGGTAAGTCGGGGGACCATATGGGGAGAACAGATACAAATTAATGTTCTAATATATTTATCTGTTAGAATAATATTTTAACAAACATTGTGCTATTTGGGGTGGGAAAAGGTGCAGTTCAATTACTTGGGAATCTAACTATCTTTTATTATAAGAGTGGTTCCTAATTAGAGTATTTATGTCACTGGAGGTAACAAGATTAATTTGAGGTTATACATGAAAATTTATATTATAATTTCTATATATTAATTTTAATATCTAGTAGAAAATATATTATTATAATGTGACTTGGTGTTAGTTGGTTTAAATAACACCATAAGGGAGTATGTGAACATAACAAAAAATAAGATGGTGGTGTGCCAATATCCAGACATGAATAGCCAGTATGTCCTTGTTTCTGTGAAAAATTGTGTTTTAAAATCCAAAACCAAAATTAAATTAATCATTATGCTCATAATTGAGAATGTCTATAATTTAGATATTCCAAGGAAAGTGTGAAAATTCTTACTATGCAGAGAGTTTTCTTAACTTTCAACACAGAAAATTCCCCAAACGTTAAGTGGCTTGTTTTCCATATTCTACTACTACACTGTTAAAAGTATAATCACACACACAAAAAAAACAATTACCTGTTTAAAAAAAAAAGTATAATCAATTGTATTTTGCTTATGTAGACTTGATTATTCTGGTTTTGAGGACAGTGAATCATTATTTGAACTATTTTCATGATTATTCCTCTTGTTCATTTTTAAACAATTGTGGCTTTTAAATTACTGATCAATACTTTTGATAAGTTAATCAACTTAATAGTGCAGGCTGCTATTAGAACAGTTAGACTATGCTATGCAAAAATTCCAAAATCACACTGGTTTAATAAAACAAAGATCTCTTCTTTGATGATGTCAGGGTGATATGGATAAGGCAGCTTTCCTTGGTGGGTTTTCAAGGAGTGGCCCAGGGATGCAGCCCTTCTCTCATTGTAGCCCTACCATCTGGAACACATGGCTTTCAAGCTTGCTGTGGAAAGGAAGATGGCTGGAGGAGCAAATGGAATGTTAAGTTCAAGATCTATTCCTCATTCTATTGGCCAGAAGTCCAGTTATATGGTCCTGAAACTGTCAAGAGAGGATGGAAATGTAGTTTCCTAGGTTCCCAAGAAGAGGAAATTATAATGATAGTAGTATTTTCAACTTAGTACTTTCTCTACTACAATCCCAAAATATAATTCAGTGTAGTTAAGATATAAAAGAATATTTAATCAAAAGTATTTCATTGTGCATTTTATCTTATATTTACTACTGATATACAGTTATACACTGATAAAAAATGATATCTAAGAATAAATAAAGCTCCATATAGGTCTATTATGTTTAGGTTTAGGTTAGAAGCTACCACAGGCTTACTTTTATTTTACTCAAGCAAAACTGGGCATTTTTCGATTTGGGGGAAAAAAGGCTAATCTTTATGGCAGATAATTCTTTGTAGGTACAGATATATCTGAAGCGATTAAAATAAGTTCAATTTATGAACCAATATTATCTCTATAGTAGCTGTGCTTTTATCATGTCACATTTTTATCTAAACATATACTAAACTTGTGTTGAAAACACAAAGTATACATTTAGATAGGAGAGAAAATAATTTTACAAGAAGGTGCTTATCTTTTTACACAGAATGGCTGGAAAACAGGCTATATAATTTACCTCTAATAGTAATGCAATCTCAAGTTTAAGCTTGCTCTTTTTTTTTTTTTTTAAACAAATAGCTTCTTTGTTTGGTTCCCTGAGTTGCAGATATTCTATAGCCTCTAATTTGAATGACTAGAGAAAATAAGTGATTTACAACATGGTTACCTGAATAAAAAGAGTGTATAGATGAAAGTGATTTTTCTTTACTTTTGCTATTTCATTAAGAATGGTTCCCTGAATTAAAAGAACTACTTTTTATTTTATGGTTGCCTTTCTCAAAGAGGAATGCTTATTATTTATATTATATATTACTTTTTCTCCCTTATAGGATTTAGGTAATATATCCATTCACAACATAAATATGTTATTGCCTTATGTGCCATTCTTTTGCAGTTTGCATGTCTCTACTACATTTTGCCATATGATAACTCAATTTGTCTATTATTTTACTGCATTATAACTTCTGCAAAAAATGTTTCATTTTGTTCTTACTGAAGATGAATTTTTTCCTCCTATATTATTTTTTGCTTGTTCTTTCTTGCACGTGTGCTCACTCTCTCTCTTTTTCTCTCTTTCTGTTTGTGTAGTAGTTGCTAGTTCCAGGTCATTTGTTCATCTTTTCTGTATGGATACTTCAATTTTCTTACCAAATTTTCTATTTATATATTAAGCCAGAAACTCTTTGTTAGCCACATTTGAAGTATCTCTTCCTGACTTGAGTGACATATTTTTTTTTTTTTATAACTGAGCAGCTTTCTATATTTATGAAGTCATAGCTCTAAACCTTCTTGTGTTTTTGGTGTTATGCTCGAGGCAATTCTAATCTTATTTTTGTATAAACAGTTTTCTCTAGTTATTTGTTTTTTCTTTTAAATTTAAACTTTTAATCTATTTGATTTTGAGACTAATTCTATAGTCTCAAGCAGAGACTTTGTAATTATTTCCCCTGATTCTGTTCAACCAGGCCTACAATTTAAAAATTGATTGGGAAATACTATGCATGTTATTCTCATTTAAAAGAGTAACTGCGCACAATAGCATATAAAAGGGTTCCAAGAACTCTTTTCTTACTTTTGTTTCATCCTAGGAACACTGGTTATAAAGTCCCCCACCCACAGGCTTATATGGTGACAGAGGCCTGGGCTCTGTCTGGGTGTTGTCTTCACACCGCCCAGCTACAGAACCCTTGCCAAGTGGCTTAACCTCTTGGTGCTTTAGGGTATCCTTTGCAAAATAGTTTCAATAACTTGTTTAAAGAAATAGATGAATACATGGTATGGTTTCAGTGCAAGCTATCATTTTTGTTTTTCTTGGGTCAAGACTTTCAAGCTATTTCATGAGTTCATAATATCTCCAAATAAATCAAAACTTCTGGAGGGCATGGATTGTCTCATTATTTTCTTATATTTCTAAAAATATCTATCAGAAATACTATATTCTCAAAAATATCTGTTCAGTAGTTATTGACATAGTAAAAAAAAAGAACCAAAAGACACATTTCTTCAGGAGCAAAAGCTATATCATAGTAAGATGGCATAGTATTTTCTAATTCACAAAATATTTCTTCCATAAGAATTTTGGAAACTTCAATTTTATGAGATTTGAAATTTGCTATTTTACATTTGAGACAAAAAATAGTTATTGAATATGAATGATTTGAGTACTTTATATTCTGTCATAACATGTAAATGCTTCTAATATACTCACTATAAAATTGTTTGATGTAACTCAGAGGTGATATAATAATACATGATACATGATATTGACCTATGAAATAATTTAACATTATGAAAGCTGATTTGAATTGCTTGTCACTCTTTAAGTCTCAGGTAATTACCAGAAGGTGAAAGGCTCATCTCTTTACTCAGACACATTCTGAATACAGTATGAGATATCTTTGCAAATATATGTGTAGAAACTGACTTTTTCAGTTCAAATTTGATTTGTATGAGAAAGATGATATTTAATCTTTCTGAAGATGTGCTTGGCTTTAGCAAAAGCATGAGATGTAATATTTAAAGCATCTTTAATCTATTGGATGTAATATAGACATAATATAAAGTCAATAGAACTTCATCAAAGAGAGAGAAGAGATTAGGAATAATAGAAATAGAGTTTAAATATTTATAAAAGATTATTATAAAGGTGCATAACAAAGATATGGAACAATTATCTCTTCACAATTTCTTTACTATTTTGTAATACCTTTAGCATTAACACAAAATAATCAAGTCTATATCATTGTATCATAAAAATAAAAAGATTATAAAAAGATATTCTTTCTGAAAGCAATTTTCAAATCATCATTATTCTTGTCTTCTTTTGTGTTATACATTTTCTGTAACAGGAATTTTAAAATTTTGGAACTTAAATTAAAATGAAAGTCAATACTTAATAAATCAATGTTCAGTATTTCTGTCTGGTTTTATTGTTTTGGCTTTATTTGTAAAACATCTTTCTTTATTGTTCCTTGAAATAACTTTGAAAGTGGTCGTTAGGAATGGAATGATTGTGTCTTGAAAATTTAAATGTTTTCGCCAGAATCTGTAATTGGAATATTGGCCTATGGTATATTACAAATAAGATTTTTTTCCTCTGTGTAAGGCAAGATTATGCTAATTCACATTATGAACAAATCTTGAGTCTTTAAGCTTTTAAAAAATATATGTAAGTGCCAATTATTTTACTTCATTTTATTAATAAGTATTCAAAATTTGGTTTTCAAGATCTTATTTTTCAGAAATTTTCCCACTGTTCACAACCCTTATCTTATTACAGTTAAATAATTTTTTTACTTATACTCTTTTGGACTTTGATTACTAAAAAAAAATCCAGGCAAAGTCCTTGCCCTCTCATATCTCATAATCCAGTGGTAAAAATAGACATGTGCACAGTTATTCAAGGACTATATAAGTGCAATATGATACTGAATTGATTTTTATAAGTACAGAGAGAAGAAAGTAAATATGTTTTGCACTGAGAAGTAAAAGGAGATTTTTTATATTAGAGACTTAAGAAAAGGTAGAGTCAAGAGACTGCCAAGAAATGGCTTTATGGAAGCAGATGGCTTATTTTGATGACTGGCATGGCTAGACTACAGAACATACAGTAAAGAGGCAAGGGGGTGGTGACAGAAATGTATCTGGGAATATTTTTATTATCTAATGGACATGTAACTTCTATGCTCTGTGTAAAGATTCCTTGCTGTTACCAAAAAATATATAATAACTAGTCCAATCAGTGAATACCTTGAGGGCACAGATTGTCTTATTCATCCTCATTACCTAAACAAGTCATACAGTGGCAAAAGCAAGATGCAAACCAAAAATTGCTAAATGAATCAATGAATGGCTGAAATGAAATAAATCAAGCATTATAGAATACTGAAGTGGGAGTATGGATCTTAGAGGGTAACTTAGTTCAGTCTCTTAGACTTTTCTTGAATCCTTTCTATATCATACTTAATAAATAATTTTGTCGCTTCTCCTTAAGGACTTCTAGTTATATAATGCTTCCTACCTCACAACACAGCTTTGTTCATTTTTAAAAACTGTAATTATCAGAAACATTCCTTACATGATTGCCAGAATATTTTTTCTTTTGGTGTAGAACCACCTCATGTTAATCTGACTGCCATTTTTGGAACAGAGCCTCTAGAAGTGTCTGCTTAGACTTACTTCCTCCTCCTCTCCCCAGCCCAACAATCCCCAACATTATTGTGAATGCAGCCACGTCGCAGACAGCAACCTGACCCCTGACCACTGTGGCCAGGGATAGAGAACAAACTCAAGCTAGTACAAGAAAAGTATCTTAACTTTCCAGGAACAACTGATTGGATCAGTTACAGATACCTGGCCTAAGTACGCCTAATTAAAATGCTCCCAGGGATAAATGAAATCAAATCTGAGAAAGAGCCAGCTTTTTGTAGTGGCTGAAGCTCGAAAATACAATACTCAGGAGGTGTCAGCAATGAATATTTCTGAAACATTGAAAAAGTCAAGTTGTAGAAAGAAAATGGACACGACTATGAAAAGAATCTGAGGCTGAGGCAAAGAGAATGCTGGTGGCATTATTGTCCCCATGTTTCTACTTTTCCTGTGGATGGACTGCTGATATTTCCCAGTATCTTTTCCTTAATTACTGCTTTTTATGTTGTAGTGTGTGTTTGTTTGTTTTTGCTTAAACTGAGTTTCTTTCATCTGCAACTATAGGAGAACCAATATAATTGGTAATCTGATTGAGACATTATAGATTGTCTCGGGAGTGGTTGGTCATCCTTCTGCTTCTGTGAAAATCCAAATCTCTGTTTTGGACATTGGTTGGGATTCTGATTCTCATTCCTGTTTGCTGCTTTGCTTAGTGATTTGAGTTTGTATTCTGTGCTCTTTACTGGCCATGTTTAACCTGGTGTATGGGTTTAGAAACTATACAGATAGAATATTTAACATAATTTTTTGAACCATGACATTAAATGAGATTAAAACCTCAGTTATATTATGGGGTGAAAAGTTGGGAAAAAAATAGGTAATTTTTTTTAATATTCCAGCAGTTTATGAAGTATTCCCCATTGTTAGACCATTTTTATCTTCTTTGCAAAAGAAACATAGATTTCTCTTATTTGGCACATTATCCTAATGTGAATCAACTAAAATCTAGATAAAACTAGTAAGACTAAACAAATAAATGTGTTATTTATAATTACTGGAAGAATGAAAATATGTTTGCAGTGTTTACTGAAAAGAATGTGTGAGGGAATCATGGCTACTGAAATGATTTATGACAAACTAAACTTGCTTAATATTTTCATGAGAATATGAAAGAGCAGAAAAGTAGCACATTAATTTTATAGCTATATAAAAGCTATTAAAAATAATATGATAAAAAGAAACAGCACAGATACAGATAAACATTAGATTTTAGAAAGTAGATGTTACTTACCATCATTTACTTTAAGGCTTTATTTTTTTTGTGGATGTTCGGGCTGAGTTTTCTAGGTTGTCTACTCACTTTGGATATTATTTATGGGTTTGGGTAATGGGTGCCTCAAACTGATGATTTTTTCCGTTAAAAATCAGTGGAATAGAGTAGGAGAAGATCTTTGTAATACATATAAATAACAAAGGACTGTTGAAGATTAAATACATACACATACACACACACAACCCAGCATGTGTTCCCCCACATGCATACCCTAGAGATACTCTTGTATTATATATAAAGAAAAGTATACAAGAGTCTTTATAGCAGACTTGGTTACAATAGGGAAAATATCTGAAAACAACTGAAAGGTCCACCAGTAGGAGAATGGTATACTAATACAATGGAACTCTATACAGCAGTGAAACATAATGCATTATAGCTGCGTGTAATGGCATGAATACATCTCAAAATAAATAGAAATTATAGAATGTGTAAAATGATTTTTAGAGTATTATATTATTCATATAAAAATTTAAAACTAAACACTATACAGTATTTTGTTTTGAGGATACATATGTAATGAAAATATACTGAAACCATGGGATTATATTTTTGATGGTTGTAATTTCTGAATAGGAAGGAAGGGAAATGTGACTCATGAGGATTATATAGGAATTTAAATTTTATCATTAAGTATTTTTCTTGGTCTGGGTCATAGAATACAAGATTTTTTTATTGCTATGCAATATTTCACTATAAGAATATTTTAAACAAGACAAGAACAAATAAAATTTTGAGAGAAAATGGGTAAAATGAGGTTTTCTATCCAGAAAGATAGATAGCTCAGAAATTTTCCTTTAGCAATGAGGAAGCAAACAAAATTTGACTAATATAGTGATTTGCTGAGATGCCAGCCTCAGTGATGAAACAAAAGGATTTCTAGGTGTCATATGTTATTGAAGTGTGAAAACAAGTAAAAATTCTTATAAAAACCAGTAACAGAACCGATGCCAGAAAGCTTTAATAGACAGAGGAGAAGATGAATGTTCTAGGACAGATCTGTAGGATTATAAACTGATTGCAGGTATCTCATTCATTAGTGCATCTTTTTATTCATGCATTCTTTCATTTTCAACAAGACTTTATTGAACCCCTCCTATGTGTCAACCATTGTGACAGATTTGTGCTGTCCATCATGGCAGCCAATAGCCATATGTGGCTATTTAAATTTAAATCAATTGAAATAAAATTAAATTAAAGGTTAATTCCTCAGTTGCATTAGTCACATTTCAAGTAATTAATAGTGATTTCAAGGAATCATGTGGCTATTGTCTACCATTTTGAACAGTACATATGTAGGACATTTTCATCATTGTAGAAAGTTCTATTGGATAGTACTGTTGAAGATGTTAGGATTAGAGCAGGGAACAGCACAGACTATATGTCATAATGGAGAAAGAGAAAATAAAGGAAAAGTTTATAAGAATGTAATATGTTAATAATGTGTCATTAGAAGAAAATAGAATGAGTGGCTAGAGAGGAAGATGTACAGGGTAAAGATGATGAGAAAGTAAGCTCTGATTGGCCGGGCACGGTGGTTCACGCCTATAATCCTAGCACTCTGGGAGGCCTAGGCGGGAGGATTGCTTGAGGTCAGGAGTTCAAGACCAGCCTGAGCAAGAATGAGACCCCCATCTCTACTAAAAATAGAAAAATTAGCCAGGCGTGGTGGTGTGCGCCTGTAGTCCCAGCTACTCTGGAGACTGAGGCAGGAGGATCGCTTGAGCCCAGAAGTTTTAGGTCACTGTGAGCTAGGCTGACGCCATGGCACTCTAGCCCAGGAAAAAATAAAATAAAATAAAATAAAAGTGAGCTCTGATGGAATCAGTTTTTTTTTTTTTTTTTTAGGAGATCATAGCAATGGAAAGAAAGGTGTTTCCCTTTATTGTTATGGTGTTGAAAAGAAAAGAAAGTGTGGTTTTATGAATGCCAAGAGAAAAGATTATTTTAAGAGCACAAAAGAGATTTCCAGTAGGACAAGAATTTAAAGATGGCAATTGAAATAATAATACAAGACGATGTTATGAACAAATAGAAGAATAAGACAAACCAGTGAGAGGGATATCCCTGTATTGCCAAAGCAGAAGCAGAGGACGAAGGGCATAGATGTCTTTGCTTTGTGGGTTTGGTGATAGTGAATTTAAATTTAAGTCTAACTCCTATTTCCTTTCTGAAGCAGGAGGTAATATATTTCAAAGTGGAGAAGTTGGAAATAGAGAGTTTAAGAAGATTTAAGATTGGAAAAAAATTGATGCATAAATATTTTTAGCCTAAAAATAATACTTTTCCTTTCCTACCGGTCAATTCTTGTAACTCTCTATTTCTTCTTATAATTTTGTTTCTAGAACCAAATTATCTATTCATTGTTCCCTGACTTGAGTGGAACTTATCCCAGCCTTGATAACCTAGCCCAACTCAGTCATCACATCAACAATTTTCTCATCTTCTCTTCCATTAGTCTCAGGTTCTACCTAGTGATACAACTCTTATCTTACCTCTTCAGGAGTCTTTCTTTGGTAGTGGTGCACTGATAAATGTTTAATAACCACGTCTCAATGCAAAACCAGAAACAAAAACAAGCCTTGATTTGTGGCACTTGCTTATTACCATGTTGCAAATCCACTCACCCTATCAACAGAGGCAACTGACTTGCAAAATTCATAAAAATGTAACAGTCAGCTCTCTGGCAAACACTGTGAAAGATCTAAGATTTTTATCCTGCTGGAAAGTTAACAAGCCAGGCTACTGCCTCACTGATGAAAACAGCCTGAGGGTTCCAGGTAGGAGAGATGAGACCAGGATGACAGAATGCTTTGGATGAATATCAGCTGAAATGCAATAGATTTTGTTGTTGTTAATTTACACTTTTGCATTAGGACTGTTTCTAGAATTAATAATTATTTATCATTGCTGTTTCTGGGCCTCTCTAAGCATATTCCTGCTTTAGGACCTTTGCATCTTTTTCAACTCTGCTTGGAAAACTCTTCCCTAAAATCTTTTGGCACATTCTTTCAGTTCATCATACTCAGATGTTACTTCCTCAAAGAGGATTTCTCGGAATATTCTGTCTAAAATAGACTCCCTCCCACTTCAGATCATCTCCTCTAATTGCTGCCCTGGTTTGTCCCACATGTTATGACATTTTTACATTTATGATCACTGTCCAAAATATTTTCTCAGTCCCACTGTGGTGTATTCTTTTATGTAGGTTATTTATAGTATATTTTATAATTTCTACACACATAAGGATTTTCTAGCTATCATTTTTTTCTTTTCCTTTATGACTTATTTATTTTAAGCCTTTTATTTTGAAATAATTATAGATTTACAAGCAGTTTCAAAGAAATATACAGAAGGTTCCTGTGCCTCCTTAGCCGTCATCCTTCAATATTTTACACACATCATACATAAGTATATTATAATAATACCATAAAAGTTATATTGGTGCAAGCCATAGAGCTCATTCAGATTTCACCAATAATAACATGCAGCTATTTGTGTGTGTGTTTAGCTCTATGAAATTTTATCATATGCGTAGTTTTGTGTAACCACCACTACAATCAAAATATTTAACTCTACCATCACTGTAACATTTCCTGATATTACTCCTCTTCTGTCTCTAGCCCTAGGCAACTGCTAATCTGTTCTCCAGCTATATAATTATGTTATCTCATGAATATAAATGAAATCGTACAATATGTATCCTTTTGAGACTAGCTGTTTTTTCACTCAGCATAATTAATATGGAGTTTCTCCAAGTTGTTGCCTGTGTCAATAGTCTGTCCCTTTTCTTTGTAGGATTGTATTCTGTGGTATAGATGTACCACAATTTATTTACCAGTTCACCCACTTGGGTAGTGTGCAGGTTTTGATTATTATAGACAAAGCTACTAAGAATATTCATGTACAAGTTTCTGAATGAAAATAATTTTTCTCTGGGATATATGTTCAAGAGTGTAGTTGCTGAGTCATATTGGTAAGTCCATCTTTAGTTTTGAAAAGAACTGACAAACCATTTTCCAGGGTAGCTGTTTTTTTTTTACATTCTAACCAGCAATGTATGAGTGACTCGGTTTCTCCACATCCTTGTCAGTATTTGGTGTTGAAACTATTTTTTATTTTAGCCACTCTGATAGACTTTTAAATATCTCAGTGTGGTTTTAATTTCACCTGTGCACTTCTCTTATTGCTGAGTAGGTCTGAGAGTTCCAGCTCTTTACTAGACCTCCACTGACAACACCCTGGCTAGGAAGGGTAGGAGTGCCTTGTGATTTCTCCCTACGTGGACTCCACTGACACCATGCTGGGGAGGTGGCCTCACTACTGCTGGGATGTGGCACAAGTTGTAACTCGCTGTTTAGTCTGCTCTGAGATCACCCCAGTGGAGAAGAGAAAAGGTAGCTCATTACTACTGGGTTGGGGTGGAAGTCCATGCTCCCCATATAGTCTTCAAATGACCTGTGATGGTGGTGGTGGAATGGGGGGATGGTGCTTGATTCCAATTAGTGGAGATGAAAGTCCTGAATCCCTACTTATTTACTCTGATACCACCCCAGCAGGAAATTTGAAGTGCCTCATTACAGTCTAGCAAGGGTAAATATAGTCTCTAGGCTTCTCATGCAGTCTTTGTGGGGCCAGTTTTTGTGTGTGTATGTGTTTATGTGTGTGTGTGGCTGGAGTAACCATGTTATTGTCTAAATGTATTTTTTCTTGTCTAGGGTTTATGTGTCCAATTTTTTTCTGTTGTGCCTTCAGGGAAGGATTAAGGAAAAGTACATGTATTCCGTCTTCCCAAAAGTAAAGGTTGAGAGCATTCAATTTTATGCTTGCTTCTGAAATTTTCCATCCTTATATATCTTCATGCTTCATTCGAGATAGTATTTTTCTGAATTTGTTTCACTAATTCTTTCTTCAGCCTTATCAAATCTGCTTTTAAATTGAACCAGGGAATTCAGAATTGCAGTTACAGCAGTTTTCAGTTTGTAGATTTCTAACTGGCTTCTTTTCAAATCTATGGTATTAATTTTCATAGCTTTTAGTTCTGAAATTGAAAACTTTGGTATTATAAACATGATTGATTTATAAACATTTAAGCATAGTTTCAAACGCAGCCACAGCAGGGTGGTGTAGACCTTTGCAGGGTTGTGTGGAAGCACCTGGGCTCCTCTGTCCCTCCTCAGAGCCATGCAGTGGCTGCAGACATAGGTGTTGTTCTCCTGTGTCTATACTCTCAGAATGGAATCTGGCTTAAGCTGCTATAGGATCGCATGACTGTGAGATTCTGCATGAGTTCCCTTTCTGGAATAATGTCTTCGTGCAGTTCCACATATTAGGCCCAAGACCTACGTGAGTCAGGGGGTTCTCTTGTGGCCAAGATCCTAAAAGCTTGTCTTGGCAAGAGATGCCGTGGAGGCTTCTCTCTTACTGTTCCACCATGTCCAGGAGCTTTTCCCAGCTGTTAGCCAGCCCGCAACCAGACAGGTTCCTCTGAACCCTCTCCTTACTCACTTTTGGTGCTTCCAGTTGCTTCTCTAATGAATCTTAGCATTCTCTCCTAGATGATGTTTGAAATGTGACAATCTGCTTTTTATTCTGGCTCCTCTCCATGGAGGAGGCACAGAGGCATATATCGCCTGTATATAGGTGACCATCTTGATCTTCTCTCCTAGAAGTCTACACTGAATGAATTTACTAATTTCAGTCAAGATTTTCTGGTTTGTAAAAAGAAAAATTGAATTAGATGATTTCCAATCTCTAAACTAACTCTATAATGATTTAGGTCTACAAGTTAAAAGAGGCAGTTTTTATGTCTGTGTTTATAGAATTGTGGTCTTTCTGTTCAGCATTGTAAATTTCTAATAAATACTAATTTGCAGGAAATACAGGGGACATAAAAACTTGTTAAATATAGCAGAGAGAGGTTGTCAGCAATGTGGAAACTATATAGGAAAAAATATTTGATTTCTACATAGATAATTGCAGGAATAAAAAGAGAAAGAACAACACATAGATTAAAAGAGAATTTAAGGATATTTCATTTAAGTTCTATGTATGGATTTTGTTATATCATTATTCTAAACAATTTTTAAAAATAGAAAAAACATGAAAAATGAAAGAAATGTGAACATAAACTATATCTTAGGTGATATATTATCATTAATATTAATTACAGTATTGGTATTATGACTATGTTTAAAAATTCTTGAAATATTTGCAAATATAATAATATGATATCCAAGATTTGCTTAACCATGATCAAGGGTAGGTTAGACAGGGCAGTGGTTAGGGGAATGGAATTCAGATTGTCCACAAGTTGATAATTGTTGAAATTGGCTGATTGGCACATAGAAGTCCATTAAACTTTTCTCTCTACCCTTAACATGTTTAAAAATGGAACTTACTAAAGGTAAAGAAGAGATGATAGTAAAGTTAAACTTTTATCATATGAAATGAAAACACTGTAGGTTCCACAATTCTCACAAGGCTTTGAACCAACAGCTGCAATGGCCAGTGCTAAATTTTCTAGTGATCAGGCCAGGCATCTATTTAAGTCACCAGAAAAGCAGGGGATCAAAGATCTCTCTTTAATGAAGATTTCTATATTTGGTTTTTCTGAATGGGATCATAGTGGTCGTAATAGGAAAAAGAGTACCTTGTTGGATTTCCTTACATTTTTAACGTAACTTGGTATTGATTGTATGTATCTGTCATATATTTTATATTTGAAATTTATCCTGACACTATCAGTTCTTGAATTGACAATTTTTAGCAACATTACATATAAATTAATTTTGATTTCTGATATTTAAATAGTTTTCTTTCTAATTAGGTTTCAAAATACTGTTATTCACTATGCCTGAAAACAAGAAAATTTCCCCTTCTCCTGCTGGAGATGATCAAAGCAAGATAGGTAAGTTTATCCTAAACTGATTTTCTTTGAAAATAGATCATAGGTAAATGGAATACAAACCACTCACAGAGGAAGGCAGCTGCAAAGATAGCAAACTTGTCCATGATCATAGGTCACAAAACCGAAACTTTTGGGGACCAGGAAGGTGAGGTAAGTGAAAGGAGCAAGTCAGTTTAAGGAAAATCTACTGTTGGAATTATAATCAATTTCTTTTATAATTACTACTGAACTACAGTATGGACAGTAAATAGGTAAGTAGTACAACAATGGTGTGCTGGGTCAGCTCTCACTGGCTTGTGGAAGCCAGGTATATACATCTCTTCTCATTTCCACTCCATTGGTAGCTTGAAGTTGTCCATGACAATAGTATTTATTACCAACCAACAGGTGGTTATTAAACTCCTAATAGCACATCATTGAAAGATAAACATGCAAAATTAAAAATGAAAATACTAACATAATTCTTTTTTAAAAATTGCATTAGATTTTATTGCATTACTTTGCTCTATTGATTTGCACCCTGAGCTCCTAAATATTTTATTCTATATTATGTTAGCAGTGCTGTATCTTTGCATGATGAACAGAGATCAGCAAATTACAGACCATAGCCCAAATCGGAACAGCAAGATTTTTTTATAGCCCCAAAGTTAAGAATGGTTTTTACATTTGTAAAGGATTATAAAAAGAAGAGAAAATGAAACAAAACAATGAGGACTATGCAACAGAGACTGCGTTTGGTCCACAAAACCTGGAAGTTTTACTATCTGGTTCCTTACAGAAAAAGTTTGCCAACCTGGTAAATAATTTAACTTGATTATTTTAACTGAGAATAATAGTCTTTGTATCAGTTATCCACAGTTGACTGCTATGTAACAATCAACCACAAAAAAATGCAGGTACATATAGCATCTTAAGTGTTCATTTTAGCTCACTTGTCTATGAGTGGTTCTGCAGATCTCAGGTGGGCTCAATACAACTCACTCATGCGTCTGCAGTAAGCCACAGGTTAATTTAACTAAGCACTATCATTGATCTTGCTCATTTTGGCTGGCTCTTTCACACGTGACAGAACGTTGGCTGGGAAAATTAGGCCTATTCAGCTCTGCAGCATGTTGTCTCTCATATTCCAGGAGGCTGCTGGGGCTTGCTTGAGCTTCCGGCTTTGGGAGGGTTTCAAAAGAGGGGACAGAAGCAAACAACGCCTCTTCAGGCCAATGCTCAGAACTGGCACACGATGATTTCTACCACATTTTATTGACCAAAGCAAGTCACAGGACCAGCCCAGAGTCTACAGTTAGATATTAGATTCCATCTTTTGATGGAAGATGCTGCAAAGTCACATTGCAAAGGAAGGTGAATACTGAGAGGAAAAAATTATTGGAGCTATTACTGTAATCGAATTACCACAATTTTCTTCAGGGTTATTAAAGAAAGCAGTCATTTAGTAATTCCAAACATGGATGAAGTCACGGCACAGTGGATTTTATGTAATATTACTAACCTTGGATAGAATTTTACTCAAATATCACACTTATTTCCTGAATATTTGAAAAACTTTGTTTTTTAGCTCTTTAATCCCTGTACCAATATTAATTGAAAAAAATGTTATTTAATTTTCATAGAGTCTGTGCAGTAATATTTAAACAGAAAATTTCCGTTCCTGGAAACTGATCCCCATTTCAGACTAGCAAAATGGATTAGGTTATTCATTTAAAGCAATTTTACCAAAGACACAATTTGGAACAAGATAGGATAATCAAGCATACTGGTACATAACTCATATTGAAATAATTGAAAGAATTACTGAAAGTTTTTGGATTGATTATAATGTGAATTAAAAAGACTAAGAATTTGTTCCAAGACTTTGGAGAGATGTGCTGGTGATTTTTCTTTCAATGACTTGACAAAATCAAGTACGTTATATTGGAACAGGAAATGACCAGTCTACATGGTTTGCAAGCAAAAACTAGAAAGTTAATCAGATTAAAATAATTTAGGCCATCCACCCTTATTCTATGCAATAGAAAGAGATGCACAGTCACATTTAAAAAAACCCCTCATATCACATGATTCAGTGTAATGTAAGTGTTCTGTAATATAGATTATTTCTGCAAAATGCATAAGAAATGGAAAAGTCTGGTTGGCTAACTCTTTGGAAAATAATATAGTTAAAAAATTGTCTTTTAAAATGTGCTTGGTTAGCAGGTCAGGATTTTTGTATTTGAATGACATTAGAAACAATATTTGGAATGCTGGCATCAATAGGAACTATCATCTAAAATTAACTTTCATCTCTTTGGCATGATACCATCATTAAACACCCTATCCTCTATGTAAAACCGCCAACCAGTATAGAGAATCTTAAGCTTATCAAAAAAAGCATTGAAAGGCCTGTGTTTAAGCCATATGAATTTATCAGACCTCAGTGTTTATTACCATGTTTTTCCAGATTTTAAACTTTTAAGTCCAAAGCAATCTTTGCTGGGTGATGTACTGAACTTAATTATGTACCAGAGTTTGTAAAAGTTTGTCATTAACTCTGACCATTGTAAGAACACAGTAGTCATAGGTACCAGCTTCTATGAGACTATATTCAATTTTCTTAATATAATACTTTTCTAAATAATCATATTTTTATTAATATCCAAAATAAATCATTTCTGATGTTCTGTCAATCATTATAAAACTACTATGGTTGTAGTGAAATTTTCATTATACTACAAATAAACAATTGTATGATTGTTCTGTGCTTTCAATTGACATAAATCATAAAGCAAATTATTAAACTTTTAAAAGTTATTCTATAAAGTTACAGCTATATATCTTAAACATGTTGACCAGCAGTATTTTCAGATGATTCATGTTTACAAATGGTTAGCTCTCTTTGGAATAATAATTTCTATTACAGTTAACAGAACCTTTTCGCAATCTGTAATATTTTGATTTTTCAGGCAATATTTTCACTAAATACAAAACTAAATTTCATGGCAGCATTATATTTATTTGTGTTAAAATACTGATATTACATTCATTTTTCTATTTATTAAGTTTTTCATAATGTATATTTTCTACATAGCAGACAGGGATTGTATCTTTTTTACAGAGTAGTGTCTTGACATTGTAAAATAGGAAATATTTCCACATATAAAAGTATTTGAAAGATATATGTCACATATAAAAGACACCGATAAAATGAATATTTGCACACTCATAACTGGGCTTAAGGGTTAACACAAGTGATTAATCTTGACAGAGGTGATAACTTTTTCAAAGTGATCATTTCTGGCCTTTTTAATTATCTCTAGTATTTTTTATTTCAAAATATTAAGGGGGTACAAATATTTTTGTTACATGGACTGTACTCAAGGATCCAGAAGGCCACATGTGGCCTTAAGGCCGTAGGTTCCCCAGTAGGCTGATGTCTAAAAATGTGTTTCCTACATTTTCTTCTGGAGTGTTTATGTTTTCATGCCTTACATTTAAGTCTTTTATCCATCTTGAATTAATTTTTGTATATGGCAAGAGATGAATGTCCTGTTTCATTCTTCTGCATGTGGCTATCCAGATTTCCTAGAACCATTTATTGAATGGGGTTCATTTTCCTCAGCATAGGTTTCTGTGTGCTTTGTCAAAGATTGTTGGTTGTAGGTAGAAGGTTTTATTTCTGAGTTCTCTATTGTGTCCCATTGTTCTATGTATCTACTTTTATACCAGTACCACGCTGTTTTGGTTTCTATAGACTTATAGAAAAGTCAGATAATGTGATGCCTATAGATTTCTTCTTCTTGCTTACGACTGCTGTGGTTATTTGGGCTCTTTTTTGCTTCCAAATGAGGCTTAAAATTATTTTTTATAGATATGTAAAATATGACATTGGTGTTTAAATGGAGATTATGTTGAATCTGTAAAACACTTTGGGCAGTAAGGGTATTTTAACAATGTTGATTCTACCAGTCCATAAGCATGAGATATTTTTCCATTTGTATCATCTGCGATTTGCTTTATCAGTGTTTTGTATTTCTCCTTGTAGAGAGAGATCTTTCACCTCCTTGGTTGAGTATATGCCTAGATATTTTATTTTCTTTGTAGCTATTGGTAATGGTATTGAGTCTTTGATTTGATTATCAGCTTGCCTGTTTTATAGCCTATAGAAATGTACTGGTTTGTGTACATTCATTTTATAACCTGAGACTTGAGGACAGGTCTCAAGTCCTCTAAAGAGGAATAGTCTTTACTATTATGAAATATTTACACTTGTCTCCTTTAATACTACCTGATCAGTATTCTATGTTTTCAAATATTAATATCATAATTGCTGTATTTTCTATTCATTTGCCTAGTATTTATTGGCCCATCACTTAATTTTTAGTTTTATAAATCACTTTGTATATTGCATACAATATATTGTTAGATTTCACTTTATTAGTAAGACTAAAAATTACTATAGATTATTTTAGTCCATTTACAATTACAAATAAGACTGATACATTCTAAATTTCATTGTATTTTTTATTTTTATATTTAAATACTTTTATACATTTGTATTATGTGGATTATTTATTGTCCTTTTTAATATTTATAAAGGTTTGTTATTATAATTATCACTCACATACTAATAACTTATTATTCCTTTCTTTTTTAGATACTGTGTATTTGATCCATATTATGAACAATACCAAAATTATCTAAGAACCTTTTCTCGCCCTTCCATTCCATTTTCCTAACATTTAATTTAGAGGAATACTTATTATACTTTGTATATACTCTCCTATTCCCAGCCCAACACTACAGTTTTGATAGTAGTACTATATCAGCATTGTTAGAGCTTAAGAAAATAAGCCTTTTAGTCTAGTATCCTTTGCCCATGCTTTAATACTAGTTAAAAAGCTAATGTATTCAAGGTTCACTGCCAGTATTTTTCTAAATTTCTCTCATCATCTTTGTTGTACTATATACATTTTTTTCGTGGATTCAGCAGGAAGGGATCAAAGGGATCATAATCTCTGAGTTATTGAATGTTTATAACAATTTTCTGTGGCATATATACTTTAATGGTAGTCTTATTGGTAAATTCCTTGGCTCACATTTTCTATTTTTTGTTTGTTTATGTATCTTAAATGTGTTACTCAAATGTCATATGGCATCAAATAATGCCAATCTTATTTTCATCTTTTTATAATCAACTTGGTTTTCTTGCCTGGATTCCAAAGGATTTTTTATATTTCTTTAAATTTCAAATTTTTACTAGAATATAACATAAAAATTTTGGATACAGAAAATATGCCTAGTAGTAAAACACTACTGTTTTCATTTGTATATATTACCTTTTATACATATACGTGTATTTATATAAATGCATTTTAATTCTAATTTTTAAATTTAAATTATATCCATTTTGCCACTTGATAATTACATTTTATTGAATAATTGTGCTCAATCTTCTTTATCATAATTTAAATACGTATTCTATTTTGGCACATATTCTGTTATAAGTGATATTGTATTTTACTCTATAAATTTGAGCTATAATTCACATACCATAAAATTTAACTTTTGATAGTTTACAATTCAACATTTTTAGTACAAGCACAAGATTGTACAGCTATTACCACTACCTATTTCTAGAACATTTTCATATCTCCCAAAGAAACCCTATTTCGTTAGCAGTCACTTCCCATTACTTCTGTATCCAGCCTCTGGAAACCACAAATCTATTTTCTTTCTCTATGGATTTGCTCTTTCTAGACATTTCAGATAAATTAATTCATATAATAGTTGACTTTGTGTATCTGTCTTATTTTAAACTAGAGTAATGTTGCCATGGTTCACCCATGCTGTAAAATGTATCAGTATTTCATTCCTTTTTATGGCTGAATAATATTTTACTTTATGAATATTCCACATATTTTTATACATTCATTATTAGATGGATATTGAGATTGCTTCTATTTTGGGACTATTATGAATAATGCTGCCATGAATATTTGAATACAAGTTTTTTTTGGACATGTGTTTTTTGGTTATGTACTTAGGAATGGAATTGCTAAGTCATTTTGTAACTCAGTGTTTAATTTTCTTAGTAATTGCCAAACTGATTTCCACAGAAACAGCAAAAGTTTACATTCTAAATGGCAATATATGAGGGCTCCAATTTCTCCACATCCCTGCCAATACTAGTTATATTCTGCTGGGTTTTTTTTAACTTTATGATTATAATGGCATCTCATTGTAGTTTTGATTTGCATTTCCCTGATGGCCAATGATGATGAGCATCTGTAGAGAGGAGGTCAAAATAGCAACATTAACAGAAGTTTGGAAGAAGTTGATTCCATCAACTTCTCATGGATGACTAGGAGAGGTTTGAGACTTCAGTGGAGGAAGTAACTGCAGATATGGTGGAAATAGCAAGAGAACTAGAGTTAAAAGTGAAGCCTAAAGATGTGACTTAATTGCTGCAATCTCATGATAAAATTTTCACAGATGAGAAGTTGCTTCTTAGGGATGAACATAGAAAGTGGTTTCTTGAAATGGAAATTACTCCTGGTGAAGGTGCTGTGAACATTGTTGAAATGACTACAACATGTTTAGAATATCACATAAACTTAATTCATAAAGCAGTGGCAGGGTTTGAGAGGGTTGGCTCCAATTTAGGAAACAATTCTACTGTTGTTAAAATGCTATCAAACAGTATCACATGTTACAGAGAAATCTTTTGTGAAAGGAAGAGTGTGATGAATTGATGCAGCAAACTTATTGTCTATTTTCAGAAATTGCCACAGCTGCCCCAACCCTCAGCAACCACCACTACCCTGATCAGTCAGCAGACATCAACATGGAGACAAGACCCTCCACCAGCAGAGAGATTACCATGCACTGAAGGCTCAGATGATTGCTAGCATTTATTGGCAATAAAGTATTTCAAATTAAGTTATATACATTTTTAGACATAACATTATTGCACACTTAGTAGGCTACAGTATAGTGTACACATAACTTTTATATAAACTTAGAAACCAAAATATTTGTGTGACTCACTTCATTGAGATACTCACTTTATTGCAATTGTGTGGAATCATACCTGCAATATCTCCGAGGTATGCCTATATTGTTAGTATGATCATTATTTCACTCAAATGTATTCCCTTATTCATTCATTTATTCTGTCATTCCTTCAACAAATATGTGTCAACACCCACTATCTCTGGGGCCTTCTACTAGGTGCCAAATATACCATGGCTATAAAATAGCCTGTCCTAATGAAACTTGTGTGAAAGGAGAGGGACATCAAAACTAATGTTGGTTATTTAGGAAAAACATTATGAATACTGAACTTGGATATATTCTATTTCTGCATTTGATATGTTGATTTATTATTAAAACAATTATTTTGTAAGCTTTGATTTTATAGTTTCAATTTAAATTTATTTTTTAAAGATTTCTTTGAGATATGATATCTAAAATGTTTATAAAGTTGTTTTCTGATATCTTAATTTTCAGTTTAATTTATTCTCAAATGTCTTGTTTTTGTAGAGAAGCAACTATTTCTTATTTCTTTTTTGTTTTTTTTTTTTAGAATCTGTTTTCCTGCCCCTTGATTTTGAGTTGGCCACATGACTAGAACTGATCAAGATAAGTTAGCATATGATATGCAAACTGAGACTTTTAAAAAAGTGCAGAAATATTTCCATTTATGTTTTTGCACCTTATGTTTCTTATTTCTTTATTGACCTACACAATGGTTTCTTGCAACAGCCTTTAAATGTATCCTTAAAATATTAGATATATTCAAATATTTATAAGACTATGCCATCTCTCCTCTACAAATGCATACATATATCTGCCATCATTTTCAGATTTTTTTGATATTATTGCCCATTTTTAAAATTTAATAATAATTATTGAGTTCCAAATTAAATAATCTTAATGTTTTTATATCAGTTTTTAAGTTGCAAAAATCAAGTACTTTTACAATAGTTTGTCTTACTAATGTGGAGCATAATTTATATTGGAGCAATATTTATATTATCTTGTTTGTTTAAACATTTTTATGTTCTAGTAATACTTTATACTATTACCAAATTGTTTTTTTAATCTAGAGATAATTATTAAATGTGTTCCTACATAGTTTGTAGTTTTGTGACTGTAATAATGTTTTTTGATATATTTTTATTTGTTTGGTACTGACAATGCTGTTTATTCTTTTTACGAAATCAAGATAGATTATTGATATAACATTTTTGTAAACTTTAATCAATCATTTTGATTCTATGGTGATTTTCTAGAAATACAGTTATTCTATATGTAAATAATTTTATTTATCTCTCTTAATGTATCACATTTTTTATAGTGCAACTCTAATAATGAACTGGACTATATCACAAGGCATATCTTGCCATACTATTAGATTTTAAAAATCCATGTATAACATAACCTTGGAAATTAGAGTTACTCTTTATTAAAGTTCTCTTAAAAGCACTGATTAGAGGAATCACAAAGAAACTTCTATTAAAATTATTAATTCATTTAACATCTCAGAATGTCACCTAAGATAACTTCCCATTCTCCTGTTCTCTGTCACTCTTCCAGAGAAACACCACTCAAACTTTGTCTCTCTATTCTGTCTATGCTCTCTGTCCTTTCTTCTTAGCCTGTATCTCTTTCTTCTGAGGCTATTTTCTCCCCTAACCCTTACCTGTGCAATATAGGGCAGGATAATTGACTCAGGAAGCAAATGTTTTATTTTATTTCATTTTGCTTTTTATAGATGGAACATACCTCAAAGCAAAGGCTCCTAGAGAGACGGAACAGGCAAGGACAGATGGAGGTATCCAAATATAACCACCTGTATAATTTTCATCTCTCTTTTTTTTCTTGTCACATATTTATTTTCTTTTCAAAATATTCTAAGAATGAAACTATTTCAGTCATTCTTGTACCTATAATGTTCTATTGGTGAATATAATCTTAACTTTTCTTTAAAAAATACTTATCTGTTGGTAGTTTATGTTATATATCCCATTTCCTTTGGTCCTTTTATCATTTTGAATAATGTATACTTATAGGAGAGTGAACAAAACAACATGTATTTTTTTAATAAATGATTATGAGGAAACATCTGTGTCAGTGTCTCCGCCACTCAGGCCATGTGTAGAGATGACCAATGCCTCAGAAGGCCATCCTGCACCCTCTTGATCGATACTTTATGCCCTCCAATATCTGGACCTTTGTGATACTAATTTCCTTGGTTTTCTTCTTAATTTTAACTGTAGTATTACATACATATACATCCCTGAAGATATACTTTAGTTTTGCATATTTATTAATTGAAATTATATTGCGCTAATATTTGCGTGTGGCTGCCTCTGTTCAACATTATTTATTATCTTCATGTTTGTTGTTGCTTTCATTTGGTCAGTGTTATTTGTGAGTTTCATCCATTTTGTTTGTACCATTATACAATAATATTAAATACTATGGAGCCAATCCATTTCTATCCTTTCTTCTCTTGAAGGACATTTAAGTTACTTCTAATTTTTGGTTATTTTGGACAATGCTCCTAGAAACATCCTTGCATGTACATCCTGTGTGAGTTTTTCTAAGGTATACTTATCAGCAGAACTGATAGGTACATGGTGTGTCTATTGTTGATTTTATTAGATAATACCAAATTATTTTCCCAAAGTAATTATAAGGGTATGAGTTTACAGAACCATAGCAGTATAGAAATGTTCTCATTGCTTCGTTTCTTGCTACCACTTGATATTATTATTAAATTTTTAAATTGATATTAAATTATTGGCAATCTCCACACTATGAAACAATACCTAATTGTGATTTTAATTTGAACTTCCTTGACTACTAATGAAATTAAATTTTTTTCCACATGCTTTTGGGTATTTTCATTTCTACTTTTGCAAATTGACTATATCTTTTCTCTGATTTTCTGGTGAGTCATTTGTGTTTTTTTACAGTGATTTGTAGGAGTTCCTTAAGTAATGTGAATACTTGTTCTAAGTCAGTCATATATATAGCTAATATTTTCTTACACTCATGCCTTATAGTTCTAGTCTATTTATATTGCCTTTTGATAGACCAAGGTTCTTAGTTTTTTAAGTCAAAGCTTTTTACATATTTTTTAAGGAATCCCTACTCTGAAGTCAAGCAGATGTTCATCCAAATTATCTTCTAAACATTTTGGAGTTTTGACTTTCACATTTAGGTTTTCAATCCATCTGGAATTTATTTTTATGTGTTATTTGAGCTGTGGTGCCCACTTTTCTTTTGTGTTTTATTACTTTGACTCTGTATTGCTTATGGCACTTGAAAAATTATTTGTGGGTATTCCATGAAGCTTAAGATACAGATGGCTTCTTCAATGATGAAAACCCAATCTGCAAATTTAAGTGAGCAGTAGCCAAAGTTTTAATGTCACAAAGATGAGGTCTTTTGCTTTTGTTTTGTTTTTTTTTATACTTAGCGTATACTCAACATAGAGAAAATTTCTCTATCATTCCTTGAGTTCTAATAGAAGTTGTTGAGGTTGTTATTTCTGGTTTACATTTACTTTGAGGGTGTAGCCATTTGCTATCCAAGCTTAAAGTGAATTTTACATTTAATTGGGAGCTAAGAGGTCTAACTTTTTGTGCCATAGGCCCTTTGAAGCCTGTTGAAACTTATACTCCCTGGCTTGAATATAATATTTTTAAATGTATTATTTTAAAAGTCCAGAATATTTTGAAAATAAAGTAAAAAATTTTTTCCCATCTTAAATTCTTAATTCTGTCTATGTACCGCTGGTTGCGAACTCCTGAGACTAAGTTTGGCTGATTATTTTCTGACACTTATAAGTCATCAAACCCAGTCCAAGTTCTCTGGGAATTGCAAATGACCTTTGTGTAAAATGTGAATTTTATCGTCTGTGCTCCACTTAAAACTCTAGGTTTCTACTCTCCTTTAGATTTTGTCTAAGTAGTTTCTAACTATCTTGTTCAGTTTTAAATATCTATGTATCTATTTCTCTATTTAAATCTGTGTATCCAGCATTTTTTAGTTAGTTTTAGTAGAAAAGTGAATCTGATAAGCCTATCCTGCCATTCCCAGAAATGTAAGTTCTATATACCATTATTTTATATTGAATTATGTATATATGATGAGAATAATTTTTCTGGCTTATAAAATTTAACAATTATAATTCCCTTCTAAATTCTATGTCTTCCCAAAATTGAGAGGTAATGTGCTTTAGGACATATTTCTCAAAGAGTGTCCTGTTGAATGCACTCCAAGATATGCTTAAGAAAAAAATGATTCTGAGGCAAAATAAAATGAGAAATTCTATGCAATTTATCTGTTTCTTGAAGATTTTTGATGATTATTACCATATTGAAAGCTCTAAAAACTCTGCTAAACAATATGCTATTAGAGCATAGAACCACTTTTCTTTCTGTATTTATAATAATCTCATGGAATTTCATATTTTAAACACAATTTTGAAGAGAGCTAGTGTAGTTGAAAAGACTTTGGAACTAGATGCAAAGTTTAAATCGTAGTTCCATCAGTTACTAACTTTGTGAACCTGCTTTTGTTCACTACCTTTCTGGGCCACATTTTACTCATCTGTAAAATAGAAATTAATATGCATTATCATAAAGATTAGGTAAATTAATATCTTGAAATCAAAGTCATGTGTATGTTTAATAAATATTAATCTCATTTTGAGATTTTTCCACCTTCATTGGTTTAATAAATTATGACAAATTTATACTATGAGATTCTATGAAACTGATATTTCATGAAGTATAAGATGCATTTAGTTGTAAGTTCACCATTATTTTATAAACTTTTAAGAAATAAAAAACTATCAGTTAAACTATGCTCTACCAATCTTGAATTTTAAGATTCATCCTGATTTGACTGATCTTAGCATGTGAAAAACTATTATTCTAACAACTCAAAATATGAAGTTGAATATGAAATATGATTTTAAAATTGATAAGGAATTTTTCTGTATCCTGAAAATTAAAAAATATATGTATGTATATATGTTTGTATATACCTGTATGCATATACTTGTACATATGTGTGTGTATATTGCACATATATTTCGTATATATGCACATACACATACATATATACACATGAACATATATATGTACATATGAAATTGGCCCATAGGGATAAAGTACCTGGAAGTACACACAGGAAAATTATAACATTGGTTACCTACTGAAAGGAAAACTGGATTACCATGGGGCAAGAATAGAATGGAGACTTTTTAAATGACTGATGCATTAATTTTCTTTTAAGTTTTCAAATTATTATAATACATTTCTATAGTGTATGAAATTCTGTTGATTATGTTTTATTTGCACTTAACTTTTCCAGTTTTTTAAAATCTTTTTAAAGAATTATATATTAGGTATATTTTCTATTACAATTCTGGCTCTCCCATGTCAGTGGCTGATTTGCACAAGGATTTGATTATGGAAACCATTTTCTTTTAATACTTTGGACATTCCACAAAACTTTTGTATTGCAAACTCCCAAAGTCACTGGTTGAGGAACTGAATGTAAGAATTGAAGTCATCATGACTTAGGCCTGTTTTGGGAGTGTCTGTCTAATCTGAAGGTTAAAATTCAAAGATAATAATGAGGTCTAAATTATGGCAAAAGCTCATATTATCACCACAGAGTCTGAAGAAAGAGACCAGAGAAGGGGACTGCAGTTGTGGTTATAAAGCAAAAAGTTTAGCAGCTTGGAAAGTAGGGTATTTGCTTCCAATATTATCTAATGTTTAACACTTATTCTATGCTGGCATTTATGAACAGGCCTAGATGTGGTAGGCTGGTTGGCTTACCAGCAGACATTTACTTACACTTTTAGAATTATTTCCTTCCTATATTTCCTTTTAATGTCTTTGCACACACATTTATATTTTCATCTTTTATACCAGTATTTTAAGTATGTTATTTATCTACTATTAAAACATATAAATTTTGAATGTATTTCTATGTTTTGAACACTTCAAAAAGGTTTTCTTAAAAATTGTTTATATTTTCTAATACATATTTTTTGTTATATGAAATTATTCCTTGGCAAATTTGTTAGTTGAAAATGTACATTAAATTTTCAAATACCTTTGAATTAATTTTATGTGACTAATTACTAATTGTACAATAAATTGATTAAGTAATGCCACTAGTTTTTTGAGTTATTAGGTTGTTGCTGAAGATACCTTCACTCTTAATAAAGTTTTATTACTTTAAAATGATAGAATTGGTATCATTTTGGGATTCATAATATGTATATTGATTTTTCCTTATTATATTCTTTATATTCTATATGTTGTTTAGTTATTCTGAATTACATATGCCATAAATAACTGATTGTGAATTAAATTTTCTCCCTATATTTTTTCTCTAAATCTCTCTTCATGTTAAAAACATATATTGTTTGTTCTAATATAATAAGCTGTTTTATTACACATACACCATCAATTTTTCATTATTAACTATAGCTTCAGTTGTAAAATAACTCTCAATATTCTGCTTAAGTTCTAGATTTTTTATTAATATATCACATCAAGTTTTCTTTTTCAGAAAAAAAATTGCATGCAGTTTATTTACATTTTTTGATATAATTTTATATTTGGTTTTTTTTGGATAAACATAGGTCATTTTTATATTATAATAGTTATTTGATTAGCACTATCTTTTATCATTTTCATACTTTTTCAACACTTTTCCATCATTGCCTATTTTTGCCATAAGTTTACTTTTGCTTTATTTTATTCTTTAGTCTGTTGTGGAATATAAATATTCTATTTATAATGGTTAGCATTTATTAACATAAGATATTCTACAAGCACTTAAATCTGATACGTATGTGTGTATAATCTGTCAAAATATTTTAATGCCTTTAATGTAAAACAATATATTTTTATTTGATAGTATATATAGAGAGAAATGCTCATCTGAAATTTATAATTTAATGCATTTTTATAATACACATGCATGTAAACACTTAAAAACACTTAAAAAAAATTTCCATCACCCCAGAAAGTTTCCCACCTACCATGGGCAACCATTATTTTTATTTCTATCACCCTATCTTAGTTTTGTCTTTTCTTATACCCCATGATAATGGAATTATACAGTATCCACTATTTTTTATCTGGCTTTCTTTGTGCAACATGTTTTTGAGATTCACCAATGTTGCTTCATAAATTGGTAGCTCATTCTTTTTACTGGTCAGCATTATATTATTGCATGACTAAAGAGTGCTTTGTAAAATCTATTTTTCTAATGATGGATATTTGGGTTGTTTCTAGTTTCTACTATTATGAATAAAGTTTTCATAAATGTTCTGGAATAGTATTTTTATAGACTTACACTTTCATTTCTATTGGGCAAAGACTTGAGAGTGCAGTTGCTGCCTTTTGTATAGATATATATAACTTTATAAAACACTGTCAAACAAATAATAATGTATTCTTATGTTGGAGAATTTTGAAATATTTCAGAGATTGTAAAATAAAATAAAAACTTTCCCCTCTCTCTGTACATTTCCTCCTTCCAAAAATAACCCATTCTAACCATTTCTTAATCTAGAAATTTTATGTGTCCATAAATATCTATCTCTCAATCTCTACATACATATCCTTTTTAAAACTGATTACAAAGTCTACACACGAATCTCTGCCTTGATAATTTTTACTTTATATATCTTGGACAAAATTCTGTATCAGCACATAATGATTCATCTCTTGGCTTTTAAATAGCTTCATGCTACTTTGAGTACTTCTTGTAAGAGTTAAACCTCTTCAAGAACACAGAGAAAACATCTAAAGATATCCTACTGTGGGGTTTGATTAATAATTGTATTATAGTTACTTTTTCAAGAATACTTTCCCAACATAGTTTTGTACTTTGTGTTGCTTACTTAAAAATTTTATATTAACTGCTCACTAATATTTTTTCTTTTTAAAAGACCATGCCACATCACAAGAGTTGGTTCTATTTGATGCCCCTAAGGAAGCCGTTGAAATTTTTCATGAAAGTGAAATGACAAATACTGAAGGTGAGGACTGAATGTAAGTTGTATAGTAAACTACATAAGCTCTATTTATATTTACTTATTAGTTTGTGATGTCAATACTCTATATTTATTAAGAAATCAATCCTACATATTATTAAGAGTTAATATAGTAATGATATATAATATTAAAATATAGTGTAATAAATTATATCAATAATATATTATGAATATATGGCTTTGGTTTATAAGAGTTGTTACACAATTTCAGAAATGCATGAATTTTAAAGTAAATATATATATACACATATAGACACATATGTATATTTTATCACTCAAGCTAGGACTGGTAGATGCTAGATAAAACCTTTCCAGTTCATTGGGGATAGTTTTCTTAGAAGAAGAAAGAAGAAGAACTAATGTTTTGGGGTATGAAATCTAGAATTACAAATTACACAGTGACAATCTATAAACACTATCTCTGAAAGTGTTTCTAACATTGTATGTGGAAAGAGGTGGAAAGAGATGAGGAAATGTATACATTTATCTATAGAGGTTCATAATTATTTCTTCTCAGACCATTGTGGTAGAGAATTCTTTATGTTTATCAAAAATATTTTAATCTTGATTTTGGAAATTTCTGCTGTTGTGGGGATTTTCAGTTTTACAGGATTAAATTGGAGTAAGTTACCATTATGATTCTTTCATCTGTTTGTGTCCAATAGAAATTTTGAGGAAAATGTTAAGATTTTATTGGTTTAGAGTTTCTTGCCCATAGTTAGTTATAGGCCATAGTGAGTTCTAGACAGATTTTTCAAGTATCAAACGAATGAACCATTTAATTCAAGACATTGGAATATCCATGTGCTATCAGGCTATGGAGATATTTAAGAAATTATCCTAAGAAATGTGTAATCTTGTAAGCCAAGTAAAATACAAATATATGCAATAATTTGTGTGATACAATGGAAAAGAATGGTTATATAGTGTGACAGCAGAAATGACACAGGGCAGTATATGCCAATTGTATACCATGGATGAGAAGTATCTTCAGTATTTTGAGTCAGGCAATTTGTGTGCCCTCTAAGTATTAAGAAAAATGTTAATGGATGAGGAGAGATTTGAACTGAATTTTACAGAATGTATTTGTATATGAAAAGTAAAGTGAGAAGAAAATTTAAGCGAGCCTAGCAGAATGCATTAACAGTGAGAAAATAACACAAAATATAGGAAGGATAAGGTTAGATTACTTCAACTATAACGTAAGTACAATTCAGAAACATGAAGATGCCTAAAAGAAAGCTAGAAATGTTTGAGGTGCAGTCAAGAAGCATTTTGAATTTCAGGCTCTGGAGTGTGAACTTTATTCTTCAGTCTCTGATCCTACATATATTTAAGTAGGGATGTTGTATGACCATATCTTTTGCTTGCAAAGTCTGCACATGCAATGCAAAATTATGTGACTACAAGAAGAAATATGGGCACTGATCTTATTATTATAGTTCAGGCTTATGGTAAAAAGGACTCAATCTATAAAGGATCAATGGATAGGAAGGGATTAAAGAAATATTACAAGGGGATTATAGGGATTAGAGAAATATTACAAAGGAGTTGTTAAGATTTGGTGACTGATTTGTCCCTGTATAAAGATATAGGGAATTGAATGAGAAAATGGAAAATTCAGAGGTGATTTAACTATTGCAAACTTTGATAACAGGAAAAGAGATATAAGGAAGAGAGGTTTAGTGAAGATGAGATCAGGTTTACAGATAATGGATTTGCAAATGAAGTTGGTCCCTTCAAGACTACCTCTGGCTTGCTGGCCTTGACAAAATCCAAATGTTTAAAATCAAATAGAGTGGGACAAAAGGGAAGGTAACCAAAAGTTTTATCTTGAAATATCTTTATTCTTATTCTTTTATTTTTCAAATCATTTCTGAGGATCCACTCTGTGCCAGGCACCACTTTTACTGCTTGTGGTAAATCAGACCCCTTCCATCTTGGAGCTCCCACAGTATCTTATCTTTTCCAATTCTTTGTCTGATCATACAGTTGTGTTCCTTTTCCTCTGTAGCCTTTCTGCTTTGGCATTTTAGTTTACTGATGTGAATTTCTTTATTTTGTTGTTTGTGGTATAACAACTTCTCAGTGGGTACATTCTGATTTTAACTGTTATCCTTCTCCCATTCTGATAGGATTCTACATATCCAACCTTCCTTTCCCTGCTCTCAATGCTAGGATGGGTATCTAGGAAAAACAGGTTTGGGAAATTTGTACATTTGGCAAGGGGCTCAAGGTAAATTCTAAAGCTATTAAGTCGGGAGTCAAGACCTTAAAGGAGGTGATCAAAGGAGAGAGTGTAGAGGAAAATATTATTTCTTACCAAAGAGTCATATTTAAGGAATATGAGAAGATAAAGGCAAAGAAGAGGTTAGACAAAGTTATTAAAGAAGGAGAACATTTCAAGGAAGGGTTGTCTACAATGTTTTGTGGTATAAAGTGTTAAAAGAGGAGAATTACAAGGCTACAGAATCTAATTACTCTATTAGATTCTGTTACTAGGGTATGGTTAGTGGTGTTTTTATAAAAAAAAATTTATTGAGGTAAAATTTAAATGCAATAAAATCCACTCATTTTAAGTATATAGGTCAATGACTTGTGACAAATATACACCATACATCCATTTAACCATCACCTCAAACCAGGATAAAGAAATTTCTGCCTTTCCAGAAAGTTCATTCATGCCCCTTTGTAATCAATATCACTTTACCCCACAACCACAGTATGATTTTATTTTTACTATTCTTTTTTTATTTTTTAATTTCAGGAAATTATGAGAGTACAAACATTTTGGTTACATTTTATATTTTTGCCTCTCCCTGGCAAGGGTTATTTTTATTGTTCTAAAATTTCAAATAAGTGGAATTACTCCATTTGTACTCTTTTGTGGGCTCAATTTCTTTTAAAGACTCAGGAAAATGTCTGTGAAATTCATTCATGTTGCTAAATATATCAGTAGTTTGTTCATTATTATTGTTCAATAGTATTCACTTGTATGAATATTGCACAATTTGTTTATTTAGCCATTGATGGGAATTTGGAATTTTCCAATTTTGGGCTTTTATAAATAAAATTATTATGAACATTCACATAGACTTATTTTTATGGATATTTTTATTTATTATGGGTAAATACATAGAAGTGGAATGATGAGTCATACAGTAAGTTTATATTTAACTTTTATAAGAAACTGCCAAATTGTTTTCCCACGTGTTTGTACCATTTTACATTTCCACCAGCAATGCATGAATTCCAGTTGTTCTGTATCCTCTCTCTAGTACTTGTAATCTTGCCAGCCTCTTTAATTTTAGGCAGTATAATGGGTATGAAGTGGTATTGAACTATGAATTAAATTTGCATTTTCCTGATGATGAATGATGTTGAGCATCTTTTCACATGCTTATTAGTCATTTGTATATTGCCTTTTGGGAAGAGTCCGAGTCTTATGCCCACTTTCTGCATAGTAAATTGTAAATTTTCTCCTCACATTCTAGACACAAGTCATCTGTCAGAGACGCTTCCACATGGATTTCTGGGGTCCTTCTCTGCATTGCTCTGTCTTCTTCAGTTCCCTGCCCCCTTAACAGATGCTTCCACTACTATGACACTAATATTTGCTCCTCAGCTCAGCAGGACTGCATGCTCTGCTCTATTCCTAGATCTCTGTATTATAATTGGGAAATTGTCCCTTGGCAGAGAACTTGGTGATTATGGATCTCAATCTCATAAATTTCTCTTTTCTCAGGAATCAAAGTGCCTATTGCACTGCCTATTTTCCAATGTCTAAAAACAATGTCTCATAATTTTTGTCCAGATTTTGAGTTGTTTCTAACTGGAGAGCAATTCTTTATTAGTTACTCCTTCACAGACAATAGTGGAAATACTGCTTAGTGGGGTGTAAGAATGACATTTCCAGGAAGTGAAGAAAACAGGAGCCAGATTACAGCAGGATAAGAAAACAAAGAGGAATTTATCTATTCATTCATTTATTTGACAATTATTTTAAGACATTAAGTTTAGTTGCTCTCCTCCATGAAAAATGTAAAATTTCATGGAGAAGATAGATGGGGAAACAGATAAATGTGATAACAGCAGAATGCAGTATGATCAGTTCTAATAAAGAGAAATTGAGAGTAATGTAAGTGCACCCCAATGTCAGAAAGATTCAAGAATTCCTCATAGGAAAAGAGCCATGTGAGATAGATCTTAATGTTTGCATAGAAATTGTAATTTGAGGGTCAGCATTAGCTCAAGTGGTTACTTCCTCACGCTGGACTTTCTATCCATCTAATCCCTGTGCTGGGGTTCGAGACCCGTGGGTGCTTTCTGGCCCTTTAAAAAAAAAAGGAAAATATATTGTAATTTGAAGAAGAGATCAGGATAGGAGAATATTGTGACTGCTCATATAAACTGTTCATTAAAAAAATGTGCTAGTCAAAGCAAATTCAATATAGAACAATAGCTATAGGAAATGGTCAGGCAAGGTAGTTGGGAGACCTGTGATTATGTTGGATTTGGCAATTTCATTCTGTGTCTTCAGTTCTTGGTGTGCTCTTGGCCGAAGAATGACCAGACACACCAAAGTAAGGCAAGCACAAGGTGAAATTTATTGACGGGGAGCAAGATAGGATTATAGAGCAATAGCAAGATATAGGTTTACAGAGCAAGATACATACACCACAGATGACAACCAGGCTCCTTGTCATAGCAAAAGAGACGTTGGTTATGGTCTGGGTCTTATTTTATGGTGTCTGAATAGGGACCTCCCTGTGGTTCAGGCAACATCATGGAACCACTTTGATGAACAGTTGGGAGTTATATCACCTGATTCTTACTGCACATATGGATCTCCCATGAGCCTCTCTGAAAGCACTTTTGGTGGGGTGAACTGCAATGTAGATTTAAGCTAATGATATGATAATTAGCCTTAGGTTGTCCTAAGTCACCTTCCAGACTCTATTGTACCTGTGCCACTTGGCCTGTGGGCTAGAGAGTCCTCTGCATTCTTTTGCAGTTGGTGTGCTAAGTTCTGATTGGTAGATTGGCAGGGCATTCCCTCCTCTCCCAGCTTTGGCAGTCACTTGGGACAGGATTAAGGTGGGGCAGCACCAAGACGGAGGTGGGGGTGGGCCTTGGGCCCACCCAGTCCTTCTTCTCAGGTGGGGTAATTGCTCAAGGCAGCACCAAAGGCAAGGTACCCGCTTTCGTCCCCAGGAGACCGTGAATCCCTAGCTGTCTAAATTACTCAAGGGAAGCAAAAGTAAATATATTGAAGTTCCAGATTTTGAAAAGATTGAAGACAATGTCAATAAGTGAACACTGAGCAGGGGCATTGCACTTTGAATGGGGTTGGAGTAGAAGCAGTCCTTACTCACCTCCAACTCTGAGAGTCCATGCATATTATTCTATATATTCAGTGTTAAGTGTCTCTAACAACGTATGGTCCAATAAAAATATAATAACGCTAATGTCAATAAAAGCTGTTTTTAATTTTCCCTCATATATGACAAAAACAAAATGAGCTTTGTTTTCATAAAAAATTAAGGATACTTTCTATTCATTACAACAGAGGCTTTGCATGGAGGAGAAATTATTTGTAACCTCAAAAGAGCTAACTTATTCTACATTTTGGAAAGAAAACAAAGATGTTAAAGAAGATAATGTGAAAAGCTAAGTTTTTCCTAAAAGTGCTGAGTTGAGATAAAGGGATGTTAGAATAATAATTGGGGTGATGTGCATAAAGGAAGCATATATTTAGAAGCAGAAGCAAGGGAAGGACTGTAGTGATGACATGTTAAATCGTCAAGGCCAGGTCATTAAAATTTGCAAGGATCTAATTCATTGAGCAGGGCACAGTTGACAGTTTATAAACAAAGTATTTCTATTTTATTTGCCCACATAATCAGCCAGTCCATATTTTTCCCAAATGGAAGTTTCCTATTGCAGAGTCTCAGCTCTGGCTTAGACCCAGGAAGATCTTGTCTTTCTTTTTTTTTTTTTAATTTGTGTATATTTTGTGGTAATAAATGATAAAGTAGTCTAGTATCTACATATA
>VBSM01003157.1:20526637-20572862 GCA_008086735.1 Cheirogaleus medius | reverse complement strand
TGGGCCTCCCAGAGTGCTAGGATTACAGGCGTGAGCCACCACGCCCAGCCTATATAGATTCTTGTTATCAACCCTCTATCAGATCTATAGAAAGCAAATATTTTCTCCCATTCTGTAGGTTTTTTAGAATATTTTAGATTTACAGAGCAATTGGGAAAGTAGTACAGAATTCATATATATCTTGGATCCAGTTTTCTTTATTTTAATATCTTACAGTACCCATCTGCACTGTAGTGTCATTGTGTATGTATGGGTATGTTTTGTTCTTGGACTTTTCTTATGTTGTCTTTCTGTGGATCAGTATATGCCACACAGCTTTAAAAAGTAGTATGATATCTTTGTTATAATTAATGAACCTTGCTAACACTTGTTATTTTACATTTTAAAATTATAGTCATCATAATAAGTATAAAGTGATATCTCATTATGGTTCTGATTTGTGTTCCTAATGACTAAAGATGTGGAGTATCTTTTCATATGCTTTGAACCCTGTAGTGAAGTTTTCATTTTAGTTATTGTAATTTTCAGCACCAGAATTTCTATTTGGTTCCTTTTTCCCCTAATTTCTATCTCCCTATTGATATCTTCTGTTCGTTGAGACATTGTTCTCCTTTGTTCATTTAGTTCTTTTCCCATGGTTTCCTCTAACTCTTTGAGAAGATTTAAGACAGTTGATTAAATTCTTTGTTTAGTAAAATCAATGTCTGGGCTTCCTCAGGAATGACTTCTGTCAATTTATTTTATGTTTTTTCCTATGAATGTGCCATATGTTTATGTTTCTTTCTATGCTGTGTTATTTTGTTGTGGTAGTGGAACAAAAGGGTATTTTGGTAATGTGGCAGCCTTCACAGTCAGATTCTCCTTTCCCAAGAGTTTGCTATTGGTGACTGCTGAGAGCTGCAGGCATTCATTCATTTAATGACTTTTCAACACTATTTTAGCAACAACTATATTCCCTGTCATGTATAGGCACTAAAGTCTCTGTTATCTGAGTGTTCAGCCAGTGATCTGACAGGAATATCCTCAAATGCCTGAGCAAAAACAAAACAAAACTTTCCCAGTCTTCACAGCTTGGTTTTAAGCTCAGGCACTTTTCACTATCAACAACTCTTCCTCAGCCTTTATCTCCTACTACGTGGAGCTCATAGATCGGCCAGAGGTGCAAGCTTCAAGTCTTCTCTGAGCATGTATCTGGTCTTACACATGTGTGTTGCTTTCCAGTTTCCAGATATACAAGGTAGCCTTCTGAGCCATTATTCCCCCAAAAAACTTCCTCCTTGGCCCCTTCCTCCCTGGGCTTTGGGGTCTGTCTTCAACTTACTCCATCCTCTGCTCCTTGCCCAAGGGGGTACAGGCAGTGTATGTGTTTAAATCCTTGACAAACCCCACTACCTCTCAGAAAGCCATTCCAGTCCAAGGGTGAGTGGTGAAACAAAAGTCAGCTTCAGTGCAGTCCCTCAGGGCACTGTGAGATAGGCCAAACTGCAAAACCACAGTTATACTTTAAGTGGTCTGTATTAACCCCGCCACCAGTATTCCGTACCAGAAATATGGACTGCTGTCTCAATGGTCACCACCACCATGCCAGGGAATGGGACATGGAAGACAGGAAAGCAAAAATGCCACAACAGTATCTTACCAACATTCACTCATTAAACTTCATTAAACACTGCCCTGTTTGCTGTAATTTTTAAAAAATTAGATGCCAGGCTTCTGGAAAAGCAAATCTGTCAGTGCTTACTAATGTAATGGTTGTTTTAGTGAAGGGACTAATTCTTTGAGCACCCTGTGTCACCATTTTCATTGACATTACTCCAGCCATATTATTTTTTATTCATATCCTTCTTTAGTTTAGGCATACCAGTCTGCTGTAGAACCATATCTTTAACATTCTTAGATGCCATTCTAAAGAGCCAAGTTGCCTAACATTCTATAGGCACCTTCCTTAAATTTTGTTTCTTATGTCAAATCTTTCCAGGCAGCAAGATTTTTAAAGAAACATCCTCAGGATGAACAGCAAATCAAGCTCGTGGCTATAAAACACTTTGTTAAAATATCAGTAATATATAAGGTGGTGGCCAATAGACTTTATAAATAGACTTCTAAATACCTTGACATGTTCAAAGTACAGAAAGATGTGGCTCATAAAGAGTTATGACTTTACCTTTTATGACTCAAAGTGAACTGCAGTAAGATTCACAGGAGATCTACAATGTTTTTAATAGCATTGTATTAAGAAAAAAAGCACTGGCAGTTTGAATTATAAGGAATGAAGGTGGTTTAAAATAAAAAGACACCATTCACCACTTCAGTGGTATAAAGATTTTTCAGTTTAATCACACCCTCTAATGAGTAGACTGACCACTAAATTATCTATTCACAGCACATAAAGAGGACTACTAAAAACTATAACTAATTAACTAATAAAATAAAATTAGTCACATTATTAAAATATATCAGACATATTCATTATATTAATATATGTGTCCTTGAATAATAATACATTCTGAAACATAGTAAAAGACAAAGCAATTAGAAGGTATTCATTCATTCAGTCATTTACTTTAACATACTAACAATGATTTGATGCTTTTAAATTTAAATGTTACATAAGATATTTTTTCCTCCAGCTGAATTATCTTTTTGTTCCCCCTGGGAAGCCCCTAATCTTATCTGCATCTCTCATAGCCGTAAATCACCTTCTCTCGTGTATTATGATGAGCTGATTCCCACTAAATTGAGAATTTTCTCTAGGCTCAGGCCTGGCCTTACTCAGTATTATAGCAAATGATATATGGTCAATAAATAATTGGAAATAATTGAGTTACCCATTTCAATTTTGCTTAGAGTACATCTATACAAAAATAAATCATCACTATATTCTAGTATCTAATTTATATATACAGAGATCCCCTAGAAAAGTTTTAAAAGAGTCATTTGGACATTAAACATGAAACACAGCATTCGGGCTATATCTTTATTCTCAGTTTCAGAAGAAATGAATTAAGCTTTTTCTCCTATTTGTGTTCTTTATTTTCCCCCTTTATTCGGTTTAATTGATTTTATAACTATTTGAGTTTCTCTTAAATACAAAGAATGAGAAGCTTGAATTTTTTTGAAGCCTAATAATTTTATAATTTTGAGAAATATGCAAGGTGATAATACAGCAATTTAAAGAACAGAGAGATAGATGGAAACTTTCAAATGAAATTAAAGTGTTTTAAATAATGACAGAAGAAATACAACCAGTAAATATACAAAATTACTTTGTGTTAGTTCTTACTATACTTTTTTAAAACCTTCTCTCCTCTTGACTTCATTCTAATCTCTCTTTTTGCCAAGATGTCTCTGAAGAGTTTTATGCTAAAATCCTTTCTCAATTAAATACATTCTTGTGACTACTTGGATTCCAGCAATTGCCAGTTTTTTGAATATGCTAATGATTCTTAATTCTCTGACTTAAGCTTTGATCTCCTGCCCAGCAGATTATATTTCTATCTGCTTGCCAGACATCTCCACCTGAATTTCTTGCAATAACATTTCTCCTTCATCATACTGACTTGCCTTCCTCAGTTGAGCAACAGCACAATGCACTCAATCACACATGCTGAGAGCATCCAAATCATCTTTGATGTGGAACTCTCTTTCAATCAACACATTCACTTAATCATGAGTTTGTGATAACTCTATCTTTGGAATTTCTTACAATTCTTTCCTGTCCTCTTTAATTTCACTGTCATGGTTATAGACATAGTATTCAGTATTAATACACCATATTTACAAATGTTTCAAGATACAAAAGGAGATTCCTAACATGAAGTTAAATTTTTCTTATTTTTACAGTGGAAAATAGAAGGTTTGATGAATACTTTCTTTGTCTCAAAAATAAAATTTAAATACTTGAAATATTTGGTAATAATTTCCAATTGAAATATAGAGTTAAAAATACAGATTCAATGAAAATGTTAGAGGTATTAAGTAGGAATTTGTGGGCAATGTGGTTTAGACCTATAAATAAATGAAGTGTTTCATTTCCCTCTATAAAGTGATAATTTTTTAAACTATGTCCAGTTTGACAGTTTTAGGCCCCCTCCAACCTCTGTTACTTTTTGCTCTTCTGAAAAAGACAGAAATAAGAATAGCAGGGGATTTTGGAGTTAGTTGGATATAATTTATTATATTAGATATTTAAATCAAAGCTTCTAAATAACACAAATATTTGTGACAATAAGTGAAATTTCAAGATTAATTATAATCAGGAATTTTATTTAAAATAACAATTTAAAGTGACTTTGAGAGATTAGTAAAACTATATTTCAGATAGGCAGTTATGAATTTAGTAATGCTTCAAATTTGTCTCCCGTATTATAGGTCTTCCCTATGTTGATCATTTCGATACCCCAAATAAATAGTACTTAAATACTAGGTACCTGAAATTTTGTTGCCTCACATAATTTTTTCTTATTTCTTCCTTACTTCTACAGAAATGTTGGTAGGGTAATGTTTTGATATAGTACCCTAAAATGTTTCTCCATAATAAATTATACTCTACTTAGAAAAATTGGGGTAATCTATTTTTATCTTTATAAAACAAATCATCTTCTATTACAATATTAAAAGGATCAAACTGAGAATATTAATTAAGCATTACTCACTTGTTAAGGACTTTAAATTTTTGGTATAATTATGTCACAATTCATTGAAGTGCCTCTTAACCAATTTCCTCCTGACTCTCTTGTGATACTTCAACTTCAAATGGCTTCTTAGAACTGTCATATAAATCAACCTGATGTAGGTTTCTGCATTATGCAGGACTCTCAGTTGCCAGTTTCTAAAACCAAGGGATAGCATTTTCCTTATAATTCAGTAGTTTAGAATCCATTAATATGCTCACGGAATGTTCATTTTCTTCTCCTCAAAATGCCTGTTTTTTGCCCATTTTCTTTCAGATTTACTTATATTTTCTTATTGACTTGTAAGAACAACTTATTTATTACCTTTATTAAGTTATACATGTTGTAATTAGTAAAAAGGCTCTTAGTTTTAATGCAATTAAATTTGTCATTTTGCCCTTATTTTAAGTGTTTAGGTCTTATTTAAGAAATCTTTTCATATTGCAGTCATATAAAATTTTTCCCTTATATCTTCTAAAATTTTAGGTTTTTATTTGAAATTTAACAATGGGAAACTAGTTTCTTTTTCATGTAAGAATGGATTAGGTAGCTAATTTTATTTTTTAAAATAAGGAAAATTATTTTTCTCAATATTGATTTTATTGCAAATTCAGTGATTTCCAAGAAATCATCTGTGCCATCTATCATATATCAATTTTCACATATGAATTTATCTATTTCTGGCTTCTCCATCCCACTGGTCAATTTTACCTCCCTATTTTTATAACTTATTTCACTAATTTCCATGCTTTATAATATGTTTTGATATCTGGTATAGTAGTTCTTTCTTTTTCCTTTTTGGAGTTCTTTGAGTATTGTTGGTACATTGCTCTTCCATATAAATTTTAGAATAAGCTGTCATATTACATGAAAAAAACCACTAGGCTTTTAAGAAGAACTACATTCATTAGTTTTTTATTATGTAGATGAATTTAGTCTCTTTCGGAGTTTTTTAGATTCCACTGAATCTATTTTACTATTAGCACAAGAAAATTCCAACAGTATAGCAAATGCCACAACCTGTTTAGAGGAAAGGACTGAGTAGGATACAATGGGGAATATGAGCAAATTGATGAGTATAATAATGTTAAATTAGTGGTTTTGTGACATATTTACTTAATATATATTTGTGTATAAGTATGTATGTAATCGTGCGTGCATGAACATAGATATAGATAAATATATATACATAATTAGCATATCTTTTCTCATACTTTCTGGCCATTTGCATTTAATTTTCTATTAATCTGCTCATATATTTTTTAAAATTTTTCTCTTATTTTTATATATCTATACAAATGTTGATTATAATCTTATCTTCTATATAATTGCAATTATCTTTTCTGCTTGTACTAGTCATTTAACTTATTTAGTCATTTTTTCATATAGAAATTTGAATGTAGCCAGATAAGTTGTATTATAAATTCTGGGATGTTTGTATTGTTTAACAGTATCTTCCTCATATCAAGATTATTAAAATGTTTTATTATTTCATATATTTTTTTTAATTTTTGTATTTAGATCTTTTAAACTATCTGAAGTTTTTTTACGGGATGAAGCAGATACGATACTGTCTTTTTCAAATAATTATTCACATTACCCTCATATCATTCATTTAATTATTGTCCATCTCCATTTATTTGACAGGAAAATTTTATGTTAGTGAAATGAAATCATAACTTATTGAAATCATAACTTATTCTATTTCATATTTGGATATTGACATTCTTGTACTAAATTTTCTTTTTTTAATAGAGAAAAGAGACATATGCCTTATATTATTATATTTACTTTTGTTCATTCCAACACTTTTGTTAGATCTGAAGTAAATTTTCTTACTTTTAACATTCCAATTTTTCTTCAAATATTTATGTACTCTTCATTGTCCTTTGTATATGTAAGTTACAGACCAGACTGATTACTGATCATTAGAATAGATTTTTTGGTTTTTTTGTTGGTTTCTTTGTTTTTTTAATAGCTGTCAGAGTTTGCTTATGTCAAAAGCTTTTTCTAGTAAATAGAAAATTTTACTTGTACTCTTTGTAAATAAGAGGTAATACATTCAGGCAAGAAAATCAGGGCCTCTAATTTTGCCAGATAAGCTTACTTTTGATTTGCTATCTTAGAATATTTCACTCCTGGCTGAATCTGCCCTTGTTTTCTCTCACTTGTTTATATTTATTGTGAGATTCTACTAGTTACTCAGGCTGTGTTTTGTTTCTCTGTAGAACAATAACCTCCATGCTGGACCACTGCTCTATCACTAGGCAGATCTTCAGTGTGGTTAGAGAGCTCTTTTCATGGCAATGACTAGAAGGCAACTTTTCAGCCACGTATTCTAGATTCTGAGGATGGACTGCAATAAGACTGACTGGCCCATCTCATCCACAGGCAGTCCTTCAATATTTACATTGATTATCACCGGCTTATCCCTACAAACTGGGAATTCCTCATGAGCTATAAAGAAGCCTTTAATATATCCTGAGATGTTTTCCGTTTGTCTATTTTGAGCATTTTTTTTTTTGCTCTATATTTACTATCTGTCTAATCTGATCACTTTCTATTTCTGGAAATTCTTCTAAAATATCTGTTTCACTGATTTTATTATTTTATGTTTTCTATGTTTTTGTATACACACACATATAAATAGTCATCACCACATAGGACATTTAGGTCAATGATGAGCCATATATACAATGATGGTCCCATAAGATAATACATATTTTCACTGTAATTTTTCTATATTTAGATATGTTTAGATACACGATTACTTACCATTGTCTTACAATTGCCTGCAGTATTCAGTATAGTAATATGCTGTACAGGTTTGTGGCCTAGGAGCAATACTATATGGCCTAGGTGTATAGTAAGAAGTAAGATATAGTATCTAGGTTTGTGTAAGTATACTCTATGATATTTTCACAATGATGAAATTGCCTAACAAAACATTTCTCAGAATGTATCCCTGTCATTACATGATATGGGACTATGGATATATATATATATATATTTATTTATTTATTTATATATATTCAGATGATTTTGGTAGGCATAGGAATTGAAGAGAAGTAATCACATATGCCAAATCTAATATCTTGAATTTGAGATGATCTTTGAAACCCATAACATTCTGACTTTATGTTTTTGGTAATTTATGCTTCTTATGACCCAAGGGACTATTAGGATATATTTGTAGAACATGACCCCTGACAAGGACTTTATAGTTCAGAAAAGGCATAATATCATGCAAAACTAAATATTTGTAAACACATATATAATTTTTGTGTTTACCACACTTTGGTAATACATTAAAATTCAACGGATGTCATGGACTTCCGATTGTGTGAAATGTCTTTTGGGAATAATTGGCATTTTAACTGGCCCTTGACAAAGGGATAATATTTATTAATGGAATCACAGAGATAAAAGGTAATAAAAATTAGATGGGGGTAATAATAAAAGGATAGAAATAGGTAGCAGTATACACCTGTTTGGGTAACAACAGAGAGTATAATTAGACAACAATATAGTGAGGTATGTGCAGTAGAAAACTGACAGTTTTATCAATGAGTTCAAGTTTAAATGAAGTTTACCAACTGTTTCTTAAGATGTTTAAAATTTGATTTTTATTGAGATCTTTTATTTTAACAGTTTGAAACTTCTTTTGAAGAATGGTAAGAAACTTTCATGCGTTTATTGTTTTATTTTTAATTTTAAAAGTTTGATCACTGCTATAGTACAGTTTAGTTCAAAAGGAACAGGAAATTGAATGCAAGATTTTCCATATTAGGTATTAAAATGTGTTTTTAAAAATATAAGAATTAGGATATCACTGAAAATGGCAGAATAGGGGTCTCCGGGATTTGATCCCTCTACAAAAACAAATATAAAGTTTGCAAAATGTTGGTCAGAATCAACTTTTGCAGAAATCTGGAATCTACTCAAAAATTCACAACCACCGGGGGAAAATGTAATGAAGAAAGAAGCTGCTGCATTGCATTAATAGAGCACTGTGACATTTTAAATTCCCTGCTCACCATCTTCCAACCCACGGATTGGTGGTAGCTATAGAGAGCAATGCACACTTGTGGTGCAGATTGCTAGTGCCAGAGGGAACAATAGGGACCTTATTCTGAAAGAATTGTGTTTGAGTGTTTTGACTTGTCTGACAGCTCCCTGAAGAACCAGCAAAAAAGATTCATCTTTGTTTTGCCTGACTTGGAGCAATCACAGGGCTAGGGCTGCTTCCAGGAAATGTTTGCTAAAAGCATTTAAAGGCATATACTTGTCACAAGCAGCCTGAGGCTATGAATAACAGCTGGGACAAACATTAGACAGGCCAAAATGCCTGAGAAGAAAGAGTTTGGGAAAAGAGATAAATACACAAGGGAATGGGATTATTCAAAGCTCTCAATATATTGGGAAATTAAGAAGGACACAGATATAATGAGGGCTAGAAACATGCTTAGAAAAGACCTGAGAAGACTCTAATCTTTTACTTCTAGCAGAACTTTAGGATTTGCACAGGGAGGAATTGAAGGCAAAAGCAGGATTGTAAACAGCCTGGATAAGCACTGAAGGAGTATTTTAACATACACCTAATCTCCTCAGCAGTTATGGAGGAGTTGATGAATGAGAAAGATATAAATAATATACTAAATAAATAGCAAAATGACAAAAATAAGTTCTTCCTTGACAGTAACTGATTTATATAAAATGTAGTAAACTCTCCAATTAAGAGGTACAGAGTGGTAGAATGTATAAAAATACATGATCCAACTATATGCTGTCTATAAGAAACTCATTTGAGATCCAAAGATACAAGTGGTTTGAAAGTGAAAGTATGAAAAAACATAATCAATACAAATAGTAACCCCAAAAGACCAGGGTGGCTATACCAATATCATACAAATAGACTTTAAATCAAAACCTGTTATAGAAGACAAAGAAAACTTGATATATTGATAAAATTGATAAAAATTATAAATATACTCACTTGACAACATAACCTCAAAATACATGAAGAATACTAACACAGTTGAAGGGAGAAACAGACAGTTCTATAATAAATGTTTGAGAATCATTGCCCCACTTTGAATAATGGATAAAAGAACTAAACAGAACATCAATAAGGAAATAGGCTTGGTATAACCCTAGAACCAACTAGACCTAACCAATTTATATAGTACACTCCATCCAACAACAGTAGAAAACGCACTCTTCTTACATGCACATGAAACATTCTCTGGGACAGATCATATATTAGGCCATGAAAAAAATCTCAATGAGATTAAAAAGATCAAAATCATACAAGGTATCTTTTCTGACCCAATAGAATGAAACTAGAAATCAGTAACAGAAGGAAACCTAGAAATTTTACATATATGTGGAAATTAAACAAAATACTCTTTATAAATCAATGGATGAAAACAATAATCATAGGGGAAATTAGAAAACACATTGAGATAAATGAAAATGAAACCACAATATACTAAAAGTTAGCAGATGCAACAAAAGTAGGACACAGAGGAAAATTTAGAGCTTGTAAATGCTTACATTTAAAAAGAAGATCCCAAATCAAGTAACCTAACTTTATACATTAAATAACTAGATAAGGAGGAGTAAGCTAAACCTAAAATTAGCAAACTGACTCAGGAAAAAAAGTAGAAAATCTGAACAGACCTATAAAAAATAAAGAGACTGAATGAATACTCAAAAACTTTCAAACAAAGAAAAGCCCAGAACCAAATAGCTTCATTGGTAAATTCTATTAAACATTGAAAGAATTAACATCAACCCTTCCCAAAATCTTTCAGAAAATAGAAGAGAAGGGGGAACACTTCTAACTCATTCTATGAGGACAGCATTAACCTGACACCAAATCAAATAAAGATATAATAAGAAAACTGTAAACAAATATCTTTGTGAATATGCATGCCAAAATCCTCAACATAATATTAGCAACCTGTGTCCAGCAACATTATTATAAATGATAATCAAGTGAGATTTATTATCTTTGGAATATAAGGTTTAGTATACAAAAATTAATTAATGTAATATCCTATGTTAATAAAATAAAATTAATTAATGTAATATCCTATGTTAAGGTATAGTATACAAAAATTAATTAATGTAATATCCTATGTTAATAAAATAGAGGAGGAAAACCTTGTGAACATCTCAATTGGTATGAAAAACTTGTGACAAGCCAACATCTTTCATGAAACTAGATTGTGACGGAACTTCCTAAACACAGTTAAAGGACATTTATGAAAATCCTTTGGCTTACATTGTATTTACTTAACAGTGAAGAGTGAAAGTTTTCAACTTGAGATCAGGAGCAAGATAAGGATGCCTGCTCTTATCACTTTTATTCAACATTGGAACTGTTGTACATTGCTGGTGTATATAAAATGATTTAGACACTGTGTAAAAGTTTGTTGACTTCTCAAAAATTGAAAACTAGATTTACCATATGATCCAGCAATTTCACTCCAAGGTGTGTACTCAGAAGTACTCAAAACATGTGTTCAAACAAAAACTTGTATACAAATGTTCATAATATCGATATTAGCAATAGCCAAAAGATGGAAATAGCCCCAAATCCATCAGTGGATTAATAGATAGGCAAAGCAAGTTTTATCTACACAATGGAATATTATTCCACCATAAAAATAAATGAAGTTCTTCTATATACTACAACATTAATAACCCTCAAAACTATTATGCTAAGTTAAAGAAGACAGATACAAAGGTCACTTATTATATGATTTCATATTATATGATTCCTTTTATGTGAAATATCCATAATAGGTACATCCACAGAACAGAGAACAGATTAGTTGTTGCTAGGGACTAATGGGTTGGGGAAAGAGTAGAGATTGCTTAGTAAGTAGGGAGTGTTCTTTTGGGGTGATGAAAATGTTTTGGAACTAGATAGGATGATGTTTGTACAACATTGTCAATGGATAACCATAAAATACCACCAAAGTTTGTACTTTCAAATGGTTAATTTTATGTTATGGGACTTTTGCCTCAATAAAAAGAATAGAAGAATTAACATAGAATTTCACTGGTCCAAGAATTAACTGAACTTTAGAAAAGAATACACAAAAATAGATCTAATTATGTATAATAATTTACCATATTATATAATTGGCATTAAAAGCCTACAGAGAAAGCATTACTAACTAATTGATGCTGGGACAATTATTTTTAAATTTTTTTAAAAAAAACAAACAAATAAGAAAAAATACATCACATTTTTCAACAAACACATTTTGAAATAAAAATTAAAATTAAATGAAGAAAATATAATTAATATTTCTCTAACCTTGGAATAGACAGGCTTTTCCAAATAAATGGTGGAACGACAAAAAGACAAAAAATATGCAGCCATTAGAAATATTAAATGGTAGTAAAATACACTGGATACAGTGACATGTAACTAAAGCAGATTATAAAATTCCATGACTCTAATTTTATAAAAATTGAAATATCACTAGACTATTATATTCTACATAATCTCTGAAGAGAGTGAATGAATATGAATTATTTCATATTATTTTTATGATTTTTGGTATCTATACAGATTTCTTAAATTAATTTGTAATACTTCTTTATCAGAAAATATTAATAATTTAATATCAATTTCAAAAAGAAATTCTCTGCTTTGTTTTGATACCAATTTTCTTATAATTTTGATCAGAGAAAAAATACTGCTTAAAAAATACAATGAAGGCCATTTTAGGATTCTAGAATAGGACCAGAGAAATACTGATAATAAGAAATATTTTGTCATTCAATATATAGAACTTTAGGTAGAAAGATACTTTAGAAAGGAAATGACATTTTAATTTAGATATTTTTCTAAAAGCTTCTTAATTTTAAATCTGAAATGGTAGTTTTGCTCATTGTCATTTACACTGATTCCCCAGAAACTGCTAAACTGAAATTACAGAAATAGGTCATCCAGATTATCCTCAATACACATCATTTTACTTACAGAAACATGCTCTAGGAAAGACTAATGTCTTTAAAAAAACACAGCTTTAATATCCTCTAAAGAAATTTTGAGGCTGGGCGCGGTGGCTCACACCTGTAATCCTAGCACTCTGAGATGCCCAGGCGGGCGGATGGCTCAATGTCAGGAGTTCGAAACCAGCCTGAGCAAGAGCGAGACCCCGTCTCTACTGAAAAATAGAAAGAAATTAATTGGTCAACTAAAAATATGGAAAAAATTAGCCAAGTATGGTGGCGCATGCCTATAGTCCCAGCTACTTGGGAGGCTGAGGCAGAAGGATTGCTTGAGCCCAGGAGTTTGAGGTTGCTGTGAGCTAGGCTCAAACCATGGCACTCTAGCCCAGGCAACAGAGTGAGACTCTGTCTCAAAAAAAAAAAAAAAAGAAAGAAAGAAATTTTGAGTTTCTGTTAATTAACCATCAAGTATAAATCCCATTACCTGTTAGAATTTTGATTAGTTTTCTATCTGGTAGGATTCTCAAGTAAAGAGAGTTTCACAATGAATATTTAAAATTCAAAGAAAGAGCACCTAAACATTTTTTTACTAACTTATACAGCCCTTTTTTATTGATTAATTGCTTCTTTCCCATTATACAGGAGCAGAACTTCTTCCATGAAAGATCTGAAAGAAGATAGGGGTACTACTATACCAGTGGAAGAGGTCAAACCAGAAGGGAGAGGTAAAATTGTTTCTTATACTTAAATAAATGTAATTATATTTAAAAGTTCATTGGATTTTTATTTAATATATTTCTAATTGTCACAATAATCATCTTTAAGAGGTTTATAATTCTTATGAGTATGTAATAGAGTCCTCCATATCATTTGATTAAGCATTCGTTCAACAAATATTTATTAATGACTGTTATATACCAAATACTGGTCTAGATGCTGAGTATATAATGATGGCTGTCCACCTCTCACAAAGTTAATGTAGTTGAGTGTTGTCCAGTAGAACTTTCTGTGATAATCAGTGTTCTGTATCTGTACTGTCCAATACAGTACAGATACAATACAGCTACTGTACTGTAGCTACTGGCCACATATAGCTATTGAACACTTAACTTGAAATGTGGCTAGTGAGAGTGAAGAACTTGATTTTTAAGTTTAATTTTTATTTACTTACATATAAATGTAAATAGTTACATGTGGATCATGCTATCATTATTGGATATCTCAGCTCTAACATGTTGTGATTAATATTCTTGTCATTATTTATAAAATGCACAATAATTTATATACTGGCTTAGAATTTGTGCTAAGATTACTTGAACATATTTGAATATGTTCTTGAGACTTTATTAAACACATCCTCATCCTCCCACCATTAAAAATTTGGTAAAAACCATTAGTGAAGAATAACCAATAAATTTAGAACTTTCTGACGGCAAGAATAGTTTGTTTGTCAAAGCTTTCATTCATAGCAAGGCTGTTTTACTGTTTTTCTTTTAACTATCAATATTTGCGTCTACAATGAAGATGAAAACCTCAGTCATTACTTACCAAGTTTTCACATGACAAATATGCTATGAGAAAAGATGAATATACTAATGGTCACAATCACAGTTAAATGAACTATAATTATGTATATTATAAATATGTACATTTGGGTCCAAAATGCAAAACTACATGAGGATGAGGAAGATTTATTGTAATTAAGTGGTTAAGTGTTTATGTTAAAAAATTGTAGATAGTTGCTCACTTAGTCAATATGAGACAATAAAACTAATTGAGATAGCATTCTGGGAAAAAATTGAGAGAGATGTTAAATACAATATATTAGAGGCACCCCAGGTTATATATATAGCATTTATTTTAGGATGCTATTATAGAAACAGTATAAAAAACAACTTATACAAACATAATGAATAACTTTGGTAAAACATGTGTATACCCAATCAGTGTTTCAAGTATAAGTGGTATTAACTTATTCATATGATTTAGACTGAAATTTTATTATAGAAGTTGATTATAGAATGAATCATAAATTGGCTGGAGAACACAATGTTTAATGAATGTATTTTCATTAAAAAAAAGACAGCAATGTAAAGTGTCCAAATGTAGTAGAATTCGACAAAAGAAAACAATAGATTCAAAAAGTCCAAATAAAGGACCAGTCCAGAGAAAATCATTTTTGTACATTAAACTTGTTTCTCAAGAATTCTTTTGAGGCAGCATGCTTAATTTCTTTGACAAGTCCAACAGATTAAAAGTAGCAACTGTGTGACTGTTGAACTTGTGCTTGTAACCGTTACGTGATGCTACCATCTAGCAGAAAATCATTATCTTTATTGTCCAAAAGCAAAGCAAAACAAAAAATCTTTATTAGTTCTCTTTCTTCTTGATCCAGTTTCACTATTTTCCCTTCAGCCTTAGCTTTTTGGGGGCCTTGTATTTCTTGACACTTTGTGTTTATATATTCTTGTCATGTCACATTTTGGCAAAAATCACTGTTTATAGGTATAAATCCCAAAAGGATAGTACTCATTATCTGTCTTCCTTACCTTCCTTACTTCCAAGAGACAACATGCTCCCTGAAACGTATTAGGCTCTGTATACATTTCTTTCATGAATAGCCACATAAATACCCATGGGAATAATTTTGTTTACATTAAGCCATATCATTCCAGAACTGTGATTCAGGAAATCAAAAATATCTCTCATTAAACAAGTTAATTTGGAATACACAGGATTTGGAAATTCTGATGAATTCCTAGCAAGGCCAGTAAAGAAGTTATTATCTGATAAGACTGAAGGATATAAAATGTCTTGTTTTTAGGAACCATCTGAGGATTTTAAGTATTTATCTGATGCAACTATTATGATTTGTTTTCTTATAGAATGGGAAGAAACAGCATAAATTAAAAATAAAGCTCTATCCATTTTTAAACTCGGAGAAAAAAAAATAAAGCTCTATAGTAAAACTTGTTACTAGGACATGTGTTTTTTCCCTTCAGATAAAATGATATTATTGCTGAAAATATTGGATGAGATTTAGTTACTCTAATGATTCAATAAATTATTTATTAAAAATATATTTTCAAAGGTTATGATCAATATTATGATTGAATTACAATAAAACTGTTTTTAAAAGGGTAATTCATTTATCTAACATTATCTTATTAAGTATATAAATATTTAAGAGAATAATACTGTAACTAATAATCCTCTCACCTGGCTCACGGACTGATTTATTAACAAATGTGAATACACATTCCCATTTAAGATGAAACGTGTCCAGAATTAAAGCAGGAAATGGAAACATTACTATCAGAGGCCATCCATCTTATTAAAAGTCTAGAAACTGACCGGGCAGAAGCTGAAGAAGCTTTAAAAAAACAAAGATCAAGAAAGACACTGATTAACACAAAAATTGACTCTTGGTCAATCTGGAAACATGAAGAACTCCCGTTAGCTGTGCAGAAAGGTAATAACAAGGATTTTTCATATTGCCACTTACTCTATTGGAGAGGCACAGATAAACAATTGCAGATCTGCATTAAGAAAAAGTCATCTCTATTTAGAGTGACCGTATTATTTTGCATACAAACTAGGGCACTTTTGACATATGCTATTAAAAATAATGCTAGGTCCACATTAGTTCAGTTAGTTCACATAAACTGAGATTGCACTGAGCAAATCTAGACCATTGTCCTTTGGGTCTGTTAGAAATTCCATGGCATTTGTGGTACCCAAGGGGCATGCAAACATTTAGCACGTATTTCCTACAATGACTATAGTGTTTGAGTTCCTAGAAATTTGGGGATTTAAAGTGATTTCCAGTTGGTGTCATTGGCCACAATTTTAAATCTAGGAAAATTGAAAGAGTTCTAAGTAATATTTTAGGAACTACATGCATCTGTTTTTGAGAATTCAATAGTAAATTTGCTTTGGAAACTTCTAGTAGGTATTGAAATCTAAAATGTTTCCAAGAGTTATGCAAGTAATAAATGTTTAAGAAGGAAACTCTTTTAGATCACAGAGTGAGGGACCTATGGTGAAGGATTAAAGAATCTAAAAATATGGGATTTTCTTGTCCTACAAACATGGATTATCAAAACACTTCTGACTACCAGATTCTGCCTGAAGCTGGGAGTTTTTTATCCTTTCATAAGGTAAATTTTGATTCAGCATGCATATGCTTTATAAGGTTTTTTTTTATTAGGGTGCCCTTATAATCTATCATTTAAACCAAGAAATCTTTGAGAGATAAAAGAATATTATTATTACCCTAGGACAATAGTCATTAATTCAAATTAGATGTCATAGTGTACCAACTCTAACACTTTTTTTATAATTTCATAAGTCTTCTGAAACTGTGGTTTCAGAATGTTTATGGTATGTACATTCCAGGGAGTTGTAAGAAAATATTAGAATTTTTATTTATATTTTTAAATTTGATTCTTTCTGTAATTCTCTATATGAATAAAATTTATAGTGTGTACGATCTACTAATACAACAGTAGATATATATGCTTGCATTTATAAATGCAAGCATACGTATATATTGGTGCTTTAGAGTCAGTAAGGCTACAATAGGGTCAAAATAGGCACCCTGAGAAATTCTGTATTCCAGTAGATTCCTGAGCAGACTCACATCCACATCCACAAGGAGTCATCTGCAACCCTTCCTTATTAGTAGTAGTAGAAAAGTTAATGTTGAGGGCTGGTTTTATTTAATTTTTTTGATGATCTATTTACATATATTGTATACCCTTTATAAGTATACTTAGATAATTGTAGTTTGGGAACTCTATGGAGTTTTACTAAAGGGGTTATTAAACTAAAATTAAATTGAGATACATGTGTGCACATTCTAGGTGCTTAATAAATGTGTTTTGAACAGTAGACTAAATCCTTGTCATGGGTAATAATTTATTGTTTGGGTTGCCTTTTAATTAATTCTATTATATCTACTTTAAAAACTGCAATTTATGTTTATCTGCTTTATTTTATGTAAGTAACCAACATATTCAATGAAATTTAAATTCATTATTACTATATATATATTTTTTTATTTAAGAGCTTTCTGTTTAAAACATATTCTTGCAAAGTTATGTGCTCTCAGGAATCTGCTGCTTTTATATTGATATACATGTGATACAATATCTAAATTTTATGAATTTGTTTACAAAGTGTAGAATTACACATTTTCATTGTCTTTAGATTCTCAAAATCTCTACCATGTAAAACAGAAAAAACTTTTAATGTTCTTAACAGCCTTGACATTAACCATGATGTTTATTTTACATTTAGATATTCTTTTATAAAAGTAAGGAAATTCACTTCTTTCTAGATATCTTCTGGTTACTTCTGTAGATTCATCCCTCCCTGCAACTTCCCACCCCTACTTATATCTTTTGTGGGCCAGGAGGCTGACTCATAATGGACTGCATCAAAGATCTATTTTGTATTCTGTCTTCCTGTTGGGTTCAACCAATGAGAGTTAGCAGCAAGAGACCATGGGGACATAATGAAGAATGAGGCAGGGTATTTATAGCACTGGCTACCTTCCTCTGTGCTTGGTCACTATAAACTGACTGCATCCCCCTCCTGAAAATGACAGCCCTTGGCATCCAACATGCAGCCAATTATCTAGTAAATGTTTTATCTTTTCACTATCAAAAGAGATAACTAGAAATAAGTTTTCCATCATGAATTGGGTGCTATGTAATCCTACAAATTATAAAATTGGATGTGCACAGCAATGTTCACTTGCAAAATAAAAGAGTACATACATTATACCCAAACAGCATCTGAAGACACAAACTAATGCCTCAGACTCCTCTGATATTCTCATTGTACCTGCTTCTATAGATTCCCTTTCTTTCCCATGACACATTTATGGCTCCATGGGTTCTTCCATATGACCATCTAATGAAAGAAGGGGGAAAAAATCACAGCCCTGGCTTATGAGTGGATTTGAATGGTATATAGACACAATTTGGAGAGTTGCTGCATCCCAGTGCCAACATGGAAAAAGTGAAAGCAAATCACCCCAGTGGTGATTTTAAATGCTCCTTGAAAAGGAGATATTGCTCAAGGTACATATGGGAAATGGCAAAAGGGATGGTAGGGTGGTCAGAGACTTGGAAAAAATATGAATGTACGATTGGTAAAAGGGAGTGTGGGAGATCACCTTTCAGAAAGGACAGAGAATGAAGATAATTATGTTCCATATACATGCTCACCAGAATGCCTCTACTGTGGAAGGTCGCAGTAATTTATGGAATGCTAAGTCTTCTCATTTTGTTTTGTTTTGCATTGTTTGTCTCATGAATTATTTATTTGTTACTAGAGTAATGCTTTGTAACAAATTACCTTGGATCTCAGTTGCTTACAATAGTAAACATTTTTTTTTTCCCCACTGATGGGTCTGTAAGTTGGCTAAAGAGGCTCTTTCAGGCTGGAGATCCAATGGCCTTGGCTCAAAGCTGTGTTGGGTTAAGTTCTGCTTCATATGTCTCTCATCTTCTTTGGCTAACAGCTTCCTAGAGGACATTGTTTTCACATGGCAAATGGCAAGACTACAAAAGGGTGAGTAGAAACATAGGATGCTGCTCAAAGTGTCAGTTTGGAACTAGAATACTTTCACTTTTCACATCCGTGGGCCAAAATAAGTAACACATTCAAACTAAGAATCTATGTGACAAGACATTACTTCTACCCCAAGGGGTAGAAAAGTGTACAGCAATCAGATGTGTTGTATCCTGCTTCTGTTAACCATCCCTGATATCAAGTTGTTTATACTATGGTTTCAACATATTTTATAGTGCTCTCATCTTCAATGGTTATTATTTTTTATAGAAGTCTAGGATTATTTTATTTTTGGCCTCTACAGGAATCCTGGAAGTTTTACTGGTTCCAGACCACTTATAGTAATTTCTTAGCTGAATTTTGATATCTAAAGCTTTTTTTTTTAATAGCAAATGCTATTGAGCATCTGAGTGCAGATGGGTAGAGGCCAAAAAAAGCATCCATCAGAGAAAAGGGGAGAGCCTTGGTTTTATAGAGGGTTTTTCTGGGAGGAGTAAATAAATTCTTTTCAAACAACTGGGAGAGATAAGGAAAGTAAATTCCCTTCTTGCATTCCATTCCCTTATCTCCCTAGGGAACAACCAGGAGGGATAAGCATCCTTATCAGGAGAGATGAGGAAAGTAAGTTCCCCTTTTGCATTTCATTCCCTCATCTCCCTAGGGATCTGGCAAAGGCTACTGCCTAGTACACCCTTAAGAAGGGGAGAGGAGTGAGTTTTATAGGAGGTTTGGATAAAGTTTGGGGTAGGTGAATTCTTTAAATCTAACATTCCACCCATTTTCTTATATACATGTAAGAAAAGGAAGGGCAGGGTATGAGAAAGGGGAAAAAATTAAAAATTAGAATGATTGGGAAGCAGGCATCCTTGTCTTTCCCAGCAGGTTGCCTACTAGTTTGGGAGAGAAGCAGCAAAGAGTAGGAAGAACTCAAGATTGAGCTTTAGCTTTTATTAGAAAATTAGGAGATTCAAGGCCACCCTAACATTCCCCCCTTTCTGTTGTTAAAATTAAATTCCTATCTAACATGAATTCAGAAGTTGAGAAAATGGGTGGAGATCTTTCTTCTGTAGCTACTTCCTGCTAAGAAAGGGTATAGAGATCTTTTTAGGGAGTTCATTTAAATTATTAAAAGGGAGGAGGTTGAAAATGCATGGTCTTCAAGTTAGAATAGAGGCAGGATGGGGTTTCACTGGAGAGACATGAGAAGTATACAGAGGAGGCAAAGCACGATAAGGAGCCATATATACCACAGCATATTATCGGAGCCTGATACTCGTGATAGGCTGGACTTTCAGGGAACTTGCTGTAGGTGGAAGCAGTTTCTAGAGGGCCTGTAGATTTGAGTCCAGAGAGATGACTCTCAGACAGGATTCCCAGAAGTTCAGCTGTAGTGGTGGAAGCAGTCAGAGAATTACCTGAAAGCTGAAAGAGGCCCAATTTGTTCTGGGAAATCCTTGAGTAAAATCTAGTCTTTAGACTATATGTGTTCCAGTCCCTTTAAGAAGTCACTAGTGTATTTCATTACTGGCAGGTAGGCACCAGGTGGGGGTGGTGGAGGAAGACAAGGGAACCGAACTTACTAATTCCATTTCTTGAAATCAGTCTTTACAATTTTATATGCCTGTCTTTTTGCAGTAGCCCTTAGGCCTAGAAGGATGAGTAAGGTTGGGCCAGGTGGAATTTAATAGTTTAAATCCTGGAGATAACTTTTTATTTACTTAATACTACTTCATTGGCTTTTGAAAGTAGAGCAAGAGAATTGATAATGTTTTAAATAAAAGTCATAACTAAAATTTTCTTTCTAATTATAGTCAACTGGTTCACATAGTAAATTCCTTCATAAGTTCCCTTTATAAACTTTATCCCAACCTGCACAGAACATCTACAAAACATGCCTAAAACATTCTGTTTTGTCCTAACTTTGCCATTTTGTAGCCAAACAACTGGGGTCAGGCAGGGCTGGGTCTCCTCAGGTGATGACCTGGACCACATGGCCAAACAACTGGTGATGACCTGGATCAAACCAGTCATTTTAGGACAAAAAAATCCACAATATCCTTTCTTACCAAAATATATTTCCATACTTACTGTCTTTTTACATTTCTTTCTCTTACTCACAAGTTACTTTCTATTTTGTTTTTAATGAAATATTTGATGTAAGCCAATTAATTAGAGCTCTTTTACATATTTTGGTAGGGAAACATTATATATATATATGACATATATGGACATGCAAACAAATAGCCATATAGAAGGAGATGATTTTAGGTGAAACAAGGCAGAAAGTTCTATAGTTTGAAAGCTCAGAGCATATCAGGAAAACATTGTATGCAAAGTTCTAGTTAAGTTTTTCCTATAAGTCAGAGGAAGGAAGCCGTAAGATCTTTTCCCAGTGGGGGTAAAATTGGGAAGCACAAAAAAGGGTGGGCAAATACTCTATCTCCCAGCAGTGACAGCAGCAGTGGAATACACAGGGGATTTGTATTTTATCTTTTATTCTGACTATGGGGGTAGGAGAGGGAAATAGAGGTACTGAAAATTCAGGAAGAACACAGGGCGTGCCTCCAGCATTAAGTCTTACCTGTGCCAGAGAGTTACCTAAAGCTGGGCCATCCCGGTGTGTCAAAGTTCAGTCTGTTCCAAAGCCTGCTGTGCCAGTCAGACTGAAGCAGTTTCAGAGGGTCTGTGGGTATGGAAGATGCCCGTTCAGGGTGGGGCAGCTGGTTCCGGAACACAAGTGCGATCCTCCCATTTTAAGAAGAAGGCACTGGCTCTTCCAATGCCCTTCTTTTGTCAGATGGGGCATGGTCCTGGTGGAGCCCATTTCCTGGGGCATTTTTACACTAGGACCCAGAGTCCTAATGGAGGCAGGGCTCAGTTCCCCCAGAAGGGTGTGGCCTTGTTATCTACTTGCCTGGGGCCCTTTTGAGTAACTATTTGGAAAACTTCTTTGCAGAGGCAGCCACTATTTGAAAAGCTTTTTCTGTTTTTTTGAGGGGCTGTTGTCAGTCCCACTCTTTTTTTCCTTTACTTCTCCCCATCTTGGTTATTAAAGACCTTGAAGGCCAGGTTTAGGAGATCCTTCTGTGGAGTTTGAGGGCCTTCATCTAATTTTGGGGGCTTGCACCTGATGTCAGACTTGGGCGTGGAGACAAAATGCATATTGAGGAGTAAAGTTCCCTCAGGAGTTCTTACTTGAAAATCCTATAATGGGTCTGTTCTACTGGCTGGGCAGGGGTTCGTCTATGGATTTCATCGCCATATTCCTGGGCATTAAGCCAAACTCTCTCCTCCTCAGAGGATAGAATAGAGGAAAGAATAATGTAGAGGCTATGCCAGGTCAGAACATAAGATTGAGTTAAATAAAAGGGACATACACACACATGATGCCTTCCACCGCAATCCCCCCTACCCTGGGACTTGAGCAGAATAAGAGCAAGTAACAGGGGACAGGGGCAGGTATGTAGTAGGAAGATTTGAGCTGGATTACAGCTCCTACAGAGTGAGGGTCGAGAGTGGAGGGCGAAAAGGCTTGGACATGGGGAATCTCAGACCATTTGCCATGGCAGTGGCAGGGAGACCTCAGAGGAGGCTCCCCAAATGATTAGTTTTAGGAGGAGTAGGCTGAGAGTTTCCCACGTTCGTGAAAAGAGTAGGGGCCACATGGGGCCAATTCTACTCAATTCTAGGTGTCCCCAGAACACAAGAATGGCACGGGAATAATGAGCAAATGACTAGCTCCAGACAAGTCAGAATAGGTGTCCCTGTGTCCAACAAAGGCTTTAGGGACCAAGGGTCCTCTGCATTACCAGTAGGATTTTTCGAGTAGAGATGAATAAATGAGAAACGAGAACAAGAAGGATCGGGGAAACAAGAACAAGCTTGCGAGCTCCCTACTCACCAGGACCAGGATATCTTGGGTGTAGATTTTGGAGGTCAGCAAGGAAGATCTGAGTCCCGGTCCAGTGTCTGTCTCTCAGCTTGGTTCAGGAGGGTCTGGGTGGACAATTACTTTACCTGGGCCAAGCGAGAATGCTCTGACTACCCTCCAGAATCAGAAACAAGTTAGACAGAGGCCCCTGCACGGCTCAGGAAAGATCTGTGGAAACCTTACTGATGACTCAGGGACTCCGAAGAAGGCAGGATTCAAGAGTGAGCCCAGGACAAGCTGCCACTGCCTACTGCTTCCCAAGTTGCAAGCCTTGACTGCTAGAGTCCTGGAGGTCATGTCCACCTGGTGTGCCCTCCTGGGTTCCGGCACCAAATGTTAGGTCCGGAGCCAAGAGGGAGACACATAATGCCTCATGTATAGCAAAATGCTGTTTATTTTGAGCATCTGGGTGCAGATGGGTGGAAGCCAGAAAAGGCATCCACCTCTAAACCTTAAGTTTCAAGTTGGAGGGTTTTTTTTTATTTCCTTGAAGCCATTCTTTTTCTACTCAGGGTCCATTTATTGAGTTTTCTATCCATGGCCAAGATGTTTAAGCCCTAAGTTGTCAGCATATTTTTAATAGCTAATTCAATTTCTTTTCTGGTTTTAAGTCCCTTTTGTTTTCTATTTCTTCCTGAGTCAGTTTTGATAATATATGTCTTCCAATGAACTTGTCCATTTTATTTTAGTTGTTTAATTTTCTGACATAAATTTGTTATAAATTTGGCATAAATTATATCCCCTTATAATTATTTTAATTTCTGTAATAACAGTAATGGCATTTCTTTCATTCCAAATTTTGGTAATTTGTGCCTTGTCTCTTTTTGTTCTTGGTCAGTGCGGCAATAGGTTTTTAAATTTTGTCAATCTTTTTCAAACATCACTTTTTGCTTTGTTGATTTTTCTACTGTTCTTCAGCTTTGGTATCATTGCTTCTTTCTCTGATTTCCTATCTTTTGCTTGCTTTGAGAATAATTTGGCCTACTATACTTCTTCCGTTATAAAGCTTTTAAGCTTTGATTACTTACTTGACACCTTTTTTTATTTTCTAAAATTGTCAATTAAAAGCTGTGATTTTCCATCTAAGAACTTCATTAGTTGCATTTTATAAATAAATGTCCATATGCTGTGAGTTCATTATTATATAGTTCAAAATATTTTCTAAGTTTCTTTGTGATTTGTTTTTGGACCTATTATTTATTTAGAATTTGCTGTTTAATTTGCAAGTATTTGGGGATTTTCACAAAATTTTCACAAATGTCTTTCTGCTATGTCTCATTTAATTTTATTGTGCTAAGAAATGTTTTTGAGTTGTTTCAATCATGTTAAAATTATTTGCAGTTTATAAATTGCCTAGAATTTTATCTGTCCTGGAGAATGTTCTGTGTGGTTGAAATTAATATACAAGGGCTGTCCAGAAAGTATCCAGCCATGTAACCATTCTCATTATATTAACAATGGCTGGATACTTTCCAGACAAACCCTCTCATATTTTGCTGGTATTGGGTACAGTATCTCTTAAATATCAATTGGGTCTATTTGGTTCATAGTGCTGTTCAAATCTTCTATCTTCTTAATGATTTTCTGTCTAGTTGTTCATTGAGTTTTTGAGAATAGGGTATTGAAATTTCCAACTATGATTTCAACTATGAAATCAGAAAAGAAACCAATGATATCAACATTGTTTTTTCAATTGTCAGATTTGTTCATATATTTTGACTTTTAAAAATCATTTAAAATGTCCTGACAAGTTGCCAAGAAAGTAAGAAATGCAACAAGATCAACATTTAAGTTTGAAATGGGACTTGCTAGAAATAAGTAGGCATCAGTGTCAGATTTATCCCTGAGAGAGTTTTCAAAACCCTGATGTCCTTGGGTCCCCATTTTGATATATCTGTAGGGCACAGGGGACTGAAAATAAACCCTAAGGTTCACCCAAAGTGACAAGTCTAATTAGAGACAATGACATGAAACTGAGGATCCAAAGGTCTATATCTTCAGCATGAGAGTGAATCATAAATAAACCTGTTGCTCAAATTGAATGAAGAGAAAAGAACCTTGCTTGTTTCTCTTAGTCAGCGGAGAAAACCAGTGTTCCCTGAACATTGCTAATGTACTAATCTCAACTGGATTTGTGACTCAAATTCCTGCTGTCGGTGTGTCTAAAAGTTGTTAAATGGAGAATGTCATTTAAGTGTTCTATGGGTAGATAGTAAAGTTGGGCATCTGGGAGAAACAAAGACAAAAATTCCCCTGAAGACTAAAACTTCTACCTAGACACAAATTATTTTAGATAAAGTTCTGAGAAAAGAAGTAGCTTGATATCAAATATTATAAAACACAGGAAAATTCAGGTTCAATGGGTAAGAATCAATAGAAACAGACCACAGAATTTTACTCAAAATTTATCAGATATTAGATTATACATGAGATTATAAAATAAATATTGATGTGTTTCAAGAAATGAAAAGAGAGGTTTAAAATAAAAACAAGGACAAGAAGTTATGTTTTAAAGAAAGCAAAAAACAGAAATGAAAAATGTTACTAGAAATGAAAAATATATTACTTAAACTTAACAGTTCAATAATTGATTCAATTGTTTATTAAACTCAGAAGAGAGAAGTAATAGTTAACTGTCAAATTTAAAGAAATTGCATGGAACACATCACAGTGAAAAAAGGAGAAGGAAAATATAAATAAAATATTTAAAAGCATGGAATACAGAATGAGTGTATAATAAATATTTAATAGCAGATTATCATGGAAATAACAATGGTGATACTTTACAAGATGATGTTTGACCCTTTAAAACAAGTCTTACTGTCTAGTTAGTGAAGGTAAAAAAAGCAGGAAAGTGATGCTGTAAAACACTGCACAAATCCAAGAATTTAGAAAATCTGTACAAATGTATCATTAAAAACTTATTAAAATTATCTTCAAATGTGTAAAAAAAAGCCAAGTCATTAAAGGAAAATTAATAGTTTTTGTTTCATTAAAAAAGAAGATGGATTCAATTATTTATCAACATATGACTTTACAATTTAGAAAAATGTAATTAAAATAAATACAAAGAAGAAATGTAATAACAAAATGGTCAAATAATGAAAAATATGTAATTCATAAGATATACAAAGCTAAATGTTAGCTCATAAAAAAAGAATAATGAAAAGAGAGAATAGAAAACCAATAGCAAGATAAATAAAAAACACAGACGTATAAATGAATCAGATTAGGAATGAAAATATATACAGATATAGCAGTGATTAGTATTAATAAAGATATTAAGAACAAATTTTTAAGAATATTATTGAAACTTTGATAAACTGAATAAATTTGTAGAGAAAAATGGCTTGATGAATAGATAACCAAAAGATTCACATAGCCATTAAAGGAAAGATTTTGACTCAATGACTAGTAATTGTTCTCCACAAAATAAATACTTACATTCTAGGACCGTAGGGCTTAATATGCAATTTTAAACTTTCACAAAATCCTAGAGGAAAAAAATAAAAAGAAACTACTCTAATATAAGAAGGTAGCAATCATTGTAAACCACGATTAGATGAGGAAAGTACAAATATGAAAAATTATAAGCCTAAATCATAAATATAAATGTAAAAAATCCTAAGTGAAGACATCAACAAATCCCATAAAGAAATTCATAATGAATGTGAAAAAAACCCAAACTAGACAACCTACTTTTATTCCTAGAGTGCAAGATTAATTTAATTTTTGAAATGTAATATAATGAGCAAATATTTTTGTCTTATTTCTCTAAAAATTATCCTGGTCTATTGATTGGGATTTAATTAAATTTTAAATTTATAAATTAATTGAGTTAAATTTTCATGCTTAAAATTTCAAACATTTTTATAAAGACAACTTTTTATGCATTTATTTAAATTTGCTTTTATGTTGTTTGATAGCATTCTGTCATTTTCTTTCTACAGACTTTGCCCAGTTCGTGTTAGGTTTATTACTGGATTCATGCTGTTTATTTTATGTTTTAGTTTTGCTGTATTGAGATTATTCTGTTTTCAGTATATTTTTTATGTAAACATTTTTTGTATATTAATTTTACATGAACTATCTTATTTTAAAAATTTTCAGTTGATTCTTTTGTTATATAATTGTATAATCAGAAAATGATCATTTTTGTCTTTTTCATTCTGATATTTAAGACTCCTATTTCATCATTTTCCTTCTAGGTGGTTTTGAAAGGCCTCTACTCTTGCAGTTCTTCTCACTTTGAAGCAATTACATAGAAAGTGCTTTAATATAGTGCTCAATACATACATTGATCCTAGTAAACAGGATTTGTACTGCAACAATTTTAGCTTATAAAATATATTTTTAATCCTTTTGATGAATGAAGAAAGTAATATATTAAACTATCTCTTACTTTATATTTAGTACGATTCACAGCTAAGCATTTCCTGAAACTAAAATAATTCATATTTATTTATTATCAAAGATTTCCTTCTGACCTCTGGACCTTTTGTTTTAAAATCAGATTTTTTGCTTCTTATTCTACATCTAGAACATGAGGCTTATTTAAGAGATTTTATAGAATTACAATGGCATCTTGAAGATAAAGTTAATCGACTAAAACATTTTGAGGGAGAAAAGACACAGTTAGAAGAAGCGAATGCAAAGATTCAAGCAGACATAGACTTCATGATTGAACGTGCCCCTCTGCTGAAGTCAAAGCAGGACCAAGAATTTGAAGCCCTGAAGGAAATTTACGCAAAAAAAAGAGAGGTAAATGAATGAATGGATATGCATTTCACAAACTCTTAGTTATGCAAAAATGGTTTGAACATTAGAAATTAATATTATTGTAAAGGTTTCATTTTCAGTGAAAATTGACCTGCTGTTTATCTAGACATACTACCATCTATTGGTATTCAAGCTAACTGTGTCTTCTTCCCTTATCTTTATACCTAGAAGTATTTTTTTTCTTGTATACTTCAGCATATTATGGGGGTACAAATGTTTAGGTTAGGTATATTGCCCTTGTCCCACCTGAGTCAGAGCTTCAAGCATGTCCATCCCCTCAAAGGCAATCACAGCAACAACAAAAATAAATAAATGGGACCTGATCAAATTAAAAAGCTTCTGCACAGCCAAGGAAACTATCAGTAGAGCAAATAGACAACCTACAGAAAGGGAGAAAATATTTGCATGTTACATATCTGATAAAGGGCTGATAACTAGAATCTATATAGAACTCAGGAAAATCAGCAAGAAAAAAATCAAACAACCCTATCTAAAAGTGGGCAAAGGACATGAACAGAAACTTTTCAAAAGAAGATAGACTAATGGCTAACAAACATATAGAAAAATGCTCAACATCTCTAATCATCAGGGAAATGCACATCAAAACCACAATGAGATATTACTTATCTCCAGTGAGAATGAACTTTATCAAAAAGTCCCAAAACAATAAATGTTGGCGTGGTTGCGAAGTGATAGGAACACTCATACACTGCTGGTGGAACTGCAAACTAGTACAACCTCTGTGGAAAACAATATGGAGATACTTAGAAATACTAGTAATATTTAATATACCTACTAATAAAATCTTCAAGGTTTAAAACAGCTTGGTATTTTTTAAAGCTGTCATTGGACTGAGGGCGAATGCAAGTAGAATATGTCAGTAAATTTTATTGTTGATGAAAATATGTAAATGAAGTAAAGTTGTTTTAATGATTAAACATTTAGCTCTTCTATTGTGGGATCATAGTATATTACAAAAACTATATATACCTGTCACAAAATGAAAATTGCATCATAGTTGCTTTTAGACATTTTAAAGTAAATAAAAGTTGTTAAATGTTTCCATTTTCCTCCCTCCTTCACCAAAGATAATCTTTACCCTGAATTTCATCTGTTTCTAAGCAAAATTTGTATAATTATATATGTGTGTTTATAAATAATAAATTATATTTTAATTACACAAATCATATCATACATTATGTAATTTTCTGCAACTAGTTTTTTAATCTGACATTGTTTTAGTTTAATCAAGCTACCACTGATACCTATAAATCTAATTCATTCATTTTACTTGCTATGTTCCATCAAATAGATATCTCACAATTGTATTATTTACCATTTTCTCTTCTCTTGATCATCTCAATTTTTTTTCAATATTTGGCAACAAAACTGCTGATTTGACTATAAACAATAATCACCCATGAACACATTCCTGTCTATGTGCATGTGAATTTTTTGTGGATATACACCTAGTGCAGTATTTACTTGGTCATTGGTTATATGTATTTTTAATTTTATTAGATAATACTAAGTTACTCTCCGAAGTGCCTCTAACAGTTTATATTACTGGAGTAGTAGCAGTGCTGAAGAAATCTCACTTCTCCACTCTGAACAATAATGCTAATATTATCCTTTTAACTAATAGACCCCTATATAGTTGAATGGCAATATGTCTGGCTAAATTTATTTCCCAATTTCCCTTTTCTCATGGTCTTCCTAATGAGATGTTGGTTGAGTTCTTGGCTAGGACTTCTAGAAAAGTTCATTGAAATGGAATGATTCGGCCAAAAGTAGCACCCTTTTGCAATTAGCCATTTTCTAAATTTACAACAAACTGCATGTTATAGCTGCAGCTCTCATTTCCATTTTATAGCATGAAGCAACTGTGAGAATGAAAGCTATTAATTGTACTCAAGATGGCTGAATAGAAAGGCAAAGGAGAGTTGGATCCATTTGTGTGAGAGAAAAGCAAACTGCAATCTTCTTTAAGCAACTTATTTGGCTTATTTCTATTACAGCCAAACTCAGTTCTAACTGACATAACTCACAATTTTGTCATTTTTACTGTCATTCATTAAAAATGTGTACATATGTGTTTAAATTGGCTTCCCTGTATTATTTTAGTGTTTTTCCCTGATAATAGATTTGGGCATGTTGTCGGCAGGGGAAACAGAGTTTTGGGGCAGCTGGAAGACCAAACTTCTTGTAAATGGGAGGAAAGCAAGATAATTCATTCTAGCAAATAAAAAAAAAAATTAGCAAGCAATGTTTGTGTAGAGCTTGTTAGGATCACAATGATGGTTAATTTTATGTGTCAGCTTGGTGGGTCCATGGTGCCCAGGTGTTTAGCCAAACCAAACATTATTCTTGATGTTTCAAAAAAGACATTATTGGATGAGATTAACATTTAAAGCTGTGGATTTAGAGTGAAGCAGATATCCTACATAATGTGGGTGCGCTGTATGCAATCTGTGGAAGGCCTTAACAGAAAAAAGACTGACCTCCTCTGAGTAAGAAGAAATTTTGTCAGCACATTACTTTTGGACTCAGATTGCAACTTTTCCCTGGGTCTTTAGCCTGACAGCCTACCCTGAAGATTGTGGTTCTGTTTCTTCAGAGAACCCTGCCTCCTACAGCTACCATTAATGCAATGGCCACCCTTCTGCCATTCCCTCATTATTGTGCTGCTCATTGCATCTTAAATTTCTAGATCAGAGCTTCTGCTTACTTGCTGTTAAGTCAGTGGGCCACCTTCTACCTATTCCAGGGGTCAACATGAGTGAGAGTCTAGCCCTTTTCTCTTTTGTCATGGAAGCCAGTAACTGTGATGAAACAATCTACTATGGGCAAACAACGCAAAGGAAAGTAATTTTCCATAATGAAATTGAGGTGCTATTTAAAAAGATGATTGATGTCATGCAGCCAAAATATGAAAATGCTTTGCTATAATGTAGAAGAAGAGTGATATCCTAGTAAAAGAAACTATATTTTTCTTTGGTAAAATGAGCATAACTGACAAAACTCAAAAAATGAAAAGCAGAATTATGAGCACTGAAAGGCCCAAATATTTCCTCAGAGAGAAATAGAAATTACATGCATAGAGACTGTAGGGAAGTAAAATAGAATAGTGTTTCAGAGCACAAGTTCCAAATCCATGTATTTGAATCGCACTATAGTATTTAGATTTTAGGCATTTTTAATCTTTATGCCTTAGTTTCTTAATTTACAAAATGAATCTTATAATAATAGCATCTGCATCATCATGAATGAGATTAAATGGACATGAAAACAAGCATACCAAAACTCAGGGGATGCTGTGAAAGCAGTGTTCACAAGGAAATTTATAACTGTAGACACATTTAAAAAGTAAGATCTCATTATCAATAACCTAACTTCATGCCATATGAAACTAGAAAAAGAGAAGGAGTCTAAAACCAGAAGCAGAAGAAAGATAATGGTAAAGATCAGAGTGAAGGTAAAATTGAGAATAGAAAAACAGTAGAGACAACAAATGATATCAAAAGTTGGTTTTTCAAAAGATAAAATTGACAAACTTTTAGCGAAACTGATCATAAAAATGAGAAAACTTGTTGGGAAAATATGATTGAGGAATTAATGAGATGTGGCTCATAAGATCATTATTTTATTGTATAACCCAATATTACTATGTTAAAAGACAGAAACAGGAGTTTGCAGGGTTTTGCCCTGAAGGAATGTGTGGACTCAATGGTTCACTTATTAGAGGCTACTATCATGGGAGAGCTCTCAAATCTCTGGTAGGGATGTTTACCAGGAAGGCTTCCTGGTATCTCAAAATCTGTGAGCTTCCCCGTGTCTTGAAAGACAAGGCAAGGCAAATATGGCCCACAGGATGGGAGCCGGAGACAATGAGAGCACTTTGCCCAGAGAAGCGCCCCAGTGGTTCTAAACAACCTGTTTTATTAGAGATGGGCTTCCTGCTCTCTCCTGTCTGTCTACCTTTAAGTCCACTGTAACTAATCAAAGAAATATTGAGTCACTATACCTCTTTTGTTTTACCTTTGTTAATTGAAAACTACCTCTTAGAATTTAGAAGCTAGCCCCTGAAAGACTTTGTCCCTGTTTGTTCACCTAGATAGATTAGAAGCCCCTTAAGAGGACTTTTGATCCTAACCCACTACCTGTATCCCCTAGCAACTGCATTCCCTGATATGCAAATATGTTACCCTGACAACTGGTAATTGATATCTGTGATTATAAAAACCTGTATGAATCTAACCATATTGCTGGCATTTATGGAGATACGCCAGTCCCCTAGGAACTTCCCGCTGTGTTATATCTGATCTTTTTATATATATAAATAAAACTATAAACTATACATTAGTGTCTGTGTATTCTTTTATTTCTCTCTGTTGCCTATCAATTTCCTTATCCTCTGTGGCAACTCCTGTCTTAGGGACTTGGCTCCATGGGGAGAAGTAGCTAATCTCCTCACGGGCCTGCCTCAACTACTCTCGCCTAACAAAAACTCAAATTACTAAAATCAGAAATGAAAGTAAGGACATTATTACAGGTCTTACAGAAATAAAAAAGATTATAGAATATCATTAAAAATTCTTTGCCAACAAATTAGATAACCTAGATGAAATGGGAAAATTCCTAGAAACACAAGCCACCAAAACTGAATCAAGAAGAAATAGAAAATCTGAGCAAGTGTATAACAAGTAAAGGAATTGAATCAACAATTAACTACTGCCCCCCAAACAAAGGAAATCTCAGGACCAGATGGCTTCCCTGGTGAATTCCACCAAACACAAAAAGAAAAATGAACACCAATAATTTTCAAACTCTTCCAAGATGAAGAAGAAGAGAAAGGATAAGGAGGAGAAGGAGGAAGAGGACGAGGGAACACTTCCTAATTCATCTATGAGGCCAACATTATCCAGTTACTAAAGCCAGATAAAGAATTACAAGAAAATAAAACCAGAGACTAATATGCCTTATAAATATAGATGCAAAAATCCTCAACAAAATACTAGCAACCCAAATCCAGCATTAAGATTATATATTATAACCAAAAAAGATTTATCTCAGTAATACAAGGATGGTTCAACATCTGAAAATAAATCAGTTTAATACGCCACATTAACAGAATAAAGGAAAACACCCCCTGCCCCAAGACATAAACACAGTCATCTCAATCGATGAAGAAAACATATTGGACAAACTCCAACCCACTTTCATGATAAAAACTCTCAAAAATTAGAAAAAGAAGGAAACTTGCTTACTATAATAAAGAGAATTTATGTAAAACCCACAGCTAAGACTAAACAAAACAGAGAAAGATTTCTAACTTTTCCCCTAAGTTCATGAACAAGAGAAGGATGACCATTTTCATCACTTCAATTTAACATTGTACAGTAAGTTTTAGCTAGAGCAATTAAGTAAAAGAAATAAAAGGCATCCAAATTAGAAAGGAAAAAGTTAAATTTTCTCTATTTGCAGAGGACATGATCTAATATATAGAAAATCCTAAAGAATTTACAAAACAAACTATTAGCACTAATAACAAATTCAGCAAATTTTCTGGATATCAGCTCAACACACACAACTCCGTTGTATTTTTATACATTAACAGTAAGCAATCCAAAAATAAAATAAAGAAAATAATTCTATTTATAAAGCATCAAAATAAGTAATGTTTACTAGCAATTTTAATCAAGAAGTTGCAAGACTTGTACAATAAAAACTATAATATTGTGCTGTAATAAATGAAATAAAACCCAAATAAATAGACAGATATCCATATTTAACTTAATATTGTTGAAATGTCAATAATACCCCAAAATATCTATGCATCTCTAACAAAATCTCAATAGTCTTTTTGCAGAAATAGAAAAGCCTATCTTAATCTGTATATGGAGTTGCAAGGGACTCCAAATACTTAAAACAATCTTAAAAAAGAAGACTACACTGGAGAACTCACAATTTCCAGTTTCAAAACTTACTATTAATATTCTCCTCAGAAACAGATCCAAGTAGAGACAGCTCCTGTACCCCAGAACCTGCTGAAATTATGCCCCTAAAATTTAGCTAACTCTCCCCTGCTTACCACCTATAAGCTGTTCCCTATGGCTCCAGTTTGCTGTTAACCTGTCCCTGGGTGAAACCCCCTACCTGACCTTGTCTGGCAGCCATCTCTCCTTTGGAGCTATAAGTAACAAAGAGTTCTGCGTTTCATCTATCCCAATGTCACTGTGTTGTGTACTGTCACTGAAGGAATCTTTTAAAACAGGAGTAATTGATTAATGGGTTTGGGGTTTACCTTTGAGATGATGAAAATGTATTGCAACTAGACAACAGTGATGGTAGCACAACATTGTGAATATGCTGAATGCCACTAAATTGTACACTTTAATATGGTTATTTTTATGCTATATGAATTTTACTTCAACAACAAAAACTATTGTAAATATATTAGAAAAGTATAAATTTAAAAAAAACATTGTAAATCAATATCCCTTAAAATTAGAAAAAAATAATTATACTATCTAAAAAAATACCTTAACCAAATTTTTTTTAAATATATGAGTATTATTCCAAGATCAAAGGAGAAATCAAAAACAAATATTAGATTAATATGCTTTATTATTTATTACCTTATTATTATAAGTGTAATTTATATACACGCTATACTTTTTGATATTGCAGTTGGGTTTGACCTAGCTTATAAATGACAAATAATTTCAATATTGTTTTAAATATCCAGTCCACAGAAAAGGAGGGATAATTTTAAATTAACTGAAGCTGACATATTTCAACACTAAAATTTTATGAAAATTGTACAAAAAGTATATTATAAAAATTTACCAATAAATATATTTGAACATATAACACAAAATATCTGCCAAATAATTTTCAGCATAAGAGAAGAACAATACAACATTCCAAATATAATTTATTATAGCAATGCAGAGATAGTTCAACAGCAGAAAATCTAGGCATATAATTTATTGTATAAACATGATAAAAGAAAAAACATAATTTTATCAAATGATGCTTGAGATGTATTGGTTACCATTCAAAAGCTGATAATAATAATAATAAATAATTAAACTAGAAAGAAATTATTGCATTTATTAAAGAACTATTTCACAAAAATCATTAGCATTCATATTAATCATTAGAATGCTAAAGTCATTTCAAGGAACAATAGGAACAAGTCAGGTATATCTAAACTTTCCATTAGAATTTAATATTGTTTTGGAGACTTTTGCTAATGCAATAGGACAATAAAATTAAATAAAAGATATATATTAAAAATGAGCAAATAAAATTTTTACATTATTGTAACTAAAACACCAAATAGAAAACTCTTCTTTTCAAAATAAGTTTGTATTTTGAACTTATTTTGCAGTTTACCTATAAGTTGTACAGTTTCCTTACATGGTTCTTCCTCATAGTACTGTTTATATTATGTACCCCTCATGCATGTGTTGTGCGTGCCAGGTTGTGCATAACATGCATGTAATTTGACAATGATTGAGTTATGAGTAATGTGTGATATAAGGAAATATTATGCAAAAGAAAAGTTATGATACAGAAATAGACAAATAAGAAGGCAGAGAGATAGAGAAGAGATGAGAATGAGAGATGGAGAGAGAGAGGAGAATGACTATGATGTTTATTAATTAATAAAAAATAGTAAATTTGAATAGTTTGGGTCATTACACTAAGATAATAATGGTTATTGTTGATTGAGGGGAGTATGGGTGATTTTTATCTATTTTCTTTATTCATCTTTGTTTTCTGTTTTTTTGGTACAGCATAATATTATTTGAACAAAAAAAGTAGTAAATAATAACAGGCTTTTTTGGAATGAAAAGATAATGACTTTATTTTGGACATGTTAACTTGGATATTGAAGTCATGTTCTTCAGTAGCTTTTATACAACCCCATTGTTGATGCCTTATCAGGGTAAAGAAAACCTGAAATCCACTTATTAAACAATAGACTAAATATGGGATGAAAGTGTATATAAAGAACTTTTTACCTAAAGCAAAACTACCCTACGTTAAAGGTCTTTCTTTTAATTAACCATTAGACACATATATTAGCAAAAATATTTTTATTTCTAGATAACGGAAATATTTGATCGCATTCATGACGAACTTGAAGAAGCTTCAGAAAACTGCAAAAATGCCAAATTGAAGGCTAAACAAAATAAAGAAGAAATGGATAAAGATATTTACAGTTATGAAATAAACTTAGAGGTCTACAGGTAAGAATTTTTCACCAATGTACTTAGTGCAAATGTACTTGCACTGAGAAATTAGATATTAATTAGGAATGTAATATATATTCCTGCACAAAAATACAGATAAAGAAAAAAGAAAGATTTTAAATTACCCATACCTATCTTATCAGTAGGTTTGTATATAAATTGAAATATTATATATTTTAATATGTGTAAATTTATGTATATATAAATTCCTAAAGTACTATATTTCTGTGTCATTTTAAAACTCTTCATATATATTGTCAAATTGCTTGAGGATATGTCATTATAATATACATTCCCACTATATTGCAAATAAAAAAAAATTCCCAGCATGGGATGTTATTAAATTAGGTATCAATGTAATAGTAATAGATATAGCATCTAATTATTTTAACTTGATTTTGTTGGATGACTAATAAAATGAAATATTTTAGATACATAGATTAATTATATTTTACATATTATTAACTTAGGTTTATTTCCCTTACATTTGTTTCTGATAAATTTGTATTTTTTGATATTTTTCAATTCTTTTTGTTGGCTTTAACTTTTTATGGTTCTGTATGATGTAACAAAATATTTATTCAAACTGATCAATGATTTAGTATAGAAAAACTCATATTCATTATGGAGCTAGAATCAAATAAATGTAAGAAAAATGAATACAATTTATACAAAATCCTAAAATCTAGATTACATCCATTTGTTAAAGTGTTTATGTTTTCTCACATCCAATGTATATTTCAACAAGTGCTTAAACATTATTTATTATTTAATAAATAAATTTATTTTGTAACCCACCTGATTAGTTACATTTTCATTATCTTTCGGTCATATATATTTTCTAATTTTCATTCTGATTTCTCCTTTGACTCATGGGTTTCTAAGAAATGTATACTTTAAAATATTTATGATGAATTTCTAATTAACTTTTTATTGTTGCTTTCCAGCCGAATTGTATTTTGGCCAGGGAACATTATTTTCAACTGTTGAAAATTGTTGAGTCTTAATTGATAGCACAGTTGTATGGTTTTTTTTTTTTGATAAATATTCCTTGTGTAATTGAAAATAACATTTAATCTTTACCTGTTGAGTGTATTGTTTTTTACTGTTTCATTGGATATTAATAATGGAAGTTAATCTTTGTACAGCAACATCAGCCTTATCTGAGTGCTCATTCAAAACTCAGAATCTCAGGCTCAGCCCAGACTTAAGATCTCAAGGTGATGTTTGAGAAGCACTGTTCTATGTAATTACTAATTTTGTACTACTTTTTCTTTCTTTGTATTGGGAAAATTCAATATCCTTCTTCTAGCTATTTGAAACTATATATTATGAACTATAGTTATCTCACAATGGTATAGAACACTAGAACTTATTCCTCCTGTCTTGCTGTAATTTTGTATCCTTTAACACATATTTCCCTATCCCCCATTTTCACCTACCCTTCTCAACCTCTAGTATCCTCTGTTCTACTTTTTATGTCTATGAGATCAACTATTAATATTTTTAGCTTCCACATATGAATGAGAACATATAGTGTTTAACTTTCTGTTCCTGGCTTATTTCATTTAACATAATGCCCTCTAGTTCCACCCATGTTGCTGTGAGTGACAGGATTTCATGCTTTTTATGGCTGCTGGTATTCCATTGTGTATATATACCACATTTTATTTATTCATTCATCTGTTGTTGGACACCTAGAATGATTCCATATCTTCACTATTGTGAATAGTGCTGCAATAAACATGTAGATGCAGATGCCTCTTTTTCTCACTGATTTCCTTTTCTCTGGATAGTACCTAGTAGTGGCATTGCTGGATTATATGGTAGTTCTATTTGTAGTTTTTAAAGGAATCTCCATACTGTTCTCCATAGTTGCTATGCTAGTTTACATTCCCATGAACAGTGTATAAGTGTTCCCTTTTCTCCACATCATCACCAGCATTTACTATTTTTTGTCTTTCTTATAAAAGCCATCCTAGTTGGGTTGAAATGATACCATTGTGGTTTTTGATTTTCATTTCCATGTTGATCAGTGATATTGAGAATTTTTTCATATATTTTTGGCCATTTATATCTTTTCTTTTGAGATATATCTGTTCAGATCGTTTGCCAATCAGATTGTTTGGTCTTGGGTATTATAAACTTTGAGTTCCTTGTATATTCTGAAAATTAATCCCCTACTGGACTAATAGTTTGCAAATAAATATCTGCTTCCATTCTGTAGATTATATTTTCACTCTGTGGATTTCTTTGCTATGCAGAATCTTAAATTTGATATAATCCCATTTGGTTTGGTTTGGTTTTGTTGCCTGTGCTTTTGAGGTCTTGTTCATAAAATATTTTCTCCGATCACTGTCCTGAAATGTTTTTCTTATGTTTTCTTCTAGTAGTTTTAATTCTGTTTCTTACATTGAGGTCTTTGATCCACTTTGAGTTGTTTTTTGTCTAAGGTGAGAGGTGAGGTTTTAGTTTCATCCTCCTACATATGCATATCCAGTTTTCCCAGCATAATTTACTGAAGAATAGGAGTGTTCTTGCCACTTTTGTCAAAAATCAATTAGCTATAGATATGTGGATTGATTTCTGGGTTCTCTATTCTGTTCCATTGGTTTATATGTCTGTTTTTGTGCCAATACAATGCTGTTTTGTTTACTACAGGTGTATAGTGTAATATATTTTGAAGACATTTCTGGGAAAAATGACATTGGTATTTTGATAGGGATTGCATTGAATCTTTAGATTGCTTTGGGTAGAATGTTTATTTTAATAATATTAATTCTTGTGATCCATGAGCATGGAATGTCTTTCCATTTGTTTGTGTCCTCTTCAATTTCATTTATCAGTGTTTTATAGTTTTCCTGGTAGAGGTTTTCACCTTGTTGGTTAAATTTACTTTTAGGTTTTTTCTTCTTTTTTTTTTTTCTACCTATTATAAATGAGATCATCTCCTTGATTTTTTTCCAAGTTAGTTTGTTTTTTATGTATAGAAATATTTCTGATTTTTGGTATGTTGATTTTATATGCTGCAACTTTACTGAATTTGTTTATCACTTCTAAGTGATTTTTGATAGTGTCTTTAGGTTTTGCTATATGTACTATCATGTCATCTGCAAGGAGGGACAATTTGACTTTCTCCATTCTGATTTGAATGTCCCTTATTTCTTTTTCTTGTCTAATTGCTCCAGCTAGGACTTCCAGTGCTATTTTGAATAAGAATGATGAGAGTGGACATTATTGTCTTTTTCAGATTCTCAGAGGAAAAGTTCTCTATGATAGTAGCTGTGGGTTTGTCATATATGAACTTTATTGTGTTGAGGCACTTTCTTTCTATACCTAATTTATTGAGAGTTTTTTATTATGAAAGAATGTTAAATTATACTAGATGCTTTCTCTCCATCTATTGAAATGATCATTTCATTTTTGTACTTCATTCTTTTGATGTACTATATCATGTTTATTAATTAGCATATATTGAACCATCTTTGCAATCCTGTAATAAATCCCACTTGACCATGGTGTATTAATCTTTTTGATGTATTGTTGGATTTGGTTTGCTAGTATTATGTTCAGGACTTTTGTGTCTATGTTCATCAGGGATATTGGCCTGTAGTTTTCTTTTTTTGCTGTGTTCTTGACCAGTCTTGGTATCAGGGTTATGCTGTCCTCATAGAATGAGTTAAGTAGGATTCCTCCACTTCAACTTTTGGGAACAGTATTATTTTTTCATTAAAGTTTTAAAGTTTGGTAGATTTCAGTGGTGAAGCCATCCAATACTGGACTTTCCTTTGTTGGGAGACCTTTTATTATGATTTATTCAACATCATTACTTATTGGTCTGTTCAGGTTTTCTATTTCTTCTTGATTCAATGTTGGTAGGTTGTTTATGTCCAGGAATTTATCCATTTCCTCTATGATTCCAAATTTATTGGCATAAAGTTGTTCAAAATAGTTTCTAATGATCCTTTGTATTTCTCTGGTATTCATTGTGGTGTCTCCATCTATCTTTGTTTCTGATTTTACTTATTTGAGGCTTCTTCCTTTTTTTCTTAGTTAGGCTAGCTAATGGTTTCTTGATTTTGTTTATTTTTTCAAAACACCAATGTTTTGTTTCCTGGATCTTCTGTATTGTGTTTTAGTTTCACTTGTGTTTATTTCTGCCCTGATCTTTGTCATTTCTTTTCTTCCACCAATTTTGAATTTGGCTTGTTCTTGCTTTTTATAGTTCCTTGACATGTATTGTGAAGTTGTTTATTTGAAATATTTCTAGTTTTTGGTGTAGGCATTTATTACTACAAACTTACCTCTTAATATTACATTTGCTGTGCCCCATAGGTTTTGGTATGTTGTGTTTCTATTTTCATTTGTTTCAAGGAATTTTTAAATTTTATTCTTAATTTTATCCTTGACCTGTTGATCTTTCAGAAGCATGTTTAATTTCCATGTATTTATGCAGTTTCAAATGTTCCTCTTATAATTGATTTCTAGTTTTATTCCATTGTGGTCAGATAAGATCGTTGATATGATTTTTATTTTTTAACATTTTTTTAAACTTGTTCTGTGTTCTACCATATGATAAATTCTGGAAAATGTTGCATGTGCTGATGAAAAGAATGTGTATTCTGCAGCTGGGAATACAGTGTTAAAAGTTCCCAACTATTGTTTACTGGGGCCTAGTTCTCCCTTTAGATCTAATATTTTTTTTATATATCTGGGTGCTCCCAGGTGCTCCACTGAATTGAAAGAAATGTGTCAACAGGAGTGTATTACCATTACAGGTTCTAGGGAGAAAATATTCCATACTTTTTCCATTTTATAGTAGCTTTCAACTTTCCTTGACTGTGGCTGCATCACTCTAATCTTCAATATCAGCCTTTTCAAATCTTTCTCTGTTCCATCTTCATATCACCATCTCCTCTGTTTGTGTGGTAAAATCTCCCTTTGTCTTCCTCTTGAAAGGATACATGTAATTTCACTTAGTGCCTACCTGTGTAATCCAGGATAATTTCCCCATTCTCAGGATCCTTAACATCTGCAAAGACCCCTTCCCTTCTTTTTTGCCATCTAAGATAATACTCACACAATTTTCATATGTGGGTATCTTTTGGGAGACCATTTTTTTAGTTTACCACACTACTATATATTAATAGAAGGTCAGATTTTTATATATTTATCTTGTATTCAGTGGCCTTACTAATTTGCATGTTCTAATTGTTTACAAATTCTTTTGAATTTTTTTACATACATAATTTTATCATCTGAAAATACAATATTTTCCTTTTCAATATTTACATATTTTATTTTATTTTCTTGTCTTATATCACTAAGTACTTTATTAAATATTGAATAAAAGTGCTAATGGTGAACATCCGTGTCTTTTTCTCAATCTCAGTGGGGGGCAGTTCACTGGGAAGAATCTACACCATTAATTATGATGATAGATGTAGGTTTTCTGTATGTACTGTTTACCATATTAATTCAATTTCCCTTTTATTCCTATTTGGCCTGATTAGAATCCATGAATGAGTTTTGAATGTTATTAGTGTTTCTGCTACAGTTATTTAGATGATAGGTCTTTTCCTACTTTATTCTGTTAATGTGGTGACTTAAATTTAATTTTCAAATATTAGAGAAACATGACACTCCTGGAATAAATCCACTTGGTCACAATATGTTGTCTTTTGGATATAGTTCTGATTAAATTTTCTAATCTTTGTTCAGGATAATTTTATCTATGATCATGAATACTAATGTCATATAACATTTTTCTTGTCACATTTTGTTATCTTGATTATGATTGCTGTATTAAATGTTGGTCTTTATATTTTTCTGAAATAATTTATATAAAATTGGGACTATTTTTTTTCTGTAAGTGTTTTGAGTATTTCACTAGCAAAACCATCAGTGCCTGGATTTGTATGTGTGTTTGGGGAAGGGGAGCTATTTTATTACAGATTGATTTCTTTAACAGATATAGTGTATTTATATTTTTTGTTTCTTATGTTAGTCTTGATAAGTTATGCAAGTCCATTTTATCAAAGCTTTTTTTTTTTGTAAATAATTTTAGACTTACAGGAGTCTATACATAGAGTCTTATGTACCCTTTCCCCAGCTTCTTCCAATGAAAATGTCTTAAAGAACTGTTTCACAGTATCAAAACCAGGAAATTGGAATAATCCTTATTCAGTTGTCAAGATTTTTTTACTTTCTTTCTTGTTTGTGTGTGTGTGTGTGTGTGTGTGTAGTTATATGCAATTTTATCTCATATATAGATGCAGTAACCACCATCACAATCAAGATACAGGTTTATCCTTCATGCTACCAGTTTTATTCACATCCCTACCCTTTCTCTGTCTCCTGCCATCCTCTAATCTTGTCTCCATCTCCATAGTTTTGTTATTTTGAGAGTGTGACATAAATGGAATCATATAGCATATAACTTTTTATTTTGTTTTTTTTTTCATTAAGTATCATGAGACCCATCTGCAATGTTGGATTGTTTCAAGAATTTATTTCTTTTTTATTACTGAATGAGATTCCATTCTATGGATATACCAAAGCTTGTTTATCCATCCACTTTTGAGGGACATTTAATTTGTTTTCAGTTTTGTGCTATCATGAATAAAGTCACTGTGGATATTTATAAAGAAATTTCTTTGTGAACATAAGTTTTCATTTCTCTGGGATAAATATCTAAGAGTTTGATTAATGGGATCTACGTTAAGTGTAAATTTAATTTGGTAAGAAACTGCCAAACTGTTTTCCAGAGTGGCTATATCAGTTTACATTCATACCAGCATTGTATGAGAGATCCAGTTTCTCTATGATATATCACAATTTTTTGAAAAATTTCAGCCACTCTAATAGGTTTGTAGTGATATCTCATTATGGCTTTAATTTACATTTCCTTACTTGCTAATTGTGCTGTGCATGTTTTCATGTGCTTATTTGTTATTGCATTTTCTCTTTTGTGAAGCATCTGTTCAAGTGTTTTGCCCATTTTCCAATTGGAATGTATGTGTTCTCATGGTTGAGTGTACAGAATTCTTTTTATATTAAGGATACAAGTTTTTTTTACCATATGTGTAATTTTCAAATATTTTCAATATTTTAGAAAAGACTTGTCTTTTCATCTCTCTATGAAGGTATTTTATAGTACAGAGTTTTTAATTTTGATAAAATTCAATTTATCAGTTTTTTTCTTTTATGGATCATGTACTTGTTGTCATGCATAAGAACTCTTGCCTTGAAACAATGGTGATATAGCACCTCTTGTATTTTCCTGAATAGAGCTGGGACCCATTCTACTAAGTGAAGTATCCCAAGAATGGAAAAATAAACATCACATGTACTCACCAGCAAATTGGTATTAACTGATCAGCACCTAAGTGGACATATAGGAATAACATTTATCGGGCATCTGGCAGATGGGCGGGGGAGGGGGGATGGATATACACATACATAATGAGTGTGATGTGCACTGTCTGGGGGATGGACATCCTTGAAGCTCTGACTCCGAAGGGGAAGGGGAGGAAAGGCAACACAGGTAACCTAAACATTTGTACCCCTATAATATGCTGAAATAAAAAAAGAAAAGAACTCTTGCCTTAACCTAAGTCACAAAGATTACCTCCTGTGTTTTCTTCTAAAAATGTTATAGTTTTGCACTTTATATTTAGCTATACAAATGATTTTTAGTTAAATTGTGAAGTGAAAAATTTAGTTTGAGTTTCTTTTTTTTTTTTTTTTGCCAATGAATATGTAATTGTTCCAAGCCCGTATGTTAAATTGCTTTCATGGAATTGCTTTTATAACTTTGACAAAAATCAGTTGGGCATATTTGTATAGATTTATTTTTGCATGCTTTACTCTATTCCACTGAACTATTTGTCTGTCCCTCTGCCAATAACACACTTCCTTGATTGCTGAACTTGCTGAACTTTACAATGGGTAGAGCAGTTCTTCCCATTTTATTCTTCTAAATTTATTCTGGCTTAGCAGATACAAGAATGATGAAATTTAAACTACTAGTAGAGACAAGCATAATAGCAAACCTTTTCTCTGAACATTTGAGGACTTAATGGCATCAATTTCATCAGGAAATGGGAATAAGGGAACAGCTAAAATAACTTTTAGCCCACACATTGAATGACACTGGGCAATTGTTCACCTCTCAGGCAAAAGTGTATAGTTTATTCTCCAGACCAGAGGCAATAGATACCATTGAAAGAAGAAAAATTAATTTCAGAAGAAGGAAATTTAACCAAACTTACACATTTTGAATGTTGAGGCTTCCAACCTGTCATTGCCTACCTGGACACTAGAATTCTGATAGGTAAACCTGAACTGTCCAGACATGGAAGGATAAACAAAATTTTTTTCTTGCGTATTTGATTGTTGCTTTAATTTTCAATTCTGTAGTGAAGTTGTATCTTTCAGTTTTATTTGACTATACTCCTGGAATCAGGATTGGTGCATGAGAACCTGGGCCAATTCAATTATCACACCATATATATGTTAGCAATTGGCATTTATTTTCTTGTGAATTTATTGCTTATATTCTCTGCACCTTTGCCTATTGGATAATTTTTCTATTTCATATTGTTTTGTAGGATTTTATTACATATAAATCTGTGGTCCCTACTCCCCAGGCCCCAGACTGGTAAGGTCCAGGTCCATGGCCTATTAGGAACCAGCCTGTACAGCAGGTAGTAAGTAGCAGGCAAAAGAGGGAAGCTTCATCTGTATTTACAGCCACTCCCCATCCACTTACATCACCACATAAGCTCCACCTGTCAGATCAACAGCAGCATTAGATTCTCATAGGAGCACAAACCCTACTGTGAACTGCACATGAATAGGATCTAGGTTACACTCCTTTTGAGAATCTAATGCCTGATGATCTGAGATGGAGCTGAGGTGGTGATGCTAGCACTGGGGAGTGGCTTCAAATACAGATTATCATTAGCAGAGAGGTTTGACTGCCCAGAGACCATAGTAAATCAATTGTTTGCAAACTCATATCAAAACCCTATTCACTGAGTGGCAAATGACTTTAAGCTGCATCTGGTGGTAGGCTTTAAGTGAGAATATGACACTTAGTCTTTATGTGGCCCACCCATTATTTTATTTATCACTTCCATCCATGCCTCTTTCCCACACTGTGCACTTGTCTCAGTCATGGTTTGGGTAAGCCCACTAGCTAGCCCTAGGAAAAATGAGTAAAAAACAAATGTCACTGGAGAGCTTCTTTCACAAGTGGGAAAGACCCAATGATGAGACAGCAGAAGACTCTAAGACTGCCAACAACATGAAAACTACATTCCAAAGAAAATACAAAGAGTCCAACTTAAATTACTGACAGGTTCCTTGCAACAGATGATTCACATTCTCCAAGACCTCTTTGTATTATATGTGGTGACCCACTACCCAATGAAGCCATGAAACATTCCAAACTGCTTCACCACATGGAGACAAAGCACCCTGCGTTAAAAGACAAACCTTTGGAGTTTTGCAAAAGAAAACAACGTGAACATGAAGAACACAAGCAATTATTGAAGACCACTAGTTATCAAATGTGTCTGAACCGAGAGCATCATTATTAGTGGCTAACCGCATTGCTAAAGCTAAGAAGCCCTTTACTATTGGTGAAGAGTCAATCCTGCCTGCTGCTAAGGAACTTTTAGGAGAGGCTGCAGTTCAAAAGGTGGCACGTGTTCCTGTTTCGGCTAGCACCATAACTAGAAGAATTGATGAAATAGCAGAGGATATTTGAGGCACAATTGTTAGAGAGGATTAATGTGTCACCGTGGTATGCAATCCAGGTTGACGAATCTACCCATGTTGACAACAAGGCAACAATTATTGTTTTTGTGAAACATATTTTTCAAGAGGATGTGCACGAGTATATGGTATGTGCACTTTTGTTGACAACCAACACCACAGCTGTAGAACTGTACAAGTCCTTGAATGATTACATATCAGGAAAACTGAATTGGTCATTTTGTGTCAGTATATGC
>VBSM01003157.1:20509822-20526537 GCA_008086735.1 Cheirogaleus medius | reverse complement strand
CATCCTATCTTTGTGAAGCAGGGTTTTCTGCAGTGACAGCAACCAAAATGAGATAATGGAGTAGACTGGACATAAGCAACACATTTCAGGTGTCACTGTCTCCCATCGCCGCCAGATGGGACTGTCTAGTTATAGGAAAACAAGCTCAGGGCTCCCACTGATTCTGCATTTTGGTGAGTCATATAATTATATTTTTATATATCACAAGTGGTAATAATAATAGAATTAAGTTCACAATAAATGTAATGCACTTGAATCATCCCAAAACCATCACCCCTCCACCTCCCAGTCTGTGGAAACACTGTCTTCCGGGAAATTGGTCCCTGGTGCCAAAAAGGTTGGGGACTGCTGAATAAATGATTTACTCTTTGATCTTTTATATGGGTTTCAAATATTAATAAATCTCCCAGTCTATTATTTTGTTTATGGTATCTTATAAAAAATTGGAATTATCTCTATTACTTGCTAATATTTTATGAAAATGGATATTTTGCTATTTTATTACTGACATTTTTCCTATATCAGACAACTATACCATTGTTTAAAGAGAATTTTATATTTGGAATGTCTTTTCTACTAAGATTATGTGGTTAACAGATTAGCACTGGTCTTCCTTGTGGAAGGTTATATAGTGACAAAGAATTCCTTGGTAATTGTTTCTATTTAAATAAGCTCCTCTTTTTCCTAAGCTGCAGTTTCCTTTATTTTACATCTAAGACTGTGAGAACTATAATAACTGCTTGGTCTTTTCACTGCTGCCTTTTCTTTCTTTATCTTTCTTTTTTGAACTGCCTTTCCATCTCTGTATTACCCAATGTATGAATCAAAGGTGCTTAAGTCTCTCACCTAAAATCAAATCAAGAGGTGGTTTATTTTAAATCATTCATAAATTATTTTTCTCTCAATTCCTTCCCCTTGGAAACATAAATACTACTGGTGAGTTTTGTGGTTTTTTTTCACTATTTACTTAATATCTAAGCGGTACTTTTTAGGAACTGCAGAGTTGCTTTGGGATAGGAGAAACCATAGAAATTGATAAATTTCATTGATTCATATTGTTAAGTCAGAAGCTAATTTAGATATAATTTAAAATAGAATTTTCTTTTTAATGTGGATAAAATCAACTGTGTTTTTCTCCTAGGAGAGAGCTAAACAAACTTAGCAATCTATATAATCACTACTCTTCATCAATAGACAATATTAATGTTGACATTGAGGAGAACGAAGAGGTGGTGACTGAAGTAATAAAAGAAACAAAGTCATCAAAGAATGAATTATCTACTCTATCAAAAACAGTGAGTTTTTCATATTTAAAAATATAAAAACTACTGATTTTAGTTTTGAGTTATAAATAGTAAAATTTTCTCTCTGCTAATAATTAAACAGCATTTAACCAATTTTCTGCCTATATTAATTTGCTATTGCTGCATAACAAATTACTACAAATTTAGCATCTTAAAGCAGCACCGTTTATTACCTCAACATTTCTCGGAGTCAGAAGTCTAGGCACAGCATAGCTCCACTGGTTCCTCTGTTGCAGGTCTGGCAAGACTAATTGTGTTATTTAAATCTTTTATATTTCTGATTCATTTTCTGACTGATCTATCAATTACTGAGAAAGCTGTATTAAAATAAGTACTACTTACTACCTACTCAGTAAGGTAGTAGATTTCTTTATTTTTTCAATTTTTCTGTCCATTTTTTGCTTTATGAAATTTGAAGCCACATTTTTAGATAAAACTAAGTTGATCATGTTTAGAATTGAGCTTTTTTCTTAAGCTGTCTTTTATTTATAAGGTTTAAAGTTATAAATTATTAATAGAGTTTTTGAATGCATATTTTACTTACCAGATGTTAAGCATAATCAACATCTTTAACTTCTTCCTGAACAGTTTAAGGACCTTATCATCCTTTCCTGATATATAGATTCCATTTTCCATCATTTTATACCTATCTTATTTACTAATTCCTATTTTAAGATCATTTATTATTAATTTACATAATAAATGCTTACATTTATCTCCAGATTAATATTTTCCACACTTTTTCTGCTTATTAGACCTTTCTAATTGTTTTTTTTCTTGTTACTAAACTATACATTTTACAAAGTTGTTTAGTGAGATTCTAGATTTGAGATTCTTAAAATTTTGTTTTTATTTTTTAAATTTCCCTTTTATTTTAAAATGTTTTGATTTTGTTCTCATTCATTCAATGTAGGAAATATAAACCTGAATCAATATCAAAATAACTTATACCTCTGTATAGGCAACAGAAAAGGATCCAGACATAGACAAGGCTGAAAATACCAAACTAAAGAAAAAAACACTAATCTACAAAACACTGGCTGAAATACCAGAAGGGATGAGAAGGGATCTATGAATTGAAACACACTGATCTTAAATAGATAGTAATACAAGTCTCTCTGCAATTTACTCTTGCTTCTCTCTTGAGCCTCTCTCTTGCTACCACTTTCCCTCTAACTCTAACTACGTGAAACAACTTGAGGACCCAGAAGTGCCATATGCTTTCATTCTTCCATCTTTTCAAAAATACTGTTTCCTCAAAATATAACATATGTATTTGACTCTGCTCATCCTCTTAATCCTACCATTATCTGGCTGAATCTTCTTGTTTTAAAACTCAACTTGGAAGGAGAAAAGACGTTGGTGAAACCATCTCTTCACTTTCTTCTGTCTGCTGTGAACTCTAACTGCACTCCGTGTTAATATACGCCTATACTGGTACTTATACCACTCTATTGAAATGAGTGATTACTTGTCTATTTCTTTCTAAACTATATGCTTTTTTAAATTGTTTATTTCAGAATATTGCTGGGGCACAAATGATTTGGCTACATGGATTGCTTTTGTACAGTTTGAGTCAAAGTTATAAGTGCACCCATCACCTAGAGTGTATTCATTGTACCCATTAGGTGTGATTTTGTCCATTCTCTTCCTGCCCTTTCCCACCTGCTTGATTTCCATTGAGTTTTATTTCTATATGTTCACATGAATACTGATCTGTTAGTTCCAATTGAATAATGAGTACACGTGGTGTTTGTTTTTCCATTGTTGCCATACTTCACTTAGGAGAATGGTCCCTAGTTCCATCCATGTTGTTATAAAAGGTATTAATTCAATTTTTATGGCTGAGTAGTACTCCATGATTTACTGATTTACTCTATGATATCCTGAATTTATTAATCCATTCATGAATTGATGGGCACTTGGATTGATTCCAGATCTTTGTGATTGTGAATTGTGCTATGATAAACATTTGAGTGCAAGTGTTTTTTTAATAAAATGGCTTTTTTTTCCCTTTGAGTAAATACCCAGTAGTGGGATTGCTGGATCAAATGGTAGGTCTACTTTTAGTTTTTTGAGGAATCTACATACTGTTTTCCATAGAGGTTGTACTAGTCTGCAGTCCCACCAACAGTATATAAGTGTTCCTTTCTCTCTGCATACATGCCAGCATCTGTTGTTTTGGGACTTTTTGATAAAAGCCACTCTCATCGGAGTTAGGTGGTATCTCACTGTGGGTTTGATTTGCATTTCCCTGATGATTAGAGATATTGAGCATTTTTTTCATGTGTTCATTGGTCATTAGTCTATCTTCTTTTGAAAAGCTTCTTTCATAACGTTTGCCCACTTTTTAATGGGGCTATTTGATTTAAACCTCAGAGACTCTACCAAGAGACTCCTGGAAGTGATAAATAAATTCAGCAGAGTCTCATGTTACAAAATCAATGTACACAAATCAGTAGCATTTCTATATACCAACAACAGTCAAGCTGAGAATCAAATTAAATATTCCATACCTTTTACAATAGCAACAAAGAAAATAAAGTACCTAGGAATGCATTTAACCGAGGAGGTGAAAGACCTCTATAGGAGAACTATGAATCACTGAGGAAGAAAATCTCAGAGGATGTAAACAAATGGAAAAACAAATCATGCTCATGGATCAGCAGAATCAACATTGTTAAAATGCCTAAACTACCCAAAGTGATATGCAGATTTAATGCAATCCCCATTACAATACCAATGTCATTTTTCACAAATCTAGAAAAAATAATTCTACACTTTGTATGGAACCAGAAAAGACCCTGAATAGCCAAAACAACCTTAAGTGAAAGCAACAAATCAGAAGGCACCACTTTACCTGCTTTCAAGCAATGCTACAAGGCTATAATAACCAAAACAGCACTGGAGTGGTACAAAAACAGAGACATAGACCAATGGATCAAAACAGAGAACCCAGATATAAAATCATCTTCATATTGCCATTTGATCTTTGACAAAGCAGACAATAATATACACTGGGGAAAAGAATCCCTATTCAATAAATGGTGCTGGAAAAATTGGATAGCGACATGTAGAAGACTGAAACAGAATCCTTACCTCTTACCACTCACAAAAATTAATTCAAGATGGATAACAGACTTAAACCTAAGGCATGAAACTATAAGAGTTCTAGAAGAAAATGTTGGATAAATTCTTCTAGATATCAGCTTAGGCAAAGAATTTATGCAGAAGATCTCAAAGGCAACAGCAACAACCAAAATAAATAAATGGGACTTGATTAAATTTTAAAAAGCTTCTGCACAGCCGAGGAAACAATAAATAGAGCAAATAGACAACCTACAGAATGGGAGAGAATATTTCTGTGCTATACATCCATAAAGGACTAATAACCAGAATCTAGAATATAAGGTTTTTAAGGGCAGGAGATGCATTGTAATTCTTGTTTTATCTCTGCATGGTTTGTCCAGTGCCTGTCCCATATTAGGGCACTCAATAAATGCTTGTTGAATAAGTAAGTAAATCAATGAATAAATGGAAGGAAAGAAGGGAGGGTGGGAAGGAAGAAGAAGGGAGGGAGGGATGGAGGGAGAGAGGGAAGAAGGAAGAGAAGGAGAATATACAGAGGAAAAAACCTGCACCTTGTGAGCCTAGGAAGAACTTAGTGAGGTAGAGTGTAGAGCATAACCATTTACATAAACCTTGATAATTTAAAAGAATGCATGTAGTTTTCTGAAATGTATAAATCCTTGCCAGGGACTACTATTAAATATTATATAGTGCTGTCAAAGAGTTAAGACCTCAATTTACAGATCATGCTGAAATTTGTAATCTATAAAAATATCACAATTAATAAAATATTTTCAAAGAGGAAAAATTTATTACTAAACCTATAATTATTTTTGTTTAATTTTTTCATCATTTTTCTAAAATGTTAAGTCTGGCCCTCTTTAATTTGATGTTGTAACAAAATGCCATTTTATGAGGAATTCTGAATGTATTTATAAGGTTAGTAATATTTTTCAATTACAAGAATCATTTGAGACTATCATACTATCTAGGGAATATGATGAAGTTTAGATATATTAACTTTTTCTGCATTTTGCTCATTATAAAAACCTTTAAACTAGATTTTCAGAGAACACATGTTAAGCACTCAATTAAAAGCAATGATGTGCATTATTGCCATGAATTATTTTTTGGTATGTAATTGAAACTTCTAGTTGAAAAGAAAAATAAAAGATTTGTGCTGCCTAATTGCACATACAACTTAACTAATTTTTTTAAATTTCAAGGCATAGTTTTCTTCTAATTTAGAGTCTTTACCTCATTAACATATACTTTTCTCTAATTTGTATTGTTGGATCTATGAAAACACATTTTCTCTTTTCTTTTCTACAAACAATGGCTTTTGTAATCAGAAAATATCTTGAAATTGTTTAAATACTTTAAAATAATATCAAGATCAAATTCTTTTTAAATGTTACAGTAAAAGTTTTCTACATATAAATCCCTTTCCCATGTTTATTTATACTCTGCTCCCATAGTTCAGAAATTAATTTTTAGAAAATAATTCCATTATATGTAACTCTTAATTTCTTATGATATAAAAAGCCATTTAAATTTTGTTTTATCATTTGATAAGGCAATAAACTTTGTGGAATTAGTAATATTTATGATTTTCATATTTCCTTGAACAATGGCTTAGGCACACAAAATTAGTTTTTAGTAATTCAGTTTTCAGGTAAAGGTTGTATATAATTAGATTCCTTTTGTATATAAGCTGGTGTTTTCACAATTTTTAAATATTGTTCTTGTTAGTACAAATTTAATTTTCATTACTAACTTATTGGTCTAGATATTATATGGTGTAAATCCAACACCACAAAACAGCCATCCAACTATGCCTCTTGATTTATATGTTTGCCTCAAAATCTTTCATTAAACAATTTACATCACAAAAATGGATAAGACAATAATAATTCCTGATACTAACAATTTACCAAATAGGAAACCAGCCTAGAGAGGCTGAGTAAATTTCTCACAGACACAAAGCTATTAAGCAGTAGAGCCAATTACAACCCAATAGTCTGGACTATGAAAACAATATTGTTTCATTACACAATATTCATATGTTGAGTACATAAAATGTGATAACATTTATAAAAGTACAATATTACTAATTTTCTTTTCATCACAGGATTTTAATCCTTTTCTTATGTATATTTTTATGTGACATATATATAAAATATTAAATGGACAACTATGAAATTGGCTTTTATTGTCTTCTCTTATTTTAAAGAAATGCTTACTGTTATCTACATGTGGATTTCAAATATATATCATTATCATAAAGCTTATTTTAATATACTCAGGTTATAAAAACAATTTATATAGGAATGGATGTTGATTTATAGAAAATGCTTTGTGATAATATGTGAAGTTGATTTTGAAGAGGTTTTCATTTGACCTATTGAGACGATGTATTATATTAATATTTAACCATTTTTAAATTCATTGGATGAACTCTGCTTGGTTATGGTTTATTGTTCTTTCAATTTACTGCTGGGTTTGATTTGCAAGTATTTTATTTAATATTTTACATTCATATTAATAAACGAGTCTGTATTCTGATGTTCTTAATTTGTGCTATATTTGATATATTTTCTTATCAGGATTATGCTAGCTTTATAAAAATGAATTTGAAGCTTTCTTTCCTGTCTTATTACCTGGAAAATTAATATATATTTAAATAACTTCTTGAAAATTTTATAGGACACCTTGGGGTTTGAATTATTTTCTTTTTCATGGGCAACTGTTATATTTTATCACATGATTTTCTTATCAGGTTATATATTTCTTCTTGAAGTTAATTTTTAACTTTTTAATGGCCCAGGAAGTAATCTAAAAGGATTAAAATTTTCAAATGTAATACCATAGTATGATATAGAATGCACTCTGACATTTTCTGTGCATCTTCTTTCTAATTGTATATATATTTGTCACTTTTTAAATTAGATTTTCAAATTTTTAATGATTGATTTTTTTAAAAAAAAGATGGCTCTTGGATTTGATAATTCTACAGTATTTCAACCTTTAACATGTTAATGTGTGCTTTATCGTTATAATTTCTTCTTGTTTCTTTAGGCTTATTCTGTTTCTTTTTACTTTTCACTTTTCTGTTGGAATGCTTAAGGCTTACATATGTGTGTGTGTATACATATACATTTGTATAGTTCTTTCCCTAAGAGCTACTTTGCTTCAAACTCCTTGAAAGGCGTTTTTGTATGTGCAGTCTCTGGTTTCTCTCTTTGCTTTCTCACTTAAGATCATTCCAGTCAGGGTCTCCCCTCTCCCCACCACACTCCACTGCAATTGCTATAAAGAGACCCTGTTTTATTCCTTACACCCTCTTAAAATCTGATAGGATTCATTTTATAAACTATGATCTAAAATTATTTTAAGAGATGGTTTGAATGGCACAAATGCTAAATGCTCATTCCTCAAACTTTAGAATATACTAAAAAAAAGTAGAGGAAAATATTGATCTATAATCTCACCATTCAGATATAGTCACTGTTAATTTTTGTTTTATACAGAGACACAGGCTTTGTAATATGTCTTAAAAATAATATTATCATGCGTATACAGTAATCGATGGCATATTTCTTCTTATACTATATAAAAACATTGCAATATTATCTTACATTTTACAATGTAATTTTAATTACTTTAGAATTTCTTAAACTCTTGTTATTGGCCAGTTAGGATGTTTTCAAGTTTTAAGTATTATAAACAAAACTATTATCAATATCTCTAAATTTTTTTAATTTAACATAACTACTTATTTTAACCAAATATTATTGTGATGGAAAACTAATAAAAGTCGAATTATGTCATACAGTAGGACCAGAAGCACAGGTAAGAATTATATATCTTATCATTCTGCTAAGGCTTAAATGATTTGCCAGCATTTTCAAATTTTCCAAATTTCTTAAAACCTTAACAACTCACTTTTTAAAAGGCATTTTCATTAAATGATTTGGTTGGCTTTCATATCATTAATTCTATAAAGTTATAAGAGACTTATCTCATTGACACTGAAACTTGTATGGCTACTGGTTCACAATTGACAAGCTGGGTTTGTACTATTTTTGTTCTTTACCTAATTACATAATTTAGATATTGTTACATAGTTTTTTGAATCTAAAAGAATTTTTGGACATCATTTTAAACAGAACCAAAACTACATAATGATTCTTGCTGATTTCACTGTAGAGGTTCTTTCCTTCAATATAATTTGTGATTAATTTGATTATTATTAGGTTATTGAGTATGGAATGTCTGAGTTCCTTAAGTACTAAGTTTGACAATTGATATCTCTGACATTTCACTTTGACACTTTTCGGTTGGTTGTTTTTTTGTTTTTTCTTGAGAAAGTACATCCTCTTCTTTCAAACACATGGTTTGGCTTGTGATTATCTTTCAAAATTTTTTTGAGCAAATTTTGTGAAACCATGGATAAGTCAGAAATTCATGTTATTTTTTAATATGAGTTATGTGTAGTGCAGACAGCTTGAAATATCAACGAAGTGTTTAGGAAGAAAGTAGCTAGTGAGTGTACGGTACATTAATGGTTTGAGAAGTTCCATTCTGATGATTTTAGTCTTGAAAATGAGCCATGTGGGTGACTTGAGACCAAGGATGGATAATGATGAGCTGAAAGCTGTAGTAGAAGCAAATCCATCTCAACATACCTGTGAATTAGCAGCAAGTTTGACCATTTGAAACAAATTAGCAAGGTAAAGAAGCTGGATAGATGTGTACTGCATGAATTTAATGAGCATCAGAAGAGAAATAATTGTCTCGAAGCTTGCCTTTCTTTGCTTTCACGACATAAAGGCAAACCATTTCTACACCATATTGTTATGTGTGATGAAAATGGATTCTTTTTGACAATCACAAGCATTCACCATAATGGCTGGATAAAGATGAAGTGCTGAAACACAGTCCAAAACCAAATATTCATCAAAAAAAAACTAATGGTGTTTGGTGGTCCAGCACTGGTATCATCCTCTATAGTTTCATGAAACCTGGTCAATCTATTACAACTGCTGTCTACTGCAACCAGTTGGATGAAATGATGAGGATCCTTGTAATTAAGCAGCTGAGATTGGTCAACAGAGATAGACCAATCTTTTTGGAAGACCACTTGTTGCAAAAAACAATGCTGCTCAAACTACAGAAGCCGGACTTGTAAACTCTGTCATCCACTATATTCACCAGACCTTGCACCAGCTGCCCACCACTTCTTCCAGGCTTTGGACCACTTCTTGTAAGGAAAAATATTCAGTTCTCAACAAGCTGTGGAAAACACCTTTTATGATTTCATCACCACTCACTCTCCAGGCTTCTTCACTGTTGGCATAAGCAAGCTACGGTTAAGATGGCAAAACTGTGTGGATAGCTTAGGCACATACTTTGACATAATTGTACTGTTTCTTGTTTGAGATATAATAAACTAGACTTTTGATTTGAAATTGGATATTTCATATTTAATGACCTAATTCATACTTTTAGCTTACCTAAGTCTTTGATTTTGTCTTTAGCAAACATTATCTATATTGTAAAAGAGAGAGATGTTGGAAATTTTATAACTGCTTGGAGTGAAATGGAGAGCTAAGAAAATTTAGTCCCATTGAAATAAATAGCATATATTTAACATTTAAAACCACTTTTATTTTTTAGGCATTTGTTGCCATATGATTGACTCTCAGATGAATCAACCCATTATAATTTTATAAATATGATGTCTCTATATTGTCCTGTAGATTTCTTGTACTCCACAGTTTGCCTTTAGAGATAATTCCTGTGTATTAAATACTGTCAACACAGTCAATATTGGTTGCTTATATTAAATAGTAAGAATCTTTAAGGAATTAAAATGTTACAAGGTTGTAAATTTAATCATTTTCTAGTTGCTGTGTTGTTTTTCTATATTATAGGAAAAAAGCCTACTTCCTATGTATTAATATCAATGCTAAAATTTTAGTTAATATGTTCCAGTGTAACTTACAAATATATTCAATCAATTTTAATTGAAGTTCCTTTTAGAATGGTGTGATTTAATAAGAGAGCCTTAAGGAAATTTAAGGGTATTGCCCCTCAACCATCTCATTGTAGCCAAAAACAGAGAAGTGATTATCTCAAAAAAAATTTTGTGGACCTGGCTTCTGTCTAATGAATTGAATATGTATATGTATGTTGGGATCATTGGAAGGCCATAATTTGTTTCTTTAGTTTCAAAGGTCCACAGATAAAGAGAAATTGTGCCTCAAGATGATTCATACCCCTAGTTTCATCTGTACCTGATTTAGATGATGAGCTTTGGGGCACAAAAGACAATGACATTTAGACAAAATTGGGGGCATTGAGTTGAGATTTGTGGGAAGTGAATGTAATTTGTGTATGAGTAGGAAGTGGATCATGGAGGGGTCATCAGAAAAATGCAAATTTAAAACCATAGTGGGATAAGTCCTCCAACAGGACTATAATTAAAAATAAGGCAATATTAGATGGTGGTGTTAATTTGAAGTTGGAACTCTCATACATGAGGTGGGAATGAAAAAATGTATGACTGTTTGGGAAAATTTTTTGACATTATCTACTGAAGCTGAACATGTGCATTTTTTTGACCCAGCAATCACAAAATAAATAAATACATAATTCCAATGCATATTTTAAATGTCTTGACCTGAAAAGCTGAAAGGATTGAATTGTCATAAACTGAAATTGTGAAGACTAGATTATAAAGAGGTTGGATATCTGAAGTACAACTTTAGAAAGGTTAAGCTTGTGATACCTACTAGAAACTAAGTGACGATTAAGAGTCGGCAGATATATAAAGCTTATGATAAAAGACTAAGCACTGAGGTTCTCAAATGTTTGGAATTTGGGGAGATAACAAACAAAACAGTAGAAAGAACTGAGAATAAGAACCCATAAAAGTAGAAGGAAACAACGTGTTAAGGAAGCCAAAAGAAAACAAGTGTCTGAGGATAAGAGTACAATCAGCTTGGTTAAATGGCATGTGGAAGTTAATTAAGATAAGGACAAAAGAACAATCATTAGATTTAGCAACATGGAAATCATTGGTGACCTAAATCAGAGATATTTTGGTTGAATGGTAAGGGCAAAAAAGAAAATTAGAGTGTGTTTAAGACAGGATGTGAGATATTGTGGCCAAATAAGATTTATTCCAACAATTCAAGTTTCAACTTAGGAAATCCATTAATATAATTCACTGTATTTATAGATAGAGCAAATCTTACATGAACTTCTTAGATGCAGAAAAGACTTGACAAAATTCAACACCCATTCCCAATTTTAAAAACTACTCAATAAATTGAAATTGACAAATACTTTCTTCACATGATAAAATATATATTGAATATTAAAACCAGCTTCTTATTTAAGGTAATAAAAAAAACTAACAGCAATTCCATTTAGAGCAGGGCATAGCAAGGATGCCAAAATTATTTCCACTACTGTTTAACATTATACTGGAGAAATTAACTAATGTAATTAGATAAAAGATAATTAAAGGCATAAGAATTAATGAAAGAAAAATATCTCTAATATCTCTATTTGCAGATAAAATAATAACATCCCTGGAAAATCCAATATAAGCAATGATAAAACTAACATAAATAATTTCAAAAATTAGCACAATACTAATTAACACTATTGACTTCATAAACCAAACATAACCAATTAGAAGAAATAATGAAAGAGAAACTCCCAACTACTTTTTTTTGCAAAGTGCAAAAAAAAAAATAAAAACCAATTAATTAGAAATAAACTTTTCAAAATTATGCAAATCCTACATAAGGAAACCTTTTAAAACACTCCTAACTGACACAAAAGAAGAATTGAACAAATGGAATAGCATAATTTTATTGTCTTAAAATAATACCTACTTATTATCTCATGGTTCTGTAGGTCAGAATGCTAGTGGCTAGGTTAGCACTTTGCTTAAGGTCTCACAAGCTGAAATGAGGGTTTCATCTGACCGGGGCTCTTCTTTAGGGGCTTCAGGAGATAAATCATTTCTAATCTCATTAAGGTTGTAATCTCATTATCTTTTTAGTTTCTGAGGCCCCCCACCTTCAAGTCAGCAATGGCTGGCTGTGTGCTTCTTAGCTGTGGCTCTCTCAGACTCCACCTTCTTTCTGCCACATTTCTCTGATTTTTTCTGCTCTCAGTCAAGAGAAAGTTCTGCTTTTAAGGACTCATGCAATTACCATTACAATCCAGGATAAGCTCCCAATCTAATGGTACTGATTATAAACACAATTACATCTACAAAATCCCTCTGCCCCTGTAACCTGACATATTTACAAGCATGACATCAGGACACATATCATGGGGGCGCAAATTCTGCCTATGACAGTTCTCTGCTTTAGGCAGAGGGGATTTACAGATTTCAACAATTTTGCCAAATCGAAGCCACAGAATAAACTCTTTATGTCAAACTGGATGTATCTTATTGTCCCAAGGACTTGGTTAGAACTTTATTTGAGAAATACAGTCAAAATATGTTCACTAGTGAAAAGCTCAATTAATAGTTTTCTCATGGTTATTTCCTAAACACAACAGTAATGATGGCTGGGCTCAGTGGCTCACGCCTGTAATCCTAGCACTCTAGGAGGCTAAGGCAGGAGGATCACTTGAGGTCAGGATTTGAAACCAGCCTGAGCAAGAGTGAGACCCTATCTCTACTAAAAATAGAAAAACTTAGCTGGGCATGGTGGTGTGAGCCTGTAATTCCAGCTACACGGGAGGCTGAAGCAGGAGAATCGCTTGAGCCCAGGAGTTTGAGGTTGCTGTGAGCTAGGCTGATGCCATGGCACTCTAGCCCAGGTGACAGAGCCAGACTCCATCTCAACAACAATAAAAATAGTAATGATGAGTGGGTAACAAAGCTTGCATATCCCTTTGCTGTCATACAAAGTAATTTGACAATTTCTGAACAAATTCTGAAAAATATTTCCAAGGCTTTTTGAAACAAAAATTTATTAAAAAAATATTTTCATTTTGGTTAGAAATTAAGTCTAATGTTCAATTATCTTGCAAAATTATTATTAATATATAAATACAGGTGAATTGTTTCATGATTTATTTAACCTCTTAAAATTAAAATATTGTTTCAAATGTTCCTTTAATTACTGATCATAAGCTATTAAATTCTTCGAAGAGAAATGTATTTTGCATTTCTTTTCATAAATTGGATATCTTTAATACTACTTGTATTTTATTTTTATCTTGTTAATTTCATAAAGTTGTTTTTATTTTATTTATCTTTATAGGTACTATCTCTTTATGGCGTATGATAGTGGACTTTAATTTATAAAAATAATAGTTTCCTTTTTAATGTAATTATGTAAACAAGTGAGTTGACAGAAAAACCACTGAATATATAATAATACAAATGGTATAGTATGCAAATATGACTAAAATAATTGAGAAGGCTCTGAAATGGTTTGAAAAACAAAGTCTCAATGAATTATTCACTTTTGTCATTACACTGTAGGATCTCATTGCATCTTAAGCATGTTGGCTTTTTGGTTTTAATTGTATAATTCAGTGGATTTTAGTATATTCACAAGGTTATGCAACCTTAACCACTATCTAATTTTAAAATATTTTAATTTTTCCAAAAATAAACTCTGTAGGCTTTAGCAGTCGCTACCACTTTCTCTTCCCTCTAGCCCCTGGCAACTAACTAATTTACTTTCTATCTTTATGGATTTGCCTCTTCTGGACATTTCAAATGTAATCATATAATATGTGGTCTCTTATGTCAATTAGATAATGTTTTCAAGGTTCATGTATGTTGTAGAGTTTATCAGTACTTCTTTCCTTTTTATGGCTGAATAACTTCCATTGTATGAATATGTCACATTTTTTAAATCCATTCTTCAGTAAATGGAGCTTTTGGCTATTATGAATAATGCTGCTTATTAACATTCATGTACAAGTTTTGGTGTGTATGTGTATTCATTTCTTTTGGTTATATATCTTGGTGTGGAATTTCTGGGTTATATGATAATTCTATGTTTAACATTTTAAGGAACTGCAAACTGTGCTCTGTGTGCTGGCTTGTTTAGGCACACCTTTAATACTCAGGGAGTTGTCAATTCTGCCTTAGTTTTAACTTCCTGCTTTCATAGAGCCTTTCATCAGCCATGGGTGAGAGCTTAAGGAGCTTCTCAGGTATTATGAAGGCATGTGAAAAGCTCAAGTGCTTTCACACATCCTTGGGTATTTGTAGCCTCCCTAGAATAGGCTGGAGCTTTACAAAGCCACTGTGAACATCATTTCCAGCCTTTCCTCTTAAGTTTGTTGATTAGTCTATTGTTTGTCACAATTTTTGCTACAAAATTAATCTATTGCCTGTAATTTTTTTTTTTTTTGAACAATCATGCCCAGGGAAAAGACTTTTTGTACTGATTGAGCTTTGCATCAAATCAAATACAGACATTTTTTGCAAGTGAGGTCTTCAAAAAATCCACCAGACAAGTCAAATAATGACAGTTTTTTGAGCATGAGGCTTTGAATGGCCTGCTTCTGCTCCCCCTGGTGGCTGTCAGATTGCTGGTTTTCACCACAAATTGTGAGTTGTTTTCCTTAGAGGCTCTGTGGAGATGGAAAGAAGAATTAGGAGAAGTTAAAATACCACCAAGCTCATTCTTCTTACTAGGATTAGGCTGTATTCATTGAAAAAGTGCTCCCTAAATTGCTGCAAGCCTTTGGTTAATTTCCAGAGTTTTGAGAAGGCTGATTTGATGATTTTTGCCAGTTTTCTAATTGTATTTATGGAGGAGAGAATTTTTCAGGGGTTCTCACTCCACCATTTTTACTGATGTCCTTTGCAAGGACATAATCTCAGAATGTTGGCCTTTTATTTCACATTTTTCATGGTCTTATTTTTCCTTCAACTTTGTTGAGGTTGTCTTCTGTCACGTGACTTTTATATTTAATAAAATATGCTGTCAAACACATCAACAGATCTCTTGGTTTACTTAGCAAGGTGACACTATCCTTTAGCCCAACATTACACAAATAAACTCATATTGATTACTCTAATAATTTGTAATGTTTTGTGTTTGCATTTAGATTTTTATCCATCTGAAATTTCATTTTTGTTGTGATATGAGTTAGATGTGAGGCAGAGAGACCACTTTGTATTTTTTAAACAGATTCTATATTATTCCAGCTCTATTAATTAAACAATTTCTCTCTCACTGAATTCCAATACCACTTTTTAAAATATTAATTCACATGTATTTCTGGCCTCTAGTTTTTCTCTTTGCTCTTTATTACAATGACAAAAATAAATTTTGCTTTAATATAGTGATATGATAGGATATTTTAATATCCGGTAGCAAATTTCCAACATTAATTTCATTTTTCAGATCCCTCTTAGCTAGTCTCTCATACCTTTTTTTTCTTTTTGAGATAGAGTCTGGCTCTGTTGCCCGGGCTAGAGTGCCATGGCGTTAGCCTAGCTTACAGCAACCTCAAACTCTTGGGCTCAAGTGATCCTCTTGCGTCAGCCTTCCGAGTAGCTGGGACTACAGGCATGCGCCACCATGCCCAGCTAATTTTTTCTATATATTTTTAGTTGTCCAGCTAATTTCTTTCTATTCTTAGTAGAGACAGGGGCCTCACTCTTGCTCAGGCTGGTCTCGAGCTCCTGAGCTCAAATGATCCTCCCGCCTCAGCCGTCCAGAGTGCTAGGATTACAGGCGTGAGCCACCGCGCCTGGCCTCTCCCATACCTTTTACTTCTATATGAACTTCATTTTATGCAGTTCAACAGTAAATACTCCATTTTATTATGTTTTGAAATAATTTTAAGAGAACTGATATTATATTCTGTTAAACTTTTCCATCACATATCATTCTTTTCATGTGAATCTTGATTTATGCTTTTTAATAAAGAGTTTGTGTTTACTTCAGAGTTCATCTTTGGTTTTTGTCAGATTTATTCCCAAATACTCTATATTTTTGAGAAAACATTTAAAGTATATATTTTTTACAACAGACTATTCCTCTTATAAGTAAAAGGTATTAATTTCCTTATCCTTATATCCAGCCACTTACCAAAATCATTTATTATGGTTTAAATAGAATCTTTTGTTTTTCTAGATATTTAATCATATCATCTGAAGTTGAGGATATATTATTTATTCATCTTCAATATTATAATGGCTATATTTGTTTTAATTATCTAATTTTGATTAGCTAGTTTTTCACAAAACATGATTAATAATAATGGTGATAAAAATACTATGGTCTTGGCCGGGCGTGGTGGCTCACGCCTGTAATCCTAGCACTCTGGGAGGCC
>VBSM01003157.1:20473689-20499667 GCA_008086735.1 Cheirogaleus medius | reverse complement strand
GCAGAGACGCTCTAACTGGCAGTGTTTCTCGTCCGCCATCTTGCTTCGCCCCCTGTCTTGGTTGGAATATTAAGACAGACTTCCAACTGGTCTAACTTGTTCCAAGTTTGAACCTCAGATCCATCACTGGCACGATGTATTTACAAAGGATGGATCGGTATTTGCTTCCAGCAGTTTTAAAAAGTTTCAGAGGCTCCCTACCAGCTATAGGATAAAGTCCAAGCTTCCAGACTGATAGATTAGACACTGTAAATTGTCACCTGTTCAACTTCAGACTCATCTCTTACCATTTTCTTCTATGATCTTTGCCTTAGTCTATTTTGTGTTAAAATATAATAGAATACCAGAGGCTAGGAAATTTATAAAGAAAAGAGGTTTATTTAGTTCACAATCTGAAGTCAGGAAATTCCAAGGCATGGCCCTGGCTTCTGGCTAGGGCTTTCCTGCTGCACATGCACAGAGACAAAACCTGAGGGCCACTCTGGTGTTATAACAACCCACTCTCATGAGAACTAACTAATCCATTTCCCTGAAAACTAATCCCTCTTGCCAAAGCAAGAACTCAGTCTCCACTGTGAGAACAGCAGAAAGCCATTCATGAGGGATCTGCCCCATGATTCAAACTCCTGCCATTAGACTCCACCTCCCAACACCGCCACACTGGAAATTAAATTTTAACATAGGTTTTGATGGGGACAAACCATAGCAATCTTTATGTTCTAGCCGATTCAAACATGTGTGCATCCAAAGTCATATTGTTTTGAGCTTCAATCTTGGTCTCTTATTTCTCTGATTAGAATTCTGTTTTCCCTCCCTCTTTCTTCCTCCTGCTGTTCCTCCTCTTCCTTCACCTTCTCTTCTTCAGGTTCTTTTTGAATCGGATTAATTGATCATTCGTTCAATAGCTCGGATATTAATCCCAGAAGCTTGCCCTCTTGGTAACTTGTCTGCCTCTATCCACAAACCAAAGCAGTGTTAAGTGCTTCTTCCACTATTGCATTTATTATTCCATGGGAATCGGTTTTTTTATTTGTTTGTTTGTTTGTTTTTTCCTTCCTGAGAATATAAACCAGGAACCTTTGTTTTCACTCATCTTTTTTATCTCAACCACCTAACATAGCACTTGACATGTAATCACTGCTCAAAAAGTATCCATTAAACTAACCCTCTCTGGCTCCACATACTTCTCTCCAAGCACCACACACAATGCATAGTTACTGTTGGTTTGTTCCTTACTTTTTCCTCTTGTGGTAAGCTGCTTACATGCGGCATTATGTGTGTGTTTTTCTCAATAGGTGTTGAATAAATGACATAATGAATGAATGAGAGCTGAATATAATAGTATCCTTAGTTCTTCCTTTGTTCCTTAGTATCTCTGTGCTCCTGTTCTCTCTGCTATATATTCCGATGTCACATCTGCTTGGGAGGTCTCTTTCCATTCCAAAACAATATTAATGGCTATTTACCTTTTTAACATTTATTTTTCCCTCTCATTGTGTTCCATCTCACTAAACCAGAAAATGTTATAAATATTCACGCTGTTTTTACATACTATTTTAATGAACTAAAAACTGTTTATTGTATAATCTGTGTTGTTTAATGTAAGTAGTATGTATATATTACCCTCAATTTATTTAGATTTAAACTTCATAACAACCTTGATGATAGGCATTATTAAGTTAATCTTACAGATAAGGAAATTGAATATGAAACTGTCTCCACTAAGGAGCAATCACGATTTGAATACAAGTCTAAATTCAAAATTTATGTTCTTTTTACTTAACAACATTGCCTCTATTCCTCTGCTCAGTACATCTCAATTTCTGTTTCTGGCATGTTCCAGAAGATTTTGGACACAAAATTTACTACTCCAAAAACATATCAAAAGCTTATGGCTTTACTTATTTCTCCATCTCTACGTTTGACTATATCCATTGTTTTTCTTGGAAGTGTTCTGCTGTTTTTACTCTACCCTTATTTTCTTTTTTTTTTTTTTTTTTACTCAACTATTTATCTGAGTCACTTCTGCTTATTCCCAGCTTCTCTTTTTCCTTAAGTCCAAAAATAAGGGTAGTGAATACCCCCACAAAATTTCCTCAGACTAGAACTGTTATATATATGAAGATTCCACCAGGATACCATCTCACCACTTAATACCATTCCCAGACTGTTATGCTATTTAAATATGTTACATAATTCTTTAATATAAAATCTATTGCTGTGCTCCCCAACACCCAGCCCAAGGATGGTATTGGTCCGTGGTCTGTTAGGAACCGGGCTGCATAGCAGGAGGTGAGTGGCGGGCCAGTGAGTAAATCTTCATCTGTATTTACAGCCACTCCCCATTATTCCACATAAGCTCCCTCCTGTCAGATAAGCAGCAGCATTAGATTATCATAGGAGCATGAACCCTACTGTAAACTGCACATGTGAGGGATCTAGGCTGCATCCTCTTTATGAGAATCTAATGCCTGATGATCTGAGGTGGAGCTGAGGCATTGATGCTAGTGCTGGGGAGCAGCTGCAAATACCGATTATCATACCTACAGAGAGATTTTACTGCACAATAAATGTAATGCACTTGAATCATTCCCCTCTAACCCTGGTCTGTGGAAATTTATTTTTCCCTGTTACCAAAAAGGTGGGGACAACTAATCTATTCCTTATACATTGTGTACTTTAAAAATAGCAATGGTAAAAGAGTTGCTATATTTGTTAACAGATTTTGTTCAGTACCCTGTGCACGCAAATGTTTGCTAGCTCTTTTGTTGGTGGTGATGGTGATGATAATATATGATTGTTTACCTGCAGAAGCAGTGTGTAGTTTGATAATTTTGTCTTTCAAACCAACCAGCATCCATTAGAAATAGACCCTTCACATTTGAGACATTTGACTTGAGCAAACAATTTCACTTGATCGCTTATTCACATGATAGACAGACAGGCTTCAACAACCTAAGTCAAGGAAAATGAACTTGTTTAAAAGGATTTGAAATTGATTAATTTAGATTTAGTTTGCTTGAGGTTAACTGTGTGGTATGAATTTCTATATAGTCATTTCTTACATTCAAGCTCTGTAAAATATTCTGAATATCTACTTCTAATGCTCTACTGTACCTCAAGCAAGACAACTGCAGTGTAACTGCAGTGATCCAAAGATGGGGTTGATATTAAGGGAAATGAGCAAAAAAGCTATTGAATACCATAAAGATATATTGATATATTTTATGAAATGTGTTTGTCAAGAGGTAACAGGATGGTGATTTATTTGTAGAGATAGCAATTAGAATATTATTGAAGTTGTTAAATAGCCTGGAATACTTAGAATGAATCCACGGGGTACTGTGTTTTTCATACCCGTTTAGCTGTATCTTACCAGCCTATTAATTTGAGTTACTTCACAGAAGTATAGAATACTATTTTTTTTTCAAACATTTCACAGCAAACTTTTGAATGAATATTCTTAAACTATTTTGCTTTTATTTTTTTTTAATTTTCAGGTATTAAAAAGTATAAAAATATTGCATTAAAAACTGTATATGCATCATTTGAAATTAACTATTCACCCATACGTTAGCCTATTTTAGACCTTTTTAAAAAAGGAATTAAAATACTATGAATAAATCACACTTTCCATTCCTATGTTCTACCTCTGCAGAGGCAATGGAAATGTGAATTTGGTGTATATACAGTCCATGCAAGAACTCGGACTCTCAGTTCTTAGACCTCTTCATTTTCAACAATCTTTTCTCCCATGTGCACCAACCACCCTCCCTTATAGTTTTACTCTAGATTTTGTCATTTCCAAGAATGTACTCCCTTCCTGATCTCAGTTTTAAGAATCCATTCTCTGATAGCCAACACCTCTCTTTCCAGCTTACTTACTCTACTGGTACCCTCACTCCAGCAACTGTTTGACACTAGGATGACCAATCTATCATCCTTACTCTATTTGGCTATCCCAACTTCTTGTCCTTCTTTCTTTTCTTACAGAACCTAGTTACATTGGGTCAAAATAAGCACTTATTTAAATAACATCCAAAACTTGTTTCTATGACTTCAAAAGCCCTATCACTGAACTACACCAGCAGTTTACATCATTGAACTTTTTCTAGCAGCTGAATGTGGCTAAAGTAAAACACAAATTAGTCTAATTATTGTGCTAATTAGTTTCACCTGGGTGGATCCCGGTTTGGTGGGCCCTAAAGGTTATAGCATATGTGGCCAATTTATGAAAAAGAATACAATATCAGGAATACAAAATGCCCATAGTTAACTTGAATACCACTTTACAGAGGGTACATTATATTAGAATGAGAATGGTCTTAATCAATCATGATCAAATATCTTATTTTTACAAACTTTATGAAAACATAAGACCATGTGAAAACACTGCTAGGAACACTCAAAAGACTTTTTGAAAGGGGCTGGGGCCAACTAGAGGCCCTCATGCTTAAGCCTCATTAGCATTACAATAAATTTGCTTCTGAGTAGAACTTAAATTCTATGACTACAAATTTCAAGTGATACTCAGCACGGCCAAGAAATTTCTAGACAATTCAGCTTTTTTGATGATTGTTTCATATCTTCTCCCTCTCTGCAATTCTAATACTCACATCACCCACATTTTAAGCTAATCATCTTTTTCAAAGAGAGTATAGATGTACTCAAATGAGAATTACCTCTTTCTGTTACCAGCTTACTTGCACACAATACAATTATCTAATCTTTCCCATGAATCATTATTTCTCTTTACTTAATAGCATACGAACGTTGCATAATATTGCTCATGTTACAGAATAAGCAAACACAAAATAAACCTTAGTCCTGCATCCCACCTCTGTCCTTCTATTCTTTATAGCAAATCTTATCAAAATAAACACTCCTGTTTCCATGAACTCACATTTCATTCCCTATTCAACTGGTTCCAATCAGGCTTTTCTCAGAGTTTCATATTCTGGATCCATGGTCAATTTTGTCTCATTAATTTGAAGATTTTTTTTATTGTTTTCTTTCATTTAGTTTTACTTGGTTAAGACATCTGACGGTATTTTAGATACAATTTATTTATAGGTAATCTGTCTTTTCTGCCTGGGAACTTCAGAATTTTTCTCTTCTTATTTCAGAATTCTGAAATTTCACAATTCTGAGTCTAGGGGTGTGTGTGTCGGGGGTTGTGTATGTGTGTGTGATAGAGAGAGAGATATTGATTTATCCAATTTAGCACTAAGACTTTCCAATTTGATGACCCATGTTGGTTTTCAGTACTTAAAATGTTTCCGCTATAACTTTGTTACACATACTTCTTCTCTATCTTATTTCTTGTCCTATGATGTTTTAATAGGAGTGTGATAGTTAATCTGTTAATTGCTTCTTATAATTGTGAATTTTTTCTTTACATATTTTGAGAACATATAGTCAGAGGAATTGAAGTAAATTATTATTTTATTTCGTGTTGGATTTTTTTATTATCTATTTTCACCTTCTTTCTTCTTCGTGATTTTCACATTAGATTATATTTCATGATATTAATGTTGCTGCACCAGTGCTTATTTTCATATTTCTGAGTGGCTTAGTCTTAGGCCTTTCATCTTGCAGTCAGCACTGAATCCTGTTTTTTAAATATAATCTGATGTTTTTAACAGGTGTACTTTAGATAGGTTTATTAGGCTTGTGTTACAAGCCTAAGTGTGACACCGTTTAATTTTGAAACATGTTTAGATAATTATACACATTTCTAATAAAATCTGGTGTTATTTTATGTTTTAATTATCATCCTGAGAATTACACATATTTTAGCAAAAATTAATTACTATTGAACATCTTGACACTTATCCCACTTTTTGTAGTTGTCTGGTGCCTTAGTTTCACTTTAAATAATACATTTTTCAGAATCAATGCTTATGTGTTAATATGTATTCTGATATTTCTCAATTATTTTTGTTCTTATACCTTCTTGTTTCCTCCTTTGATTCACTTTCTATACATCTGAGGTGATTCTTTAGTCTTTAAGTTAGTCTTTATCCCTTAATTTCTCTAGTCTTTACAACAACTCTCCTCATTATTGTTCTTTCTGTAAATCAAAGTGGATGTTGCTTAACACATACATCAAGCATGGGCTGTGCATGTGTTCCACAAAACACATATGAATACAAACAAGCACATACACATATACATACATAAATACACATACCTACACACAAATAAACACACACATACACAAACACATAAAATGTATAGACACATACATAAATATTCATGTGTATACAAACATAAACACCCATAGACTCACATGTATACATATACTCTATATGGGCACAAACATGCCCCACACACCCAACATCATACTACTTTTTGGGTGAATTTCTTAGTACTTTATTCCTACCTAATCATCTAAAACTCTCTTTGACCCCACTCAGTTTAGAGTTCCTTTGGTCTGTTTCAAAACTATTTTCATTTTTCCTTCCCATTTTATAATTTGCTGTTTTCTACATCTACCAATTTTTGTTTCATTTCTGGTGTGTTTCAGTTTTTTTCTTTTATAGTAGTAGTTATTTCTTATATTTTTGAGCAATTTAAATGTGCTTATTTTAGGTTCTTTGTCAAAGTGTTTTATAAGACTAATAATCACCTAGAGTGGATTGGATTCATGCTCTAATTGCTGGGTCTTTGGAAACAAGATATTTCTTAATGTGTCTTATGTCTTTTTCTTAAGGTCTCCCATTCTAAATAAGCAACACACACACACACACACACACACACCCCTCTATCATACACATCTTCATGTTCATCTCTTTCCAACTGAAGGTTTATTATTGCTTCTACTTGACCCTCCTTGATCTAAATCCACCAGTCTTTAAAATCTGCCATTTATGGTGATCTTTTCTGATTCCCAGAGATCATCTTAAGATAATATTGGGGGTAACATTAAGTGATAAGTGATATAGTATGCAGATTGGTCTCAGGATTGGTTCTTATCAATGCCCTAGTCCTAGCTCTCTACAAATCTATACTCCCAGTCAGTGAGTTGGCCCTTTCACAAACAAGCACAGCTCATGCAAAGCCCTGCTATGAGTCAGTGAACCCTGCACTGGTTACTCATCTGGTAGAACACCTTCAGCCAGTTTCCTGCTGCTTCTCCTCTATTGCTTTCATTTTCAATCACATTTCTATTCTACAGAGATGGTTACCTCATTTGTGAGCTGCTTCCTGCATGGCTTGAATATATGTTTGTTCTTGTTTCTACATCACCCTTATATCCTGTTTTGGAATAGACAAGAATGAGAGATCAATGAAGTTTGTCACCAGCTGATTTGGCCACATTAATTAAATCTCTGTGTTCTGTTAAAGAAGAGTTGATCATCACTATTCATTATGACTGTACCCTCTTGAGCAGTGCTGCTTGAGTGAAGTGTGATCAGCAACCAAGTGTCATCAACATAACTGAGCACATATTCTCAGGCCCATCCTACATCTACTTAATCATATCCTGAGAGTGAAGCCTAGGAATCTGTGACTCAATAAGCTCTCCATGTGATTCTTACACATATGCAAGCTTTAAAAGTACTGCCCTAGTCAATATTGATACTTCACTTCCTGGTTGCAAATTAAAATCATCTGGGGTGCTTAAAAATAGTGATGTTGGAGCTTTATCCAAGATCAGTTATATCAGAATTTTTGAAAGCACTAAGTCTTATTAAATGCTTTGAAGGTGAGTGTAATGTGCAGCTGGGGTTGAGAAACATTGCTTTAGTCAAGTGGTTCTCAATAGGGATGATTTTGTACCTTCAGGAGGAAACAATTGGCAATGTTTGGGGACATTTTAGGTTGTCACAATTGAGCCAGTGCTGGAGATGCTGCTAAACATCTCACAATGCAGAGGACATTCACCCTACAACAAAGAATTATCTGGTCCCAAATGTCAATAGTATTGAGGTTGAGAATCTTTGCTCTACTACATACTTTGGTTTTAGTCTAGGCTCTTTAGGACTTCTTCCTCTAGTAATAATACCTTTATGGAAGTCACAAAGAGATACAGAAAGGAGCATAGGAAGGATTTTGAATGTTCTGAAAGCCAAGCATCCAGACTGCCCAAGCCTTTCTTACTGATGCCCTTATCCTTCTGAGACTGGGATAGCCTAACAATTAAAGGTGACCAATCGGAGAAGCAGAAAAATAAATGGAGACTTGGAACATATGTTTTATATTCAACTTATAGTTAACTATCTAGCTATTTTTGGCAATATAAAATATGAACTTGTTCCTTTTTTTTACTATTTTAAATATATTTGCCTTAACATATACTCTCTTGGAATAATCATATCAATTTTTTTGCTTTATTTTTACAGCATAAAGAAGAAAACAGAGTTTGAGTCTGAAATCAAATTTTTGGTAAAAAGGAGGGCAGTGAATGATGATATTCTAAAACAACTCTATAAGGAGGCTTATCGCATTGGTGCTGTTTACCATGTAACCAGACATAACACAGATGAATTGGAAACTAAAATAGCAGAAGTGAGAAGAAAATTCAAGGTTCTGTATCTTTGTGTTCTTCTTAGTTTTGAAGAAAAAAAAAGTAATTCTCCTGAATGTTACTGGTTTAATATTGATAGCTAGATTTTAAGTTAAGGGCTAATGGTCTTTTCAAAAAAATCACTTCTGATAAATTGGAAGAAAACCACCTCTCTCCAGAGACCCAACTTGACTAGAAGAGGATGAGGGCTCAATGTAGTTAATCAACACTTGTTTCTACTTTTTTCTGTGGTTTCTATCATCCCCTATAAACTACCTGGGGCACCAGGAGTGTGATGCTCAGTTCAGCTTTATCCTGTATGTCCAACACATAATAATTTCTTCCTATGGTAGAAAGAGGGGATTCTGAGATGTGTTCTTGTACCTTATGTAGCATAAGAATAGGGAGTACCTATATCCGGCCTACAAGTTGTTGGATTCCAGAGTGCCAGGCAACTCGTAGACCACATTGCTGCAGAAATAACTGCTCACATGCCTCAAATCCATTCCTAAGTGAGAGATGTGATAAATAACAGCTTCCTGCCATTTGTTGTAGGGACTTGGAAAGTGGGCCCCATTTTACTGAATTGAAGAAAGTGTTCACCATATCCTTTCCCTACCCCATGGGAGCTGAGAGATCACTCGAAAACAGCAACAGAAATTGCTCCGCTTAAGAACCATTCCCAATTGCTAATCATTCCTGCTCATCTCTGAGCCTGAATATATATAGCATTAAATTTCTGTAATGTAAACATGCAGATCTGTGTCAGAGTTGTACTGAATTTAAAATTTATTTCTGGATTGTCCTTAGATAATTCAAATTTATAGTAATTCAAGTTTGTAGTTTTTGTCTGTGTATTGAACGTATTGTCTTTCATTGGCTGATTCATAAACATCTATTTAATACCCTAAGTTTGGGCATCATATTTTACTTGCAGGTAACTTTCCATATTTGTTGATCCTGGCCTGAAATTAGTCCTAATCTATGTCATCTAGAAATTAATTACAGAAATATCAGTTCTGGGGTAGCTCTGAGAAATAACCTTTTGAAGGCCTAGAGGTAGAGTTTATGAATTATGTTCTCTCAAGTTAATGCATCAATAAAATGCTAGATAAATTTTAAGCAGTCTTAGAATAGAAGCAATCCTGAACAATAAGGATGTCTACAAATTTCTGAAGTTTTCCAGTTATTAGAGATGATGTGTTCCCATTTTTCTATACTTTCAATTTCAATAACCGACCTATTCATGAAAGAGATATTTAGCCAAGGGTCAGGATGAAATTAGCCAATTGGGATAGGAAATAAGTCAATAAAAAAGTAAGACACATTCAATTATGGTATTGATAGAATGAACAGAAATCCCACCCAGAATTGTCTAAAGAATGTAACATTGCAATAAAAAGTTTTGAGAGCTTTCATCAGATGTTAAGTACTTCCCAGCACTTCAGTGGAAGGCTTCTGTGTAAGCTGCATAGTCTTGTAGGATGTTTTGCTTGAATGTAATGGAATTCTGATGGAAAAGTGAGAACAGGTTCTGTGTGCTGGTGGGTAACCCTTCTGCTGTCCTGGGGCCATATTAGCTGCTTGGTGGCTCAGGGACTTCTCCTGCTCAGGAGAGGACACACAGTGGTTTGGGTGGCTCAAGGGCAGATTCCACATTAGAATTAAAGTGCTAGAACTAAGTGGAAATTTGTAAAAAGTAAGGAATGAAGTAGAAAGAGTTTTAAGCAAGCCCATTTTATATTGGACTCTTTACACGTATTAATTAACTTAATGTTCACAATATCGTGCAATTGTTATTAACAATTCTTTTTGGGAATAAAGTGATTTGCCCAAAGTAGTATAGCTTTTAGGCAACTACGTAGAGTTTAGAGACCAGAACACTTAATGCTGTATTTGGTATAGTTAGTAAGATGTTAGATTTATACTCTGACCAATTAAGATTCAGTCAAACTCAAAACTTCAAAATTACCATACTAGGGGGTAATTTTTAATGTTAGGAAAAGACAATATATTATATCCCTAGAAAGTTTCAGTTCACTATAGTTTAGAGATCTATGGCTTCCCTTGAGTACTTTTACAAATATTTTAAACAATCTCAAACTGTTCTTTAGAGAAAATTCTTGGCTCTCCCTTCAAATACTATTCCTTCACCTCTGAGACAAGGTTTATAGGCTCTTCCTTTGGGTAAAATCAAAGCCCTAAACCTTCTAAAACCTTTCTTGGAGGCCAGCATAATCTCTTCTAGTAAAGACCTATTTAGAGCATCTCTAGTTCAATCAACAGAAATTCCAGATAATATTGATAATATTTAAAAATGGTCATAATATGGACATTATAAGAAATCATTAATTTTTATTCTAAAGGATTTATGCTTTATAGCTGCTCACATCTAGAGCATGTTACTCTTGCCCCACGTACAGCAGCCTTGATTGAATTATGAATTGATGTTATATCCTTGGCTTTTAATAAAGGTTGGTAAAAAGTAATGGCCAAAATTCACCATTGCCACTTTGTTTTTTAAACTAATATGAGAGCTAGTCATATTGTCAATATGGTCAAAGAAACCTATAAAACTAATTTACCTCAGATTTTAGAACTAAGAAAAAGTTAATTTTTCTTGATAAAATTGTAATTTCTTCTTTATTAATAATTAGGAATTTGCTAAACTTTCTTGTTTCCTTCTGATTTAAGCAGCCAGAAGCTCGAATTTACTTATGCTATGCCTTTTTAGCATAATGACTCTAATTTATTTCTCTATGTTCCATGTTTATAACTTTGATCTTGTATCTTTTTGCTTTTGTTTCACTGGTTTTTAATTTAATAAGATTCTTTTCTACTCCATTCAGAAGCAGCATACTTTTTCAAAACTGAACAGACAGGAAAGTACTACCTGTAATATGGGGAACATCTATCTATATTAGTGGGAAATGGTTGCTGGGGAAAAGTATAGGCAGATACAAGAAAAGCAGGATAGTGTGAAGGTCTGATAGGATTTAAACCCTTCAAATGGCTGCTGGGTAACCCCTTTATCAAGCACCAGGGAAGTTCATTTTCATGATATGTATTTGAAGGAGTAAATAAACCCCCAAAATATGATAGAAACAAAGCATTGAATATTCAGGAATCTTGAGGGTACAAAATGTTTGAGGACATGAAACTTTATTTGACCTGCTGTAAATATCACATGGGAACATAATTTCTTTCTCCATTCTCCTGGCTTCAAGCTTTGCTTGCCAAAAAATAGGTGGTAAATTGACTCTTTAGTATTTCCATTTAGTTCTCTGAATCTTTTTTCTACTTTTCTTCTCCCTTTCCCAAGGGAAATATGGTTCAATTGAAAGAACATGGACTTTAGAGTCAGAGGTTTCTTTAGAAACAGAGGTTTCTTTAATTTGAATCCTGGTTCTGCTACTTATTTGCTCTGAGAATATTGAGAATATACTTAACTTTTATTAGACTAGGTTTCTCATGTCTGAAATGAATATAATAATACCTACACAGTACCTCTGGGTAATAAGTAGATAATATTATATATAAAACATTTAACTTAGAGCCTGACTGATAATATATTCTTGAAAGCATTAGAAATGAACAGTGTAAAAAATATTCCATAGCATCGGGCTACCTTTGCTGTTCAAGATTTAAAAAAAAATCTTTAACAGCTGACTTAAACATTCAAATCTTATATCTGTCTCCTGATAAATATGATGAATGTGTAGATCCTAAACAACATTTTGAAAGTGATGATAGTTATTTGTTGAGTGCTTAACATGAGTGAAGGCTTGAGTAAATTACTTTATATGCATTGTCTTCTTTACTTCTCACAATTACTTTATGAAAAAGAATTTTATGTATGTGAAAACTAATATTCTATAATGGTATATTGATATAGCAACACATATGTGCTGAAGTATTCAACTCAGTGTAAATTAGAACTTTTCTAGAAAGTAATTCATCACTGTATATAAAGAACCTAACATTCATAATCTGTAATTCAGTAATATTATTTCTAAAAGTGTGACTTTAGATCTTCAAGCGGAGAGGGGCAAGATGGCGAACGACAAAAAACCGCCAGCCAGAGTGTCTTTGCAAGAAAGATTTTAGAAAAAAGTGGAAAAAAAAAAAAAGAAAAGAAACAGGTAGACAAACAGATCAGATCAGGGTCAGTAGGAAGGGTGCCTGAAACTACAGGGGACTCCAAGGGAAGAAGTTGCGAGGGAGAACTGGAAGGAGAAAGGCCCTTGAGAGGCTTGGAGAACAGTGACGAGGGTAGGTAGAGTGGTTAAATTTCCACTCCCTTGCATCACGGATTGTTGGTGGGCTCCTGAGCAGTTGGAGAGACCTGCTAACACCAGCTTAGAGTCAGCTACCACCAGTGAGCAGTGAGCCTCTTGCAGACAGGTCATCAGACTTCCAGATCCCTCAGGGCACCTCACGCCCCACAAACCCAAGCTGATCGGCAGGCGCCATATTGTCTCATTCTCCCCTTCCCCTTCCCTACCCGAGGCTGCCACCGAGAGAGACAACGTAGCCACTACCTGGAGGCATCTGCAGAGAATGGGACCTTCTTTTTGGGGCCCTAGAGCAGACTGAGAGATACTCAGACTGTACTCTAAATTCCCTATATGCCAGCCCTCCCAGGTGCTGCTTGAGCGGGGCAAATCCCAAGGCAGAGAGACATGGATCCAGCTTGGGCACCCCATGGGTGACTTCAGAAAAGCAGTCTTCTCCCTGGTAGGGTCAGGGATTGATCTCCAGGGATTGCATACACCCAGGTCTCTATCGTATTCCCCAGGGGTACAGAAAGGGATATTTATGAATGGGAGTCTACTGAGCTGTGTGTGCCTTCGGGGCAGATCAGCATCTTTGAGGGGCAACCCTCCTCCCATGAGAGGTCCGTGCTTCCAGCTCAGGCCACTATCTTAGGCAGGGAACCTCCCGGCCTATATCACAGAGCAGGAGAGATTCGCTGGCTTCAGGTCTGGCCTGCTGGCAGAGGCCCAGGAGAAACCATGGAATAGGGGAGGGTGGAAAGGAGCAAGGCCTGCTCCAGACTGCAGTCTCAGCCCCACCCCCACATGTGGACTTTTCAGCTGAGTGGGGCCATTTAGGCCCCTCCCTTGTAGCTTTTCCGAGAGGTAGAGAATAGAACTTTGACCCCTGCTAACAGCATTTGTGGAACATGAGGGCAGGCTCACCCAACTGAGCTCAGCCCAACCTCATTCCCCCACTTCCTCCACTGAGGTAGAGAATAAGGACACATCTGGAAGTCCTAGAGCCCTACTCACCACCTGACACACTAGAGTGCCTCTCCAGAGGAACGAGAGCTGGTTACAGGACCCCAAAACAACACTGTAGCCCGCTCCTCCCAGCAAGTGCCACCTACAGACAGGGAGGTCAATTTGCATACCCTTCTACTGACTTATCGTACAGGGTGTGGTCGAATCTCACCCAGAAACACTGCCTACTGGCTCAGAGACTAAACAGGGCTTGTCAGTATCCATGAAAATCTAAAGATAAGAAGCAACAGCTGATCCAGATGGGGAGGAATCAGTGAAAGAACTCTGGAAGTATGAAGAATCAAATGGAAAGCACACCCCCAAAGGGGAACACCAGCTCTCTAGCAATGGACAGCAACCAAATTCAGAACACTAAAATGACAGAAGAATTTTGAACATAGATTGTAAGAAAACCCAATGATATGCAAGAGAAAATGGATAACCAACACAAAATAAAAAAAAAAATCCAGGACTTGGAAGAAAAATTGACTAAAGAAATTGAAATATTAAAAAAAAATCAAACAGAACTTCTGGAAATGAAGAATTTATTTAAGGAATTACAAAACACAGTGAAAAGCTTCTAGAACAGGGTAGATCAAACAAAAGAAAGAATCTCAGGGATTGAAAATAACACCTTTAGATTAAATAAGTCAATCCCAGAGATAGAACAGAGAAATAAGAGAAAAGAGCAAAGTCTACAAGAAATGTGGGATTATGTGAAGAGGCCTAAGGTGATAATTATAGGCATTCCTGAGGGTGAAGAAGAAAATTCACAAGGGTTGAATAAGCTATTTGAGCATATAATAGAAGAAAATTTCCCAGGCCTTGCTAAAAATCTAGATATCCAGGTACAAGAAGTTCAAAGGGCTCCTGGGAGATTCATTGCCAACAGGAAGACACCATGTCACACAGTTATCAGACTGACCAAAATAACCACCAAAGAGACCCTCCTACAAGCTGTAAGGTGAAAGAAGCAGGTAACCTACAAAGGAAAACCCTTCAGAATAACAGCAGACTTCTCAACTGAGACCTTACAAGCAAGAAGAGACTGGGGCCCCATTCTCACTATTCTTGAACAGAATAATGTCCAGCCTAGAATCTTGTACCTTGCAAAACTAAGTTTCATATACGAAGGAGAAATAAAGATCTCAGACAAGCAAAGACTGAAGGGATTCATCAAGACAAGACCTGCTCTCCAGGAAGTACTCAAAACAGTGTTACACAGGGATCAGCACAATAAACACTCACCAATGTAAAATTATCCAAAAGCTAAAGGTCAAAGGCCAGATACCATACTGGCTCAAGACAGAAAACAAACCAACCAAAGTTCAACTCGACAGGATAAACAGAAATCTGCACCAATTATCAATTCTCTCAATAAATATGAATGACTCGAACTGTCCACTAAAGAGACATAGATTGGCCGAATGGATAAATATACACAAGCCTAGTATCATCTGTTTTCAGGAAACACATCTAACCCACAAGGATGCATCCAGACTTAAGGTAAAGGGATGGAAAAAAGTATTTCAAGCAAATGGAAGCCAAAAGAAAGCTGGCATGGCCATTCTGATTTCACATAACTTAGTCTTCAAATCAACAAAAGTGATGAAAGACAAAGATGGTCAATGTGTAATGGTGAAGGGTACAATACCACAAGAAGACATAATAATTGTAAATATTTATGCACCTAACTCAGGTGTACCCAGATTCATAAGCAAATCCTACTTAATCTAAACCAAATGATAAACAGCAACACTATAATAGCTGGAGACTTCAATACCACTCCGACAGAACAGGACAGATCCTCCAAACAGAAAATAAACAAACAAACAATGGACTTAAACAGAACTCTAGAAGAAATGTGCCTGACTGACATTTACATAACATTCTACCCACAAACCACTGAATATACGTTTTTCTTATCAGCTTATGGGACATTCTCTAAGATTGACCACAAGCTAGGCCACAAAGCATGCCTCAAAAAATTTAAAAGAATAGAAATTATACCATGCCATGCATCTTCTCAGACCATAGTGGAATAAAATTAGAAATCATCTTCAACAGAAACTTTCATCTCTATACAAAGTCATGAAAACTAAACAATCTTCTACTGAACGATTTTTGTGTTAAGGAGGAAATCAAGATAGAAAGCAAAAGAGTCTTTGAACTAAATGATAAAAGAGACACAGTTATCAAAATGTGTGAGAAACAGCTAAAGAAGTCCTGAGAGGAAAATTTATATCCATAAATGCCTATATCCAAAAGACAGAAAGATCACAAATAAACAATCTAATGAATCGTCTCAAAGAACTAGAAATGGATTAGCAAACCAACCTCAAACCCAGCAGAAGAAAAGAAATAACAAAGATCAGAGCAGAACTAAATGAAATTGTTAACCAAAAAACTATACAGAAGAATAATAAAATAAAAAGTTGGTTCTTTGAAAAAATAAAATTGACACCCCTCTGGCTAGATTAATAAGAAGCAGAAAAGAAAGGACTCTAATAAACTCCGTCAGGAATGAAAAAGGAGAAATTACAACTGATGCCATGGAAATACAAAATATCATCTCTGAATACTATAAAAACTTCTATGTGCATAAACTGGAAACTGTGGAGGAAATGGGCAAATTTTTAGAAACACACAGCCTCCCTAGCTCAATCAGGAAGAAATAGAATTCCTGAACAGACCAATATCATGTACTGAAATTGAAGCAGCAATAAAAATCCTTCCTAAAAAGAAATGTCCCGGACCACATGGTTTCATACCTGAATTTTACCAGATCTACAAAGAAGAACTATTGTGTTTCCTGCAGAAATTATTCTGCAACATTGAGATGGGAGGAATCCTCCCCAACATGTTTTATGAAGCCAACATCGCTCTGATACCAAAACCAGGAAAGGACACAACAAAAAATGAAAACTACAGACCAATATCCCTTATGAATATAGATGCACAAATTCTCATCAAAATCTCAGCAACCCAAATTCAGATGCTTATCAAAAAAATAATCCATCATGACCAAGTGGGCTTCATCCCAGAGATGGAGGAATGGTTCAACATAGGCAAATCTATCAATGTAATTCACCACATAAATAGGAGGAAAACCAAAGACAATATGATCCTCTCAATACACACAGAAAAAGCATTTGACAAAACTCAGCACCCTTTTATGATAATAATGCTTAACAAAATAGGCATAGACGGGACTTACCTAAAAATAGTACAAGACATATATGTCAAACCCACAGCCAACATCATACTGAATGGGAAAAAATTGAAAGCATTCCTACTTAGAACTGGAAGCAGACAAGGTTGCCCTCTGTCACCACTTCTGTTCAACAAAGTGCTGGAAGTCCTAGCCAGAGCAATCAGATAAGAGAAGGAAATCAAGTGCATCCAAATGGGGCCAGAAGAGGTCAAACTATCTCTCTTTGCTGACAATATGATCTTATATCTTGAAAACCCCAAAGATTCTACCATGAGACTACCAGAATTGATAAACAAATTCAGCAAAGTCTCAGGTTACAAAATCAATGTATAGAAATCAGTAGCATTCCTATATGTCAACAACAGTCCAACTGAGAACCAAACCAAAGACTCAATACCCTTCACAGTATCAACAAAGAAAATACAATACTTAGGAATATATTTAACCAAGGAGGTAAAAGACCTCTATAGGGAGAACTACAACTCACTGAGGAAGGAAATAGCAGAGGACATAAACAGGTGGAAAACCATACCATGCTCATGGGTCAGCAGAATCAACATTGCTAAAATGTCTATTTCTACCCAAAGTGATCTACAGATTCAATGCAATCCCTATTAAAATATCAACATCCTTTTTCACAGATCTAGAAAAAATAATTCTACGTTTCATATAGAACCAGAGAAGACTCCGTAGAGCAAAAGCAATCTTAAGCAAAAAGAAAAAATTGGCAGGCATCAATTTACCAGACTTCAAGCTATCCTACAAGGCTATTGCAACTAAAACAGCATGGAATTGGCACAAGAACAGAGACATAGACCAATTGAACGGAATTGAAAATACAGATATAAAGCCATCCTCATATAGCCATCTAATCTTTGATAAAGCAGGCAAAAACTTACACTGGAGAAAAGAATCCTTATTCAATAAATGTTACTGGGAAAATTGGATAGCCATATGTAAAAGACTGAAGCTGGATCCACACCTTTCACCTCTCACAAAAATCAACTCACAGTGGATAACAGACTTCAACCTACGACATGAAACTATAAGAATTCTAGAAGAAAATGTTGGGAAAACTCTTATAGACATTGGCCTAGGCAAAGAATTTATGAAGAAGTGCCCAAAGGCAATCACAGCAACAAAAAAAGAAATAAATGGTAACTGATCAAATTAAAAACCTTCTGCACAGCCAAGGAAACTATCAGGAGAGCAAAAAGACAACCTATAAAATGGGAGAAAATATTCACATGTTACACATCTGATAAAGGGTTGATAACAAGAATCTGTATAGAACTCAGGAAAATCAGCAAGAAAAAATCAAACAACCCTATTCAAAAGTGGGCAGAGGACATGAAGGGAACCTTTTCAAAAGAAGACAGGCTAATAGCTAACAAATATATGAAAAAAAAGTGCTCAACATCTCTAATCATCAGGGAAATGCAAATCAAAGCCACAATGAGATATCATTTATCTCCACTGAGAATAGCCTTTATCAAAAAGTCCCAAAACAATAAATGTTGGCATGGATGTGGAGAGATATGAACACTCCTACACTGCTGGTGGGACTGCAAACTAGTCAATCTCTGTGGAAAGTAATATGGACATACCTCAAAGAGCTACAAGTAGAACTACCATTTATTTGATCCAATAATCCCATTATCAGGCATCTACACAAACGAACAAAAGACATTCTATAAAAAAGACATCTGCACTGGAATGTTTATGGCAGCACAATTCACAATTGCAAAGATGTGGAAACAACCCAAGTGCCCATCAATCCACGAGTGGATTAATAAAATGTGGTATATGTATACCATGGAGTTGTACTCAGCTACAAAAAACAGTGGTGATCTAGCCCCTCTTATATTATCCTGGATAGAGCTGGAGCCCATTCTACTAAGTGAAGTATCACAAGAATGGAAAAATAAGCACCACATGTACTCACCAGCAAATTAGTATTAACTGATCAACACTTAAGTGCACATATAGTAACAACATTCATCGGGTGTCGGGTAGATGGGAGGGGGGAGGATGGGATAGGTATATACACACATAATGGGTGCGGTGCACACCATCTGGGGGATGGACACACTTGAAGCTCTGACTTGAGTGGGGCAAAAGCAATATATGTAACCTAAACATTTGTAACCCCATAATATGCTGAAATAAAAAAAATAAGAATAAAAGTATGAATTTAAGAAAATAACCAGGTAACAAATGTGAATAAATCCAGCAAATATGTATGTTTTAAAGATGTTTCTAATTAATTAATTACATAACAACCACAAGAAAACATAGTCCATGAGGGCAACAGTGATTGTCTATTTTATATACACTGTTACATCCCAGTGCCTAAAGAGTGCTTAGAACAAAGCACATATTCAATTAGTGTGGAAACCATGAATATGTAGGTGCGATATCTAGTATGAAAAAATTTAAATACACAAATTTCTCAATAATAGAATAGTGGTTATATATATGAGTACAAGGATAAATTGCAAATTCATTCAATATGGACATTTTACAAATTAATAGGACTTCTGCTTTTCCGTGCTGAGAAAATTCTTATTAGACCAACTCTAGCAAAGATAACAACTTTAAACACAGGACCTAAAAAATAATTACACCAAAAAGTCACAAGGCAAATCTGTGTGTCTAGAGCAGGCGTCCTCAAACTACGGCCCGCAGGCCACAAGCGGGTGTTTTTGCCCATTTGTTTTTAACTTCAAAATAAGATATGTGCAGTGTGCATAGGAATTTGTTCATAGTTTTAGTCTGGCCCTCCAACGGTCTGAGGGACAGTGAACTGGCCCCCTGTTTAAAAACTTTGAGAACCCCTGGTCTAGAGTTTCAGAATATTTTAATTTAATTAATTTTTTGTAATTTTAAAACTTTCTACAGTCCCCCCCCACACACACACATACCCACATATACCTTCATAAAAAGGAAAGATAAAATAGTGTAGTGTGCTATTTTTAGATGGACTCAGGTTGGGCTGCAACCTGTACTTCCTGTTAGGGTCCTGGCCAGCAAAAAGTGTCCTAGCAATGCACAGCCAGAGCTACCCTGTCCCACTAATTTAGCCCAGCCAACAGTTATTTGAACAAATCTCAAATTCTGCCTGAAGATTTTAATTTTTAAAGTGTCTTTCTTCCTTTTTTGATCTCAAACCTTATATAATGAGTTCTCTAATTTTCTTCTTAGTGCCCCTCTGTCAGTGGAAAGAAAACTGATGCTATTTCTTTGATTCTGAGCTTAGATTTGTTTCTATTTATTGTTTAGTCCCCTTTCTCCTTTGAACATGGGTTTCCGGGCACATAGCTTTGCTCCATCCATTCTCTCCTGTTCAGCTTTTTGTCCTAGTACAGAAGTCTCTTCCAGCAGAATAGCTCTCTGCTGCCACCTTCTGGTTAGTGACTGCTAAAACCAGGCTGCAGGTCAAAGGTGATTGTTTTAAAGAGAGCTCTTTCCAGCAGCTGAGATGCTGTCATTCCCTTTGCCGCAGGCTGCTTCCAAGCTCTTCAAAGTGATCTTTTGGTCTCTCTTTCATTTTCTCTCAAACCAGATTGAGTAGTTATGACGGTGACCTTATGGTCTGCGAAGCTTAAAGTATTTACTATTTGGCTCTTTCTAGAGAAAGTTCGCCAACCCCTGCTCTAAAAAAATACAGAAATAGCACATGTAGGCAGCAGCCACTGCCTGGAGGGCGAAGAGAAAGTACCCAAAGAAGGAATATGCGTGGAAGAGGCCACCCTCTTAAAACAGTGGATTTGGAGCTAAGAGGCAATAATTAGATAACAGACACAAATGTATAATCCGCAAGCAAATTTTTCTCATTTAATGGGTTGGTATATGTAACTGAGCACCATGCATTGCATTTGTCTGTTATAACTTTGAGTCTCCTTTAATCTTAAAGAGTCTCCTCTATTTTAAAAAATTTTGGTTCTTTATTACATTGACACATTTTTAAGAGTCCAGGACATTTATTTTGCAGAATTTCTCTGAATATGGATTTCTATTTTTGTTTGTTCATGATTAGATTCAGGTTAAACACTTTTGGGAGAAATATGACATAGTTATAATATTATAACACTGTGTCAAAAAGTACATGATACACGTTTGTCTCATTACTAGTGGTATTAAGTTTGGTCATTTGGTTAAAGTTGTGACCAACAGATTTATCCATTTCCCCATTGTAATTAGTGAAAATAATCAATTGAGAAATAATTGAAGAATACACAACTATTTTTTTTCTGACAAATTTCCACTTCATGATTTAAGCATCTATTAGTGATTCTTAGCTGAATCCATAATTGGAACAGTTGTGAAGTGACAATTTTTCTGGGCTTTCGTTCCTTTTAATGAATTGGCAACTTAAAGAACTCAAGGGCCTGACACAAGTTGGGCCTTAGGCCACATTTCTGGATGAGGCAGTCTTCCTTCAGTTTTTATTCAGGTACTTATACTTTTAGAATTGTTGCATACAATCCTAAGTCAGAACCAACCTCCCTGCTTTTCCTACCACCTCTCCCATTTCCCCACATCTCAGGAAAAACATCTCATAGGCCTCCTTGTACCATCCATCCTCAAGATGCTATTTATGAATGAAAATCTGCATGATTCTGACATTGTAATGACCACCAAGTTTCTCATTATGTAAAGAGATTATTTTAAAAAATGATATATTTGAGTTTGAAAGAACCTGAAACTTCTACAGTTTAATTCTCCAACCTAGAAACCAAAAGCAAATCATAAATCAATTTGTTCAATAAATCATTCATTCAGCAAATATTAAGCAACAGACACAGTACTGGAAGCTGAGGAGATAGAGGAGGGAGCTTACAGTAAATCTTCATTTGACTTTGTCAGTACGTTCTTGGAACCCAGTACTTTAAGTGAAACAACGTATGATGAAACCAATTTTACTGTAGGCTGATTGATAAAAACAAGAGTCAAGTTCTTATGCCATATTTCTGGTCACAAAAACATCAACAAACTTCTAAATAAAAACTCAAAATTCTTGCAGTAATAAATATTTCAATAAATGTGAGCTATACATACACTTAAGAAAGTTTAATAAAAACAAGTAAGATAATTATTTACCAATATTTCCAGTTCAGAGTCGCAGGTGGCTGGAGCCTCTCCCAGCAGCTCAGGGCACCAGGGAGAAACCAGCCATGGTCAGGTCGCCGTCCCATCGCTGGGAACGCTCACACACACCCCCACACTCACTCACACTGGGACCACGTACACTCACCAATGGACCTAACATGCACATCTTTGGGATGTGGAAGGAAACCAGAGTACCCGGAGAAAACCCACACAGAAACGAAGAACTGGCACAAGCTGTGTGCAAATTCCACACAGACTGTGGCCTGGTGGAGAATTGATCTTTTTTCCCCTCATTAATGTTATAACAAAATGACATTGGACGAAATTATGTTATTTGAGGCCCTGTTGTACTATATTGTGCTGTAGCATGTGTCCAAGCTATAATATCATGGAATCCTGGTTCTAATACCTATTTGAGGACTAGTCATGTGAGAGATTCCATGATAACAATGACCTCACTTTTGAAAGTGGATAACAGCATTTTCATTAAATAAACATGATGGTGAACTTAAACACACACATACACATACATACACACAGATGGTTTCCAACTTATAAGAGTTTGAATTATGATTTTTTGACATTAAGATGGTGCAAAAGCTTTAGACATTCAGCATAAACTGTACTTCAAGTACCCATAAAACTATTCTGTTTTTTATTCTCAGTATAGTATTCAAGAAATTACATGAGACATTCAATCCTTTATTATAAAATAGACTTTACATGAGATGATTTTCCCAACTGTAGGCTAATGTAAGTGTTCTGAGCACATTTAAGGTAGGCTAGGCTCAGCTATGATGTTCGATAGGTTAAATGTATTGACTATTGTGACTTACAATATTTTCAACTTAGGATGAAGTTACTGGACATAACCTCATCGTAAGATGAGGAGCTCCTGTGTATACTCGGGCAGCTCTTCTTTTGCACAGCACTATGTTAACTAAAATGCATGCCTATCTGAGCCTGTCCTCATTTGTATAGTCCCAGTATGCACAGGTTCCAGTTAACATGGAACCCAACAAAAAGCACGGGCTGCCTGTATGTACAAAACACTCTGGTAAAGTTCTTGCGATACAGCACATTCTTAACAGTGGTTCCCATATTATTAAACCAGGAACCACCCCCCCCCCTTTTTTTACAACTACTGTAGCTCTTTGTCAGTCTTCAGATTCTCTTTCTGAACATTTTCAATGAAGGTGCAATCAGTATTTCACTAAGCAGACCACACTCTAGTTCTTGTGTTAATTCTACCTCCTGGTAATTTGTGCTCATTTAATACTGGTTCTGCTATCAGCAGCTACATAATTCATGTTGCATAATCCAAAGGCGACATCTCCCCAGAGCTAATAACTTTTCTAGAAGATTCCATTTCAGAACCCTGTATGGCATCACTAGCAGAATGGCATCTCTTTCACCCGAAGTCTCAGTTCTAGTCTTCAATCTCTTGGATGAATGGTTGAGTTACAGAATTCAGAGGTATCCCAGTTGCTTGGAAAGCTTCCTAGTAAGGGAGGCCCTGCAAGGAGAGGAGTCCATGAAAGTCAGGAGTCTGTACAGTAAATGTATCTATCCGTTTGAAGGGTCCTAAGATCTAGGTGTCACTGAGGTGCTCTTAGTCAGATTGTATAAATTACCATCCTGGTTTCATCACCTGCTGTCTTTATGTGTTTGGGCAATTTATGTAATCTGTCTCTGTTTTTCTAGATACAAAAGGGTTGATAATTGTTACTTTACAGACTTTGTTGGGAAGTTAAAACAAGATAATTTTACACAGTGGGCATATAATATATTTTAGCTATCTTTATTATGAGGAATCAAATGGTTGTTTCACCATTGAGGGGACCCACGGCGTTTATACTATTTGGTGGATGAAATTGCTCTGATTCCCTTTCAGGAATCAGTTAAGTCTCTTTGTTTAAGGTCATTCCCCCTTCTGGGGCAGCTTACATCCAATTATCAATAAATATGAGAGGATAGCCTTGCCAACTGGGGGCAACCTGGGGCAAAACTGAAGGTCTATTCTCCCTCCATGGCTCCCCGGGGGGTTGGCAGAGGTAGTTGTTGGGACTGTATCTCAGCTTATCTTATCGCTCGGCCCGATCCTGCTTCATTTCTCTCCAGTTCACAGGAATTAATCTTAAGTGTGCTCCTTAATAAATTCCCTGCACACTAAACTCTACTCCAGGGTCAACTTTAGATGGAACACCGCCTGTGACAACAAATCGGTTTACTCACCCAGATGTTACACCCTATGGCCTAAGACCTTTGAGCAGAGCTCTCCTTACATCAGTTATTCGTGTACTCTATGGTGTTTTGAAATCTTAGTAACTTGGTAGTTCCCCTAGGAAGTGTCCAGCATCGGGTCATTTTGCCAGAGCCTGGGTGGCCAATCATATTTTAAGTAAAGAGGATAGCATCATAGGAAGCTGTTGAACATCTGCCCGGAAACACTCTCTGTGGCCTTGCGTCTGGTGTAAGTTTGACATTGGTAGCCCAATCAGTGACAAACACTCTCTGTCCTGGTGACTGGTCATTTGACCCTGCTGTCTGGGCCACAGAGGTCGGGGACCAGGGCAGAAGACAGAGCTTGGAAAAAGTTTTCTGAGGTGCTAGAGAGAAGTTCCAGATGTTTTCACTATAAAGAGCACAGATCTGTCCATTGGTAACAGGTTTTGTATAGATAACAAAGATCTCAAATGCACATTTTTTTCCTTTTCAAAGAAATACAATTGTTTTAATCTTGCAGTTTCAGACTCCTTGTCTACTTTATTATAATTTTTCATACACTGCCTACAGAAATTTTTAGCCTTGCATCCATAAGTCTTTTTTGTACAATATTAATTTATCTAAGTTAAGAGTCTTGAAGTAATTTCAACAATGGATTGCTCACTCACTAGTTGACAATTAAAAAGACTTCAAAGAATGAATATATGGACAAATATTAAAGAAACACAAACTGATCAATTCATATTGCAGCCAAAGTGATTTTTCTAGAACACATACTTTGATTAACATCTCTCATTACTTTTCTTAATGTGCCTAAAAGATTCTGCATAATCTGATAGCTGTTTATTTCTTCAGCTTCCCACCATTCACCACCCTCTCTGCAACATACAGAAACACAACATGTGCACAAATACACACACATACTCATTTTTCAATTATTAATAGTTTTAGATAAAGATCAAATGTAGCACTGTACTTTGGAATATGATACATATTTTTTAGTCTATAAAGGAATTTTACATTGTTGTTCCATTTTTATTAAATATTTAACAAATTGATAAAACTGCACTGTATCTGCTATCATGTTAAAAGGGGCTTCTAATTTCTTTTAAATTATCAAAATATATCATTGTATAAATTGGTTTTACATGTAGGCACATCCTTAGGTAAACTGATACATTAAAGTTATTACTTTACTTATCACCTTTGTTTCCTTCTTTGGAATTATTCTTTTACTTTAGGGGAGCATAATTTTGATGAGTTGCTATACCAAGTACAGGTAGGGTTGGAGGAGAGACCTATAGGCATGTTTCTTTATATTGTCTATAGGCCCTGGGATATGATGGGGAATTCAGTAATGAAGTAGGGATGTTAGAGACATTTCTGAATCTACATTGTTTCTCTTTACAAAGCTATACATCACTTTAGAATATGGAGGACAGGCTAAATTCAAGCCAACTCCTCTCTCAAATTAGGAATTCCAAGATGTAATTCTAAGGCACAAGGAACTTTATGAATTGCTTCAAATTCTGGTTTGTGTGATAATTTAAAGCACTACTATAAACAATATAAGACAATGTATCCAGGTAAAGAGAGAAAATCTTTCCTTTCTTTCTTTCTTTTTTTTTTTTT
>VBSM01003157.1:20433297-20455637 GCA_008086735.1 Cheirogaleus medius | reverse complement strand
TTTCTTCTAATATCTTCTAGAAGCTGTCTTTTCTTCAGAGACACTCTGTCTGGCGGTGTTTCTCGTCCGCCATCTTGCTCCACCCTCTGAGGATTTTTTTCTTTATCTGTGTTGAATTGCATGGGACATTCAGTTCCTTAAATGTTTGAGAACTTTTCCCATATACTATCAAGATACATAAAGGATCTGAGATTTTTTACCCTACTTGCAAGCTAACAAGTTAGCCTGCCATAGTTTCACGGATGCTGGTAGAAGATATGAAACCCCTGGCTGAGAGACAAAGGATTTTATCACTTACTACACAATGAACAGCATGAGTTTCATGTTCACATAGGTTCCCCTTGGCGTCAAGTCTCATGGGGGTTATCACCCCATGAAAGCAGTCCATGTGGATGCTACATATATTGGAAAAATTTTTATCACAGCCGAAAAACCCTGAATGTAGGAATTCCCCAATTTTGTGAGGGGGGCTTCTAGCACACTTGCCCAGCCCTTACCATTCTTGGAGGGAGACATTACATTTCCTATACCAACATCCTTCAAAGGGTAGTTCTGGATAAAAGCTGTCACAAGAAGTGTATGGTGAATTCATGGTGAATTACTCCCTAATAGACATTATTTGAACTTGGTTATTTTGGTAAAGAAAAACTTTATAACAATATACTCAATTTCTTCTTTGCTTTCTGCATGATTCATGCTTTCTAATTCTTCTTTAGTCAATATTGTAAAACTATTTTTTTTAGGAAAGATCATTTTAACAAGGGTTGCAAATTTATTATCATTAAGTTGTATGAAATATAATTTATTCATTTCCTTGCTTCTGTAGTTATATTTCTTGTGCATTAGTCTTTTATTGTTTTTTTCCTTTTACTTGATTAACCTTGCTAAATTTTTGCATTTTGTTTGCTTTTCCACATACTCCAAACTCTGATTTATTTATAAAGATTAATTATTTTTGTTTCCTAATTGATTTTAGCTTTTTTATTTATCAATTATTACCTTCGATTTACTTTCATAAGTTTCTTTTCTTTTTCTTTATTTTCTTTTTTAACCACTTGAGTTTTCCACTTTGGTTCATCCTTTCTCATTTAATAATCAAAAATAAACTGTTAAAATGATCATATATCCTCTGAATGGAAGTTTGGCAATTTTAATTTATAGTGCTTTCATTTAATATTTTTACTTGCACATTGACCCAGTCACGATTTAGGAATTTAGATGCCTTGAGTCCTTTTTGAAGGGGGAAAAAAGCAATGAATAAATAAATAAATGAACTATTTAGAAGACTTTTTCACCTCCAGCAGGCTGAAAGCAAAGTGTGGTGCATGTTGTTTAAAAGACATTTTCTTTGATTCCTTTTTAATTTTGATAGCACTATTCATTCCTGAGTTACATTTTGTTTTATGTTTTCTATATTATTAAAAATCTGGGTTTTTTTCCCCTTTGTCTTGATAAGTGATAAGTCTTGATTTATGTTTTAAAGTATTCACTGAAGCTACTGGGTTGAGAGTCACTGAGGCTGCTGACTTAGAGGAGAACCAGGGTGGAAATAGGTGGATCCACTTAGAAGGATAACAATGTCTTTATGTCCTACTTGTGAAATTAATAGTAATAGTAATAATAATACAATAAGGAAGTCAATATGTTACTAAAAATAATCAATGGCTATGTAAATTGTCTTGGATTGTGAAAGAGTTACTAGTTACAACATCAAAAACAGAGACCAGAAAGGCAAATGCTGATTTAATTTACCACATAAATTAAGATGAAGACAATATCTAATTCAAAATGAAAAAAAAAATCTATATGTCAGGAAAGCAAAACTTCAAAATAAAGTTAAAAGGCAAATGAGTCACTGTACAAAGAAAAATAATTACAAAATATATGACAGGCAATGCACTAATATCTTCAATTTATTAAGAGCTCCTATAAATGAAAAAGCAATACAAAATATTCCAGAAATTATGAGAATTCGGTTCATAAGAGCAAATATGCATATTAAATTGATAAATATTTCTAATTATCTCAAGACTGGAATTAATGCAATGATATACCTTAATGTAGGAAAAGAAGAAATTATGCTAATATCCAGAGTTATAATAGCTGCATTGGAAATGTAAATTTGTCCATTCCTCCCAGATGGAAATTTTGCAATATGTATTCAAAACCTCCTAAAAGAACATATACTATAATCTACTATTCAACATTAGGAATATGCCCTATGAAAATGATTAGAAAACCACACAAAAATGGTTATTTAGGGATCTCTATCTAAGTGTGCTTTTGTATTAGTAAAGCATATATACAATAAGAACTGAGAATATAGGTTCAGGATATATCATGAAGACACAGTTGAAAGTTTATACGTAATTTGTAAAGCAAAGGAAGACATGAAGAATTTTTATGGAGTGTAATATGCTTGGCAGTGGATCTGCAGCAAGACCAATTAGATGGCATTATACAGGATAAAATGAAATGAAATGAAAGCACAAGTTGCAGATATAAGTTACAAAAAATGATCTGATAATCAAAGAGAAGTGATCAGGCATTGATGGAACAGGAATAAGGATGTCAACAACAGAGACTGATGTCAAGTTTTTTGTAATATATGAAGAAAACCATAGAATGTTGTAGGAGGTGGTGTGATTCAGTTGACTAGCAACAATTATGTTAGCATTTTCAGTAAAAGGAACTTTAACTACTGGATTTTCAGAGAAGATGACCTGTTTGGGACATAGTAGAGAAATACACAAGTGGAAATATGTACCCAATAATTCACTATGTGAGTGTTGGAGATAAGGAGTAAGAATGGAGTATAAGATCTGAGAGTCAGCCATTGTAATGACAGTTGAAGCCATAGGGGAACGTAAAAGCTTTGGGGAGAAAAAAGTTTAAATTTATTTATTTTTTTTACAAAACCTGGGTATGCTACTTGTTACATTATTGTCTCTCACCTTTCTACTCAGCTTGGTAAATGTTGGAGCTGGGGCTCTGCAACTATAGTTCTCCTTTGTCAGCGGGCTCTAAGTTAGGTTCTACCAATAGGGGGCATTGCAGGGAGACTGAAAGATTGAAGGAGGAAGAAGAAAAGTTATTGTTAATATGTGCTTCCTGTGGGCTTCTATGTGTTTATGGTTCCTGTCAGCTTCAACCTAGGAAACAGCAGTTCTTTTACATAGCTGCACCTTAATACAACTTTCAGTTCTCTTACAACACTTGTAGAACTGATTTCTTCACGTCCTACTGCAGAGACGTTGGAATCAACCAAATGGAGCCCCCTCCTCAGAAGTCTGCATCCCAGGCTTGCAGAGCCTGTTCTCTGAGCCCAGAGACACTATCATCAGTCCAGAGGTCTGAGTTTCAGCTCCACAGGGGATCAGCAGTGCCAAACGTTGCCAAAGTATTGAGTTACATATTCTTAATTTAGTTGTTAGGAGAGCATCGCTGACAGAAGGCATGCTCTCAGTCATCTGGTGAATGCAGAAGATCAAATATAAAGGTAAAGGCAGCAAGTAGATGGAAAGAAATTAGAGGGCAGCTTTAGAAGACTCTTTGAAGAGCTTTGGTAATAAAAGGAACTCATAGATTTTTATTTATTTGTTTGCAAATTTAAAATCCCAGATATATTTTCCAGCAAAGGGGAAAGAGACAAGATTGAGGGAGTGATTGTATTATAGGTTGTATGATGCAGATTTGCTTAAGGATTTGGTTCTCATTTCAATTGGTGAAGCCTTTGAAGAAGAAAATAATACTTCCCTTGTGTGAGCACTTTCAGAGTCTGTCACAATGCCTACCTAGTACATGATAAGTCCTCAAATTTGCTGAATTGAAGTCCTAATGAAGTGATGCAACACCTAAAAGAAGTGGAAGAGTGAAATTTATATTTCAATTTACTTTGGCAAGGATAAAGGTTATTGTTCTCCATCCATTCATTCATCCACACATTTTTGAAGTTATGAGTTGAGTGTCAGAATCTGTGCAAGATTCTGAGCATAGTAAATGAAAGGCAATTAGCCTGGCTGAGCAACAGTGAAAGAAACAGATACAAGTAAATTAAAAGAAAGTGTAACAAGTGCTCTTCTTGAATTATGCACAGAATCTCTGGAATCCAGGAAGAGAGGCTTAAAGGAAATCTGAGAAGGCTAGCTAAAATGATTATGACAGAACGAAGTCTTAAAGGGTGAGAACAAGGTAGCCAAGTAAAAAATACTTCATCCGTGAAAACATTAGGAAGAAAAGGGATACAGGTGTCAAAAATCAGGTGCATTTAGAGAACTGCAGGTAGTTTAAAATGTTTGAAGATCAGATGCAGGAAGAAAGGCCATACATTTAGGTAGAAGCCACATTATGAAGGCTCTGAATGTCAGACTAAGGAGTTGGTGTGATAAGTAATGAATAATTGACCAGAAGGGTAACAAAGCTACCTTTGCAACTGAGAAAAATACCACTAAAATTATCAGATATTCCCCCAGGTCTGTTGTTGAATGTTGGTGTGGCATTAACAGGCTGTAGGTGGCCTGAGATATTGGTCCCATCAGCACTTAGAGTTGTTGTGAAGAGCCTAAAATGGCTGGAGATTCGGCTCTGAAGCCTCTTCCATCAAAGAGCCTTGTCTCTTTTCCTCAGTATAGTGAAGTGACTATTTCTTTTTCTATGCATTCCATGACATAAAAATGATTGACTAGGATCGATTGCATGCAATAAATTGGAGAGGAACGAATGATATTGGATGAAGCAATGCCAATGAAGATTTCAGAGGTGAAATGATGAGGTTCTACCAAGATGAAAGGATGAATTCTAGAATTTTTTGAGTTAATATAGACAGGACTTGGTGACTCTGTGAGTGCTGATGAAGAAAGAAATTATCCAAATATATATTAGATTTTTGACTTTGACAAGAGAATAGTTAGTAGTGTTAGCATCCAAAAATAGAAACCATGGATTTGGGACTAGATTTGAAACTGAATTCAATCAAATTTGAGATAACTTAGGAGGAGCTATTTGGAGTCCAGTGCCCAGTTGGATGTAAAAATCGAAAACTCAAAGAACAAGAGCTTCAGTGAGACGTGGTTGTGGAAATTATAAGCATATGTATTGTATCAAGAGGATTCTTTAGCATATGTATTGTATCAGAGGAAATCTTTAATAATACAGGGAAGATTGAGAAGAAACATCAAAAGACAGTCCTGGTTGGATGACGATGAGACAGAAAAAGGGAGTAAGACTAGAGGAAGCAGAAAGCTCAGAGGTTGTAGTCAGAGAGTGAGATATAGGCATTTGAAACTTCAGAAGTGGTGCCATTCTAGATGATAACAAGTCAGAAGGATGTCCATGGGTATAAGTGGTTAATGGAATGTGGAACTGAAGTTAACTTGCTTTAAGCCCATAAATTCTAAGATTAAAATGTTGGCTAGGTCATCCAGACAGGTATCGAAATAAAACAGAATGGTGGTAGAACAAAGGATATGCAGGAAGAGAAGACTGAGTCCCATAGGCCAAAGTCTTCCCTTACTTTGGGGAGAATGCCCTGAAAACCATTAAGTGACAGTGCAACAGGTAAGAGAAGGTATTGTATTCTTTCATCAATATATAGCTCAAAGCAAGGAGAATTTTTACATAAGCATGGGGGGATGATGGTTTGAAGGCAATAATGGAGAGTGAGGAATATGGGGCTAATAGTAACTAGATTTTCTAGTATACAGGGCTTTGCAAAACTAATATTCTCTAATTCAGGCCCAGGTTAATTTCATGCAAACAGTTGTACCCAGTGTTCTGTGATGGGATGAAAAATATCTGAGCTTGTTTACCAAGGAATAGCACTTCCATTGGAAAGGTTTACACTGGGATAATTATTCAGCCCAATAATACAGTATATATTGAATCCCTGGTACATAGACTACCATTCTAGATACTGAGGATTGTTGGAATAAAGAACAGCCCTTAATTCTGATAAGTGTGTCAGCCTTGCAGAGAAGAGATAATCACAAGCATTATTTTAATACATTGTGCTAACCAGAGACACAACCAAAGGAAGAGGAAGAATGTTAAAATACAACTTATAAATACTGTTATCTTTTCTCTTACTGGAAAAGTTTTCAAGGAGAGAAAGTGAGTTACTGGAATTACCAAGATTTATATGATGTTGCCTCACCTAAACCATTATTAAAGACATCAACAAAAATATATCATGTTATTATAAATATTTACTTATATCAGTGTATAATCAAGAGCTTTTAAAAATCACACAAAAATGGGCCAAGCAGTGCTGAATAACATAATACACTATTTGTTTTTAATCTTGGTTGTTCATATAATTAAAAAGACCTCCGATTGTTCTGTCCACCTTCCTTTAAATTGTATGAATTTTACTTGAGTTGTTACCTTCGAGAAGGTCACTTCATCTTGCTTTGAGAAAAATGAATTTAATGTTGCATAAATGAGATATCTACAGAGTTATAATGTTCATAAGCATAGATCTTAGCCTAAAGTGTTCAACCAGAGTCAGGAAATTGTTTTCAGTTACCAAGAGTTTCTGGTTCATTTCTGCTTCTTTAAGCTTTTCAGGAGACATAGAGAGATAGACAAAGGGGAGAGAGAGAGAGAGAGAGAGAGAGAGAAGCTCTAGCTCTCACGTTGTCATTGTCAGTGGCATACGTGTTGTTTCCTGTTAGAGTGTTAGAGTTAGGATTTTTGAATCTGGCCCTGATGCTCTGACAAATATCACAAATGTGACTTGCACAGTGTCCTGTGGGGAGTGTTGTTAACATTACCCAGATAGCCCTCCCACTGTCTGATTTATTTGCTTATAGAGAACATGTATACCTGACCTCCTGAGGGAGCTGCATATCTCAAATTTGGGTGCCATGATAATAATAACAGTTTGAGAGAAAATGAAATAGGCTATAAAGAGAAAGGAAATGGAATATATAAACTATTGTACAGTGTCATGTTCATTTTCAGTACTATATAAAATAATGAAAATGTTTTTCAATAACCTTTGTTGATTTTTATAATGTGAAATACACTTTATGGAAAAAGACAATGAATGCACAAAGCAAAAAAAAAAAGATTAGTAAAAATACTTTTAGCTTTTGACTCAAATTTCTGCATTGTTCCCCCTAAGTTTAGATTAGAGTTGAATTCTGAAATAGAACAACTTTAAGATAAAGATCATTTTATTCTACCTTTGGCAATTCCAAGTTGCTCTTTCAGGGTTCAAGTACAAGCATTATCCTCTTGATAAAGCAATCCAGTGTGGTAAGCAGGTAAGGTTTTAGTTTTCTAACTTTACAGTTGCAATTGGGGAAACTGAACTTAGAGACATTAAATAAGACTTTCTCATAATCACTCAGCTTTTAAGTTATACATCTGGGATTACAATGGGTTCCTTTCCTACTAGGCTCCCCCCGCCCAACAAACATATAAATATCCTGAAAGCCTCCATAAATAGTAAAGCAGTAGGATAGCATTACCACTCCCGACAAGGGCCCATGTGGCCTCATTGTTCTTTGGGTACCAGGATCAAACAAGAGAAATGAAAGCCCAACAGGACTTGCAATAACTTTAGTGAGTGTCTTTCTGAAGTCAAAAGGTAGATAGAATACAAAAAATATATCAACCCTTTCTCAAAACATTCATTAGTAAATCAGGATTATGTTCACAAGGAACCCTTTAGTCAGGCACATAGAACAAAAATATTGCCTGATTTTAGTTTCTTCCTGTCCCAACATCAGAACCATCACCTGTGGGATGGGACAGGCAAGTTGTGCAGGTTGGGGATGGAATATTGTCAGGACTTATGAGGTAAGAAAATGTAGCACCATAATTTGCTCTCCTAACTTAAAGAAATTTGTGTGCTCAGTTTTTGATATCTTGGTATGTGGTGGCACTCTACCTATGATACCCAGAGATTAAACAAACTGCTCAGCCAGAGGACACAGTCCCCACTAGACTGCCCTCGCTTCAGACACCAGCTGGCTGCACATTTGAGGGTCCCCACAACCACTCTTGGTTTCAGTAGTTTTCTAGAAGGCTCACAAGACTCAGAAAGCACTATGCTTATGATTATAGTTTTATCACAGTAAAAAGAGACAAATTAAAATTAACCGAAGGGAAGCACATAGCAGTGAGTTCAGGAGGGGTCCAAATACAAAGTGCCAGTTTATCTTCACCCTGTGGAGTCAGGGATAGATAGTGTTACCTCCTCTCTGCTAGGAGATATGACAACACACACAGAGGATTGTCAAGCAGGGAAGACATTCGCATCCAGATTTTTTACTGAGGCCCAGATACTTACAGCCCACGTGGCTGACCTTTGTTCTCCAGCCCTCCTGAAGTCAAGATCATCATCAGTTCCTTCAGAGGTTGGATTAATACTGTGTGACCCAAAGTCCCCATCATAAATCACATAATTAGACTGTCCAGTGGCCAAAGCCTCCAGAGAGGTAAAGATATTTCAGGAGCCTAGTGATCATCTCCCAATAGGTAAAGACAAAGGCCAGACCTCTCTTTAGGTGATTCTATACTACATATAAAATGACTAAAAGAATCAGTCTTCACTTGACATCTTGGAGCATAAGTCTTTGCCCACATTCACTCTCTAGAGGACACAGATAAATATGTAGAATTATATAGATCTTACATTTCCAATAGGGGAAAGGGAAATAGTGAAAAAAAGGAAAGTATAACCACTTAAATATAGATAACTATACTATCTTTTAGACAAACTATGGTAATTAGATGTATTTAGTAATGAACTTAATCCTATTTTCAGAAAATGTATTGATATAAATTTAGAAGCCACTCCCTCTAACTAATCCAGAATTCTACGTGAGATAAGACATCACAGAAATCACCTATAAAATTATAAAAAACATTGCAATATTTTGGACAATGTGGAAGTGGGAAAGACATGTCAACCTGAAGAATTTCAAAGGAAGTATTTCACAGTAGATTGTCTACTATGTCAATTCTTTTCCATGTAAACATGGATATGCTTTACTTGGTTATTTAAATTACATTTATATTTAACAAAATCCTTAATTGGATAATTTTAATTTCCAAGACTCCTTCTCCTCTGCCACTCCCCTGCTCAATGGCTGCCTCCTATAAGGTCTCCTCAGATCTCCTTGTTAGACTTGGCACTCCATCCTCTCCGCTCCCACTGGGTCTTAGAGAGGATGTCACTCTCTGCAGTTTATTATAATTTTCTATTAGAAGAAGTGCCTCTATTCTAGATTGTAATAACCTTGCTGGCAAGGATAGTGTCTTTTCTTTTTCCCCAATGCCTCTCAGAGTGCTTTGATGTAAAAATGATACGTTAATGTTCATATTATGTATTTTTTAACTTGACCACAACTCTATTAAGTGAGAAGGTGTTAGTCATGAGAAAATTAAGTTAAGTGAGGTTAGTGTCTTACCCATGGTCAAACTCAAGTTCCTTTTCAAGTAATTAATTTATCTATATCTAACTTTTTATATTATCTAGCTGCTACTTGTATTTTTTCTTTATTTTTTTTTATTGAACACATACTATATTTGACTCTATCAGGTTGAAGGAGACTTACATGTTAATATAAAGATTGTATGTATTATAAGTTTAATGGTCAACTATAGCCCCAATGAGGAAGTGACCACATTACTGACCTTATATCATTCATTTAATTTAATTCAATTTAAAAATGGTTATGAAGACTGCAGTTATGGCTAAACACATATTTTTAATTTATAAATTACCAATTCCTATCATATAAAAATACCCTGCAATTTCACCTTATATTTAAAAAGTATTACTAATTTCTCTGTTTCTAATTTTCTTTGGAAATTAAGATAACCATTTCTATTTCTTAAATCTATGAAGTTGATGATATACTATCACTCAAAATAATTTTTACTTAAATATAGATATTAATTTCACTATAGTTTTTGCCCTGACCATGGATTTTAATTTGCCTGTACCTCTTTTTATTTTCTTTTACCTCCTATTATTTCTGGAAACAGTATTTGATTACTATTCAGAAATATAGGTACTGAGGAATATATATCTCCAATGAATACTTGAACACCAAATATTAAAAATTTGAATTACCTATGCATGTGAAACCTCTTCAATGCATATCTATAAAAAATACCAAGTGAAATTCCAAGATAATATTAGAAAGAAAAATGGATCTGTAATATTATATATTTTTGTATGATTCCTTACATTCATAGAATCCTGACAAAAGACTTATATTGCCTGCTCTAAACCTTTCTCTCTTATTATAGAAAATAGATTAAAAAAAAGCATTCTTAAAACATTTGAAAATGAATTCAAAGTTGAAATAAAGTAATCATCATTGATGACTTTTTATAAAATATGTGGGGTAATTTTTTAGGACAAAATTTTCTAAACAAACATTTGTTGAACCTTCACCATGAATTAGGCATTATATGACTTAGATATAGATCCTGCCTCCAAAGAACTCATTATCTATTCAGGATAGACATCAAAATATACAATAATAATAAAATATGGCAAATAGTAATAGATATATGTGTAGAGTAGCATTATGGGAGCATCCAACCCAATCTCAGAGATCAGTAAAAGAAGGAATTATGAAGGTGGTGACAGGATTTCTTAGGAATGTATGAGAGAGAGCCAAGCATAATGGGACATAGACAAAAGAATGGTAGATGAATTTATAAAGGGTAAAGTACATTTGAGTAGAAGGACTTAGTATGTTGCTGAACTAGTAGGATTTCACTGAAGGTAATGAGAGAGAGAAATGACCAAGTATAAATAAAAGGATTGAAAAATGAAAGGAGGAAGACACTTAAGATTCTAGCTGATGTTTCAGAGCAGATATTTACATGGGACACCAACCTTCAGGTGTGAAGAATGTCCTCTTACCATATTCAGCTTGCCCAGTATGAAAGTTGAACAGGAAATTTTGTGATAGTTTTTCCGTTTATGGAATTTTTCAGTAGGTAGCCAGCTTTGCTTAATCTTGCATCAAATGTGTACCTTGGAAATATGCAAGCTATCTCCGGTTTGTAACACATTTAGAATGTATGTTTTTTTTCAATGATGGTTTCATGCTAAATACTTGCACTTAGAGAAATAATTATTTAAAATATTTGCCCAGAAAAAGAAAATTATGAAAATAAATATACAACACATAAAAATTATGAAATTGCATCTATTTGTGGTCTTAGAAGAGTCTCTGTTCAATTGCACAGACCTCATCACACAAATTCTGCCTAGTTGCAAAGGAATTCAGTTTATATTAGGCAAGGTTCAGTCACATAACAGAACCTTAAAAGGTTCTGAGCAGTATGGGAATAAGGGATGTATTATAGGTATTTAACCTAACACACAAGTGAAAGAAGCTTAAAGGTCTAGAAGGGGGAAATGGAAGATTAGAGAGTCACTAACAAACCTTCCAAAGCACTAGAATAGGTGGAAAAGTCTAAGCTTCCTGGAATTCTAAGAACCAAGTGCATTCAGCCACTGAATTAGAACCACAAAGAGTGAGCTCATGGAGAGGTCTACAGGAAGCTGCTTCTTCGAAGTGTCAACTACCTTTGGGTCCACAACCAAGCGTTTGCTGATGAGCTACTGTTAGCAAGGTCAATAGTCAGTATATGATCTGGGTGCAGAGCAGAGGGGAATAAGGTCACACTGGTGTCCAGTGGGTATCTCCATATCTTTCTGTCTCCATATATGACATCCAAAATTATGGCTACTGCTTCACTATACCTTTCAAATCCCACACAAATTACACATATTTTTTCCCTTTGGCTTACTCTAACTTGGAACCATACAGTGAAGTTAGGAATGTAGTTCCCAAGTAAACCCAAGTAAACTTAATAATAACATGATTCAATACATTCTGTCCCTTTAAGCTTGGCATCCACACATGCCTTTTAAGAGTATATTTAACTTCCAAATAAAGTCAATTGAAAATAATTCTTATTATTCTCATGTTAAAACTATTCCCAATATAACAAAAACATGACAATCATTTAGCCAGAACAGAAAACACTGTCCATAGCGCTTTGTACATTTAGCTAAGTAACACTCCCTGTATGCTATCCTGTAATTTAAATACCAAGGTATAAGGCTAACCACAAATAATACATCTTATGTTAAAAATTACTGGAAAAGGGGAAAGAAAAAGAACTTAAACTATAAATATATATATTAACATGAATTTATATATAACATGCAAATATAATCATATCAAACAAAGAAGAAATAACCATAATTACTATGGTTCTTGTTTTTGTGACTGCCTACATGCTCACAGCTGGTATTTATGACTCTATTCCTAGTTACACTCTTTGCACTCAGCAAATGCATCATCTTGTTGTAGTTGCTTGTTTATGCACATGGCCCAAATCTTCATTTCTATAGGGTTTGTGTCATTAGCCATCATGCCTGTGTTGGTTGTAATTTTTTATTTACTTTTATCATAGGTCAAGGAGTACTAACTGATGGCCCAAGGAAACTCCTGCATTTCAGGCATACTCCTCCTTACTTGCGTTGTATAGTAGAGATTCAATTTCGCCTTGAGAGTCATGATCAATCACCCAGGCCAGTAGAGTATCAAAATTTTTGCCTGTTTATTCACTGACATGAGGATCCCAAAAGCATCAGATGGAAGTTTCAATGTCTACCTCAACAAAACCATTACTTTATCCTCGAAGAAAATTTTCTCTTATTTCCCCCCTTGACCTTACCAAATTTCCACAAACTAAAATGCTTAAAATAATATCCATTTAATTATCCCACAGTTCTGTTGATGAGAAGTCTGGCAGGTTTGGCTGAAACTAAGGTGTTGGCAGGGTTGTATCTTTACTGGAAGTTCTAGGGGAGAATCTACCTCCAAGTATATTGGAGGATAGTTGGATGAATTCAATTCTTCTCAGGTTGTTGGATGAATTCAATTCTTGTGTTTATAAAACTGAAGTCTCCATTTAGTTGCTGGTTATTCACTGAGACCATTCTTAGACCTAGAGACCTTTCTCTGGCACTCACATGTGGCCTCTTATACTTCAGAACCAGCAGATGGATCAAATCCTTCTCACCTTTGGAATATCTCCTATCTCCTCTTTTGTTTCATCTTTAGTGCTTCCCTCTTCTGCCATCTGCTGTTGCTTTTAAGTTCTCATGTGATTACACTGGGCCTGCTTGCATAATCAAGGATAATCTCCCTATTTTAAGAACATTTGAATAATACCCTTAATTTCATTTGTGAAGTCCTTTCTCAGCAGTACCAAAAGTAGTGTTTGAATAACCAGAGGATAGGAGTCTTAGGGGGGCATCTTTAAAATGTTGACTACCATAACCATGAATCCCGGACCATGCATTGACTTCTGATTTAGAGCATTTACCACATCCTAGAGGACATTACCCTATCCTACATGATGTTTTTACCCAACTGGCACCACATCTGAATCACCATTTTATCACATTGTCTCTACTGGTTTAGTGACATCATTTGGTTCCTGCCACTTCAGCATTCCTTTATTCCCATTGAGTTTGGATAATTGATTTTGATATTTCCCGTAATCATTCCTGGCCTGCAAAGACTAACCACTACAGAGGCCTTTAATAATGTTGGTGATTCCTTCCCTATTTTATTTTTCAAAGCCTTGGTAAATGGAGCATCCTACAGACCTTTCCATGGAACATACGCAGAAGTTGATAAGTAGGTCTCACATAGTAAATCCACTTCAGGATTCTGATCTACCTAAGACTTTGGTTGTCTTCTTCTGTATTCCAAGGAAGTTCTAGCATTTCAACTTCTTTTCCTACTGGTCAGTTTTGGGTTCTGGTTTTAGTTGGTTCATTAAGCAAGTGGAATTTCTATCTGCTCAAGATAACACATTCAATTTAAGACCTCTTCTTAGTGCAACCATATGAATAAATTTGGCCTGATCCAACCTTATTTTTCCCCCCAAACCAACATCTTTAGGGTACATTCCTATGCATTTTCCCCAAGTTTTTGTTTATAAAAATATCCAAAATCTTATAATGCTTTTGATGTATGTGGTAGATACTCACAGGTCACACTTTGTAGCTGATCCTGGAATCCTACCAGAACTTGAATCTGGTTATAAGTCCAGAAGGAGTGATATGTGTTGGAGGTGGATCTTAAAGAGGTTAGCATTCCTCTGAAGGAGATTGACATTATGAGAGGTCATCACAGGTTCTTCATACAAGAAGAGAGTAACCTCCTTAGACAGGGGAGAAGGACTGCTTCTATTGACAAAGGAAGCTAAGAGTGAAGATGAGCTGAATGTGGTGCCATGGAGGGAAGACAAGTTGCATCTCTGTGTCTGTCCATCATGGCTGCTTTCTCCCACTCTCTCTGACTGCAAAAGCCTTCTAAAAGCAATAGTCAGTGCTTTACTTCCACCTTCCAAACCTGACACCAGTTGATATCTTGGTCACTTCTAATCTAGAATTATGTAGGGAAGGAAGTTCTGGGAAATATTTCCCAATTTAACAAAATTGAAAATAGCACCGTCCAATAGAAGGTTCAAATCTTAGTCTCTGGGCAATCCTTTATAGAGTAGGTAGATTCACTTTCTCTCCTGAGGATCTGCCAAAAGAAAATTAACAGTCTTAATACTCCAAGATGAAACTAAGCAAGGAAACTCAAGGAAGAGATGTTTTCTGCTGATGAAGCGGCATATGGCTGTACAGACTTCCACTCTGTCATTGTTCCTGTTATATTATTTATGCAGAATTAGAACATTGTCACTTAAAAATAATTTTTGGCCATGTTTTGGTCAGTACACATGTGAGAAAATACTTTCTCAGATTACTCATATACATACTATGGTCAGTACATCTGGACTACAAGACAGAAGAGGTGGTCTAGGATTGGCTATCACCATATACAGCAACTGTTATAGTATTAAGTTGCTATTTATGATTGAAATACCCAGTAAAAATATATATCTGCTCCTTTACTTTGTCTAAGACAATTTGTTGGATTGTAAATCAGGGGAATTCTCTAGTAGAAAGACAGGGAGATATGTAATTCTAAACATTTTGAATGGTAAATGCCAAGTTTTATTGTGTATTGCACATGTGAATGTGAGTACTAAGCATTTTGAAACAAGCCTCATCTACTACAATATATGCATTTAACTTGAAAATATTACAGAACTTGGCACATGTTAGACAATCAATAAATTCTTGTTAGAGGCATGACTGAATAAATGAAATATGGAATCATAGTGGAAGGTCAAAGTTGAACTCTATAAACTTGGAAGATTAGTTGTTGTGGTTGGTGATGGTAGTTGTAGCGGTTTTTTCCTTTCAAACTATACCTACTTTTTCTTTCTAGGGATTATCATTCTGGTGAGCCATCAGGGCAAGGAAATAAAGTTGGAAATGACTGGTTCTTAGGCGTTTTAAGATAATATTTGCCATGCAAGATCTTCCTTAACATTCATATATGAAGCCCAAGTTCTCTCTCTTCTTCTTAAGGGTATTTAAGATATCCTTAAATTAAGTAGTTACCAATTCAAGAACTTCCCCTCTTACTAAATATATCTGTTAGAAAAATTATAATGAGTCTTTTCTATATTTGTTTACTGTGATCTCCTTTTGTAAGAAACTTCCACTTTGGCTTTATTATTATTTTTAAAAATTATTTTTCTTTAATTTCTAGGTGAGGTTATTTATTTCTCTGCAGACTGTGGTTTAATACCATAGCTAATATAAACCAGATACTAGAAAAGATAATACATACTGCAGTATAATAGTTTGGAGTGCTTTTGTCTGTATTTGCATGTTTTCAAAGATTTAAAGCAATGCTCACAATGCACTCTTACCCTCTTCTCCCATATCTCTTTTCTGCATCTCTCTCATTTGTCATGGAAGGTTCTTTACTTATTTATTCTTCAAAGCAAGACTTTTCCTATCACATTGCTTACTCTGGAAGAAATTAGTGTTTTCTCTGTTCAGGTTTCCCTCTGCATTCACGGTGGTTTCCTATTTCTTGCAGTAATTGTGATGGAGAATAAGCACATGCCTCTTTCCCAACCCCCTCTTAAATGATTTTTTCAAGCTGTAGTGCACCTACTGGCAAGGAGGAGACCAGGGAATCATATGCCCTCCACATTCACCCAAGGATATGAGGGTGGTATTGAACAGCATTTGCTGTTGTCATACTTTAGAGAGAAAAGATTGTGTCCAGATCTTTACTTGGGTCTTTTTGGTCTGGCATAGATGCAAATTAACCTTTCTATTCTGCTTCACTTGAGTGCAACTAGTTACAAGAGGCAGTAACACCACAGTGACCTGATTTCATTAAATAACTGTGAGCAGGTTAAGTAAACCTGAATAATGGCCACTCTGCTACTTGAAAGATTTTTTTAAATTTTTGTAATACTTGATGCTAATAACTGTACATATTTTCCCATTATTTGTTCATTAAGCTATAAAATAGTTCACTATTACAGAATACACTCTGATTATATGTAGTTCATCAATATTGGAAGCCTAATTGGAAGCCATTGATTCATAAGACAGAATTCTGTCTTACGAATTTGAGTCTGAGTCTATTTTACCCCAAATATAGACTAATATTTGAAGAAGGGCATAATTAAATGCCTTTGGCTGCAGTAACTTTCTATTTTAAACTTGCCAGTTCTTTCATTTTTTGATTAGTATATACCATTATTAATGGCAATAATGTATATATATTGGACTGACTTCTTATATAATCTCTGTCCTTCCTTCACTGCTTGCATAGAACTATTGAGTTCATTGGTTATTCCTCACATTTGAAACATTTAGCTATAGCTTTTGGTTCCTTGTAAGTACTTCTACCTTTGCTTCTTGAGTAACACTCTTCCTCCTACTCTGTAAAACAATGTTTTATTATATGTTAACAATGGCCTTCCAAAGTAAATATATCATCAGTAATATTTTCAAACTAATGTCTATTAATTCTATCTACTACAAACAAAAGAGAATAATTCCTGACATATTCTGTGCTTGTACACAAAACATTGACACTTGTGACAGACTAAAACAAAATATAGTTACACATTAAAAACAAATCTAAACATACTCTTTTCCCTTCTTGACTGAAATCCAAATCTGCAATTCAAACTTATGCTGAGAATAACTGATTTCTATTAGTTATAATTCAATCTATAGGAATATTAATAGGTGCAGCAATGATAAGTTAGAATAAACATAGATGACAGGTAAGTCTTTTAACATAAATTGAATCACTTCAATAAAAAATTAAATAGCACGTGTTAATCCCCCCAAAATAATTTTTTGTTGAAAATTCATAACAAGTTCTGTTGCTTCCTAAAGGCTACCTGAACACATCGTGAAAGTTCTATAGATCATAGTGCAATGAAGTAAGAGTGAGTAATAACCACTGACTAGAGAAACTTGTAGAATAAATCTATTTAATTGCATATTTAAGATGAGCTTTGCTTCTGTGTGGGGGGAGCAGAGTGGAATGCCCTATCACAAACCCAATAGCGCCAGTGTCAGTGAGCTGTGTGAGTTGTCTCTATGGGTTGTAAATTGGATCCCCTCAGTGACCAGTTAATGTTTTCTGTATTTACGGCAGCATTTCTGTTTTTCACAGCCACCAGGGCACTTTGGCAACATAAAAATTTAAAAATAATTTTTAGCAATCATACCGTGCCAATTTTTTATAGTTAAAGGGGCTCATTTAAATTGGAAAACCTGCTAGTCTGAAATTTTCATCTGAAGGATTACCACCAGCCAGAGCTACTTGTCTGATGAGGGTTTCACATGGCTTATCTAATGTGAAATCTCCATGTGGTATATAGTTTCATTAAACGGTGATCAAGAATACATTAGTTCAAAACAAGAAAAGGCAATGGAGCTTAATCCGCCAGGCATCTTGGCGCAACAACTTTAAAAGAGTTATTGAAGTGAAACAATTTGAGAATTAAAAGTCTTCCACTTATACAAGACTCCTGTCAAAAGCCTAAAAGTCAGCCTTTCCTTTTTCTGTTTTCTGTTTGTATACCAAAAAAAAAAAAGCCCCTGAAAGAATATTTTGAATGTTATAAAGGCAATAAAATGCATATATCAGTGAAATAACCTAATCTATTAAAAAGCAGACTTTATCAAGATAGAAAAATAAAGTGGTAGATAATGCAGAAGTAAACAGAGAAATATATTCTTAAGAGAGAAAATATGAGAAACGAGTGTTGATGTGATGTAATGAAAACCGAGATTTATCTGGCTTATATTTATGTTTTAAAACAGTGCTATTAGCTTCTCCTACTTAATAATTGATCATTAAACCAAATGTTCACATCACAAATATACTATTTGAAGAGATATTGGGATATACTCAGGATTCATATGTGAATATAACACAAATGTTGATGATTTTCCATTTTAATGCATAGGAATTAGCAATAATATTAAATGATGGTAGTTATACTTTTCTATATATCACAGTAATGTATAATATAGCTGTAACTAACTAAATATTTATAAAATTAATTTAATATGTAGTGTTGATACTTATAGTGAGAGACTATGCATACATTCCTTTGATCTAACTAATCATTTTCATCCATTAGCCCTGATGAAAAATGTATTAGCTTATGTCAGGAAATCTCAACTCCCAGCACCAAAGATTAGAAAGATTTCTCAATATGCTTTAGCACAAGGTGTAAAGAGTGACATTTTAAAAGTGTTATTTCAAATATATTTTGAATGAAGAGGTTGAAATTTGTTATATTGGGCTATAGTATAAAAGATAAACTTATAATTTGATTTTCTAAAATTTAATCTTATTGTAGTACTGTAGAAAAATTACAATCATTTGAATTTAAAAGATCAGCTTCCAGAAATATCTGCCACTAAATACTTATTTTTCTACTTGTTATTCAGCTTGGATTTAAAGATACTATAAAGTGCATACTTCCCTACATTTCTCCACCAGTGTATTTCAACCTTAATCTTGAAGGAACTGTGTCTAATGGTGTAAAGATATTTCAGGTTATGTGTTATTTCATCTGAGTTCTTTGTGAAAAGTGATATATTCCATGATAAAACTGAGAGTTATAAACATTTTTTAAAATCTCAAACAGTATGTGTCAGCTACTTTGCATTTTTGCTTTTTTCTTGCATGACACAAACCCCCAAATTCTGTGACTTTTTATACTTCTTTTACATATAGGCTCCAAATTTTGAGCGTTTTTAGTGTAGTATAAGGTGCTATAATTATAACATTCCCTTATTATCTGGTGTGGTGTTTGCCACTAAATAATATTTTAGCTTAGAGATTTTTATGAGCAGTCATTTTTTTCTTGATATGCTATTTGCATATATTTCCCTATTTTGTTGTCTGATAGCCTTTCAAAGAAATTAATAAAGTTCATGTAGTTGGCAGCAAGTATAGCAACACAGAATTTAGGCACTCCCTAAATTCAATCAGAGTTTAGATAAAACACAGACTATATTAATGTATGGGCGCTGTTATAACCTCTATTAATATAGTTGAAAGCCGTCAAGCACCAGTGACTCTCAGAAACATAAAAAAGTTTGTATTAAAAATCACTGAACAGTACAAAAGTGAGAACAATACATATAAATTAAATTCAACGCTCAACTTTATAAAACACCTTTCTTTATAAAAGATGGCCTATGTTTACATGCATTCCATGTTACAGTAAATACAAGGTTTTTAACTGGGAGTACTCAGATGTTTAGGGCTTACGCTATGATTTTTCTTCTTAGGTTAAAAGAATAAGAATTTTTACCCAAAATACTAAGGTACTTTTATTTCCATAGTTTTAGGGGCCCTTTTAAAGGAAGTTAGTAATAAGAATGGCAATATTTACTGTTGTCTGCATTTGAGTGGTTCACAGCTGAGCACTCCTCTTGTGTATTCAGTGACAAATGGCAATCACTTTATCATTTATCTTATGACAAATAGCAGATTCAGCCACAAACTGCTGGCCGTAGCAAACTTACAGGATGAAGTTCTTTATTGTTTATGGTCTGTGGGTTGATGTATTCATGCCTTGTTTATTTGTGAAATGAACAAAAATCAGTAAGCAGGCATGAACAGAAATTTGGCCACGCAATCAATTGTACTTTTTTTCCTCCAGTCTTCCAAGGACCTTACAAGGAATTCGCTGAACTAGGTCTAAGCTGTAAGCTGCCTTTAGAAAAAAAAAAAGTCATTAGAGGATGCACCAAATTGTGACATTATGCCCTTAAGCCAAAATAACACTGAATGGAGTTCCTACCTCGCATTAACCTCCTGAATAAGGGTCTTAAATTTGATAGCAAGCTATTGTCATAGACAAGTGGCATAGGCCAAGAGTAAAAGGAAATTACCCCACTATGCTCTCACAATTTAAGCAATACGTTAAAGTTTTTACTCTTTGTTTCATACAGTTAAAGGAAATTTGCAAACCAACTTTGTCCATCAATGTAAATTGTACCTGAATGGCATACTATGTTGTGATTGCGTGTATCCTTAAGATTATTATTAATTTAGCTCATCTAATTGATATATAAGGAAATATTGAAGTAGGTCACATTCTATGACATGTTTGAGATTGAAATGTGTGATTCTGAATAATAACAGTAGTGCATTTCTAAAAATTCTAACAATACAATAGACAAAAGAAAATGTAATTTTTCATTTTAAGTCTATTTTTTCCAGCATGTCTTTGAGAAACTCAGTATGACTTATTGGATTATATTTTATCACTAGTGCACCTTTTTAAATCATTGTGATACATTATACTAGATCAAATGAAATGTATCAAAATTACTGATCTATTGAGTTAACAGTGAAAAAAATTACTAATAAAGGTAATACTATTAATTAACAAGTATTAACATTGGGCGAAGATTTTCTTTTTTCTTTTCTTTAAGGATAAATGGAAATAAAGAAGGACCTTGTTATATATGAATAGAAAAAATAAGGTACCTATAGACAATACAGAATAAAATTTCATATCTAGACCACTGGTAGCAAATCAGCAAAATAAAGTAGTAACATAAAAGATTTTGCTAATTTTCAAAACTCAGCAGGAAAATGTGATGTTCTGGGGTAAAATAAATGATGGACTCATTTAATAAAAATTTAATGTAAATTTATTTTTAAGTTATAGTCTTAAGTGCTTTGCCTAAAAGTCATTTGACACATAGTCCAAAAAAAAGAAATGATTGATTGTTTTTATTTGAATAGCCTCCAAGCAAATGTCTGTAAGTCCCATATTTTGATGTTATAAAAAGCAGGTATTGGCATTTAATATATTTGTTATTATTTATATCTTAAAAAACTTTCTTCCGGAAAAAAACAAACCAAAAAAAAAAAATCTGTCCACTTTATGTCCATGAAGTTTGTAGACTAGTGGTGTTAAAACTAATATTCTGAAAGGAAACTGAAGTTAGATGTCCAGAAAAAGCTATTATGCAGCTCTGAGATTTGCATATGCTATCTGCTTGGCTCATCAGAGGTGAATGATAGTTTCCACTGCACTTAGTTACAAGCCAATCTAGATGCAGTTATTTGCATAAACAATTTGATTGGTAAGCATTGCTCTATATCTCTGTGTTGAAAACTTTTAGGGGAAAAGAGACTACTTTGCTATTCCTTTTTACCTACTAGGGGGATATTTCTTTTGTGTTATGACAGAAAATAGAATGGAAGACAAAGGAAAATGATATACAGATAAAATGTGATCAAAAAGTTAATACAACAAAAAGACAATGCATAGTTTATTTAATATTATTTGTATTAAGACTAATAAACTTATTTAATAAAATTATTCTGAAAACAGAAAAATCATAAATAAACCCAGATTCATAATTCAACCATTAGTATTTGGATTAATTTTCATGTTCTTTTTCCTCTGTATTTTTACAAAGCTCCAATGATTGTGTACTTGTAATTTTATACATTTTTTTGCTTAGCAGTAGATCATTTTTCATGCTGCTACATATTCCTTAAAGCAATATTCTTTTAGTAGTTCATTGAGGAATATATATTCATTAAATGGCTCTTGAATGACTAACACATGCCAGACACTGTTGAAACATGGATGTAAAATTGTTACTACTATGCCTCTGACTGCATTGAGCTTAGAGTCTAGACAGAAGAATGGAATGAGAAAACCCACCAAGTACAGGGTGGTAAACATGGGAAGCTTCAGACAGGTCAAAAAGGAGCAGCAGCTATATCAAAATAGAGGGCCATGGAGGGTTTCCCCAAGAAGATGACTTTGATCTAAATTTTTAAGAATAGATAGGAGCTAGCCATGTAGAATCAGTGTATGATACAAGTTGGGATAATATTTTTTTTTTT
>VBSM01003157.1:20337984-20429467 GCA_008086735.1 Cheirogaleus medius | reverse complement strand
TTTTTAGTTGGTCAATTAATTTCTTTCTATTTTTAGTAGAGACAGGGTCTTGCTGGTTTTGAACTCCTGACCTCGTGCGATCTGCTCGCCTCGGTCTCCCAGAGTGCTAGGATTACAGGCGTGAGCCACCGAGCCCGGCTGGGACTGATTTCAAATCTCTGTTCTGTGATTTCGCATGTGTGGGATCTTGAGCAATTAATTTAACTTGTCTGTATCTCAGTGTAGTTTTCTGGCAAAAGTCAAGTGTAGTCCTGCTTACTCAGAGTGCCATGATAAGCACTTTTCAAATATTATCTCTTTTATTCTAGTCTTTCGATTTGGTTGTAAAACTCGAGAATAAAAGCAAAATGCTAAATGGTGTGAGCAGAAAGTTCCACACCAAGCTAGGGCACGCTGAATAAAGAAATCTGTGTAGTATCAAGTGTTCTCATCAATGTAAGACACAAAGGAATAATAATCACTGTAGAAGCTTTAGCTAGAAGAGGCAAAGATATGTCAAGAAATGGAGAGAAATAATATTTTTGCGCTTTTAATAAAATTAAGTACCAGACAGAAAGAAAACTAAGAAATAATAGAAATAATGGGAATGCTTATGCAGGGAAATTCAAACTTTAGAGGTTGTCTAACTTTAAGAAACAAAGTCTAAATCCTAAGGGAGGACATGTGGGACAGATGGCATCTTCTCTTCATTTCAGCCCTCATCCAGTTACTATTTAAAGCCATGGAACCTACACTTTTGAAACTTTTGGGAAAGGGCATAATAACATTGCTCAAAAAAATCCTATATGGTTTGTGGAAGAAGGAAATAGCAAGTAATTAGAAGTTTGTATAAAATTGAAAGCTACTCTAAAATATTGCAAGGCTTTTATTTCAAACAGTGAAAATGAGCAGAATTGTATATAATGACCATTATTGGAAGATTAATTTGACATTCTCCAAAGTATAGAATTATGAAATAGGAAGAATATGTGTGAGTTATTAAGAATCTTAGATTATTTGTTAGGACCTAGAAAGACCAAAGCATATCTCAGTTAAGGAAATATTTTAATGTGTAAATTCCTTTATATGTGAAACTAAAAGAATTATACATCCTTAATTAAAAGCAACAAAAACTTCAACAATTAGGGAACAAAAAAGATATACATGATGAAGCAAATGTGTTTTGTTAAATACATTCTAAGATAGAATAAACTTTGAAAATGACCCCCCAGAAGCCATAGATCTTTTAGAAGGCAAAAATATAACCAAAATGCAGTTGAGAGGATATGAGCATAATAAAATAAAATACTATCTAAAAACACCGGTGTTGTATGTGAATCTCTTGGAGAAGTAAGGCCATGAGATTTGTTCAAAGTAGAATACCCCTAGTAAGTAAGATTTCAGTGGTTAGGAAACAGCATGCCTATAGATTTTGAAACATATATTATAGATATAATTATAAATATAAGAACGTATATATTTTCTTGATTATTTAGCTTTGATTCAAACTATCTAAGCATATTTTTGTTTAATTTATATATTCACATATTTCATATTTATATTTTATTTATTTAGATTTATTTGACTGTATAACATAAATATATAATAAGTACATTTTAAGGCTATTTGAATCATGAATTTTCCAGGGACAAGAGATTTTTTTCAACTACTTTCATAAATAGGAATACCTCAGAGGTCAAGGACAGACATACATAGAAAAAGAATATCAAATGATATTAATTATATTATAAAAGAATAATACTCTTGTTTTAAAGAGAGAATCATGGCATGAGTGCATAGACGTAGTTTAAATATCAAAAATAAAATCAATAGTATAGCAAATTCAATTCATTGCCAGCCATTGTCCTGGCACTAGAGATACAGAGAGCTAAGGAAATCGTGAGCCTGCCTTAGGAGAATTCCTTCAGCTCCACTATATTCCAAGACAAGCCATTCCTCCCTGCATTTTCCCCAATAGCATGTCAACTGTAACCCCAACATAGCTAGATGCTGAGGTGTTTGGCTCCTTTTTAATTAGCAGCACAAGCAATTGCAGGTACTGTCAGAAACACAAACTCAAACTCTATAGCTACAAAACCCTTACTGAATGAAACAGTATTTGGTCAGAATTGTTATTCAGTAATCCATTCTTTTAAGTAACATAAAATCTCTTCTTGAGTTAAATCAGACCAGCAGAAAGTTGTTCCTGATCATGTGTTATCTATTCTCTATAGAATTACTTCCCTGAGGGTCACTATAAGAAATGGCTCTGATGAAACTCATTGTTTTGTTCACTATAAAGAGGATGTCGTCCATTAAATTCACAATATCTACTTTAGGACCAGATATTTCTGTCAGGTGTAAGTATCAGGAATAGTGAGTAGTATTTATCCTGCAGATTCTGTTTGTTTGATCTTCAGGGCACTGAATTGACTGGGTTTCCCTTTTAATAGTGTCTGCTGGAAAGCTCAGACTTGTATTTGTGACTTGCTTGCAGGAAGTAGATCGGTTCTATTTTATGTCCAATGCTTGATTATTGCTTTCTTTTTTTCCTCAGCTAGTTTCAATGTATTTTTTCTGTTGTGTTGGTTCTGTAAATGGATTTGAATCCTGTTCAGCATGGAGTTGGAAAGAGAGAAAAAAAGAAAGATAGATTCTACTATATATAAAATACTGTAATACAGAGATAAGTAAAACAGGAATCTTCCTTCAGTCAACTTATAGTCTAGGATGGATAAGTGATTCATAGAACCATAATATAAAGGTGAATGAAGTTATCATAAGAATGGTCAGAATAACTCAATGCATTATTAATAAACTGAAAACATCCATTTAATTCGTTCTCTTGCCAAGCCAAGAAATAAATCTCCTACTTTTATGACAGAAAAATTTGAGCTATATTAAGCAGTTTCTATATGCACTATAAAATTGGTTTTGTAACAATTTGAATATATTATCCATTTCCATCAATCTATATTTATATCACTTAAACTTCTATTTGTAATTTTAACATGTAGTTATTTACTACGGTACTTTTTATTTTTCTATTAACCAATATGTACAGATTGCTGGAATTTCTTCCACAGCTGACATAATTATGTTGTGCATATAACACCCAAATATTTCAAAAGCTGTAGTTTATAGATTTTACATTGTACTTTGTAGAGTAATCACTTCATTTTGTGATTATTAAAATTAAGAAATTAAAAGAACTCTAAAAGAGAAAACACCCCTCTTACATCAGAACAAAAGAACAGAAACATTTATGCTCATAGGTCTTCCTTGTTATCCTGTTCCAATATTTTATAAATAAAGACTTAACACAGGTGATTCTGGGTTACAGGGACCCTTGAACTCCCTAGCATCAGACACTTCATGCATGGATTGTGAGAGTAGCTGAAAAAGGACGTTTTCCTGAGGAAGTATTTCGTGGCTTTCCTCATCTTCTGCAAAGTAGAGAAGACACTTCACAAAACAAATGCCTGGGATGTAGCACAAAACATGACATCTTTGTACTTAATGAATTTCATGGCTGGTATTTGTTTTGAGGAAGAGAGATCAGCTGGTATATGTGGCTGCAGAAATTGAGGAAGGTCTGGCTTGCTATTTAAGTTGAATATTATCTTTATGCAATAATGCATAGAGGTGGTCCTTCATCTGGTCACCAAAAGAAACCAGATCTCATTTAACAATGACTTGAGCGTGACAATACTGGCTTTTATGTCCCTAAAATAAAATGATCATGTTATTGTACATTTCCATACTATAGGGACAGAGCATTGTTTAGCTATCCTAAGGCTTAAAATCTGACATGTGCAGACAGGAAACAGCACACTGCTATCCAGCCTCTCAAACAAATATTTTTATAAGAATCTTAAGCTAAGAGTTGGAATCTGACAGAAGGAATTTAAAAGCTGGTTATATTCAACCACCCCTCTGTATTATATTTCAGTGTAACCCTTGATTCATTATTTCTGTCAACTTTCTAATTCTTGTTTTTGGGTAATAGACCAAGAATAGGTTGTTAGAGAATGACACTTGAAGTTAGTGACATGAAACCCAGGTCTTTGCCTCCTGGTTATAGAAGCAGAATTCTTTCTAGTGACCCACCACATTCTGTACTTCCACAGTGTTTAAGCATTTCCAACCAGCCAAATTTTTCTATTATCAAAAATCAGTTAACTGCATGATTTACTCAGGCTGATCTCACTAGCTTAAATCTCCCAGTAAAATGTATCCCTAAGAGGAATGAATTGTTAAATTAGCTGAAATTGCATTTTTGAGAAACTGAAACAGGTGTGATTTGAATGCACATTTTACTTAGGTTTTAATGCTTGATAGAGAAAGAAACTTAAATAGCTCAAAAGAGTGTATTCTCCTTGCAAATTTCCTTAACTTACCCACAATCTTAGCTATGTGGGCCTAATGCTCTGTTTTGATGCAGCGACTTAATTATTAATAAAATGCTTTGACCTATTGGGCAATAGCTACTGCCTGTCTACCCAGATATAAGTGACCATTTTAGCCTTATGATGTAAAATAATCATATGCTCTTTAAATACTCTGAACAATAGCTGTCAAAAACCGTAACTGATTCTAGGCTGAGTAATTTGATAAATACTACTTAAACATTTGAATAACTGAATTGCATGCTATATTTTTAACTGGGCTTATTTTATTTTTTGCATTTAGAAAATATTTTGGGTGCAAATAAATTCTGTCTGGTCAATATTTTTACAAACTAAGAGTAATTGTTTGTAAATAATAACAGAGATCTGTGTTCTTACCTTTTTTTTACCTTTAAGAAATATTAAGTAAGTTCAGCTGAAAGAACAAAACTATATGCATTACCAAAATCTCAGTCAATATGATAGTTGTATTGCTAACTCATATTTCAAATGCTCTTGCTTAAGATGAGCTATTTAACTTTGTATCTGTGAATTTTTTAATATTTATTTTAATAACTTTGATTTTATATAAACACAGTCAGAAAATACTGAATTTTTTCAGTTTTGAAAAAAATATTTTTAACTTGTTAGCAAGTATTTTCTTTACTTGTTCAGTGTTTCGTGTTGTCTAAACCAGCAGTTTTGAAAGTGTGGTCTACCAGCCCTTGGGGGTCCACAAATCCCTTTGTAGGGAGAAAGGGTCTGCAAACTATTTTCAAATAATACTAAGATATCTGTCATTTTCACTGTCTTGACATTTGTGCTTATGGTGCAAAAACAATGGTGAGTACAACTGCCAATACTGTAGCGTGAATCAAGGCAATGCTACCAACAGTATTCATTGTTATTTCTCACTGCCAGGCACTTGCATAGCCAATTTTAATGAAGAGTTTACTTGGGGTTATAGCAAGTATTAATTGTATTAAATCCCAACACTAGAGTACATGTCTTTTTAATATTCTTTGTGATGAAATGTGAAGTACACATAAAACACTGCTGTATACCAAAGTAGGCTGTCTCTAGGAAAAGCACTTGTGTGACATTTGGAGTTGTAAATTGAACTAGCCACTTTTTTTTATAGAACATCATTTTTATTTAAAAGAACAATTGACAAGCAAACTGGTTATTCAGACTCAACCATTTGATATACATTTTCTTGAAAATGAACAAAATGAGCCCGTCACTTCAAATAAAACAAGTTATAATATTTATTGCCCATGAAAAAAATTGAGCTTTCAAGTGAAAATTTGAATTTTGGAAAGCTTATACAGTCATCCTTCAGTACCCATGGCGGATTGGTTCTAGAACCCCTTGCAGATTCCAAAACTCTTGTATGCTCAAGTCTCTGACATAAAGTGGCATAGCATGTGCATATAACCTATGCACATCCTTTTGTGTACTTAAAATCATCTCTAGGGTATTTATAATACCTAATGTAATGTAAATGCTATGTAAATAGTTGTAATACTGTATTTTAAAATTTGTATTATTTTTATTGTTGTATTATTTTTTTACTTATATATTTTTTCAAAAATTAGTTGAAACTATGGATGCAGAACCCATGGATAAGGAGGGCAGACTGTATATGCCATTGGGAGCTTGACAGCTTTCCAAAACGTAAAGACTTTTCTAATGACATAAACGTGATATTAACAAATGTGAATTTTTGATATTGCATAAAGAATGTATCGATATTTGGAAGATCTGCATAACTCTACAAACTAATGTTTTCAAAATAACCAATGCATGACTTTACCAATGGCTTTTAATTTAACAGTCTGAAAAAGCTCATTGATATGACTTCTGAGTCCAAATTTCAAATGACATTGAATGACCACTTGCTGAGTTTTGGCGTAATATCAAAGAAAAATTTCCACAATTATATGAAAAATCTCTGAAAATACCCTGCTATTTCCAGCCACATATTTACGTGAGGCTGGATTTTTTCCAAATACTATAACCAAAATAATATATGGCAATATACTCAATGTAGAAACAGTTAAGAGAATCTGTCTCTTTTTTACTAGGACAGATATTAAAGAGAATTGAAAAATGTAAAAGTGCCACTCTTGCCACCATCTTTTTACTATGGAAGATAGTTATTTTCATAAAATATGTTATTATTGTTATTTTTAATGAATTAATACATATTTCCTAATTTCTCAGTTTTCATTTCCAAAATGGTAAATATCAATAGATATAACCCATATGATCAAAAGCCCTTTGGGTTCCTAGATAATTTTTAGTTAGTGTAAATGGATCCTGAGAACAAAAAAGTTTGAGAATGATTGACGGAGACAAATTTCACCCATGTAAGAAACTCAGTTCAGATCATAAATTCTTTTATAAACTGATGGAAGCAGGTGTGTGGCAAAGATCAGCAATGTATTCAGTTGCAGCTATACATGTTCTAATATAGAGTTAATATTATTTCAAAGCAATTTTCACACTTTCCATAGATGCAATTGCTCTCATGCCATAAGGTATGAAAAATCACTGCTGCACAGTAGCATACTTTTAAATGATGCAAGACTTAACTAATACTTGGTAAAACAAAATTCTGATACCAAAGAAGTATTTTGCTTGTTTAGTACTTTTTGATTCATGTAATTAGTTTTGGCTGCCAAATTTTCATGACTAGTCAACATTATTATTTTCATATCAACTGCAAGTCATTTCGTTAAAGAATAGCTATAGCAATTCAGTAAAGTCAAAGTTCATGGGAAAAAAAGAATACTGAATAGCAGAATTGATTTATAGCATATGAAATTTGATCATCCAAAGCAGTTGACTCTTATGTCCTTTCTATCAATCACTTGACTTTTTAATAATAGCTGATAAGCAAATATATAGACCATAATTCAATAAGAAAATAAATTCTTATTCCATCTTGTATATTAGGGCAGTGTTTCTTTATTTTCTATGTTATTAGTATTGCTTTAGAAATAGTACCAAGCACATATGGAAATGAAACCAGTGTCATAGGATTGGGACTATGTGTATGGATCTCCTGTACTCTGGGTTAGTGATTGAGTACTGGCAAAATATATGTTAATATATTTTAACCCTTGACTTCTGAAAGTTTAATATTGAAGATTATATTAAAAAATTATGTTGAAAATATTATTTGAGCTACATTTATAGTTCAGATTGATTGTTATTATACATCAGGTTTGACAAATTCTTATTTATAGTAAGTCTCTAGGCTTAGTATGGTAAATCTACTTACTTAAGGTAAATATGAATGGAACTTTAGAATGATTCTAAACCTCTACTTTCTAAATAGAATTAAGAGATGATTCCTGTCAATTCCTGCCCATAAGAAACTTTTGAGGCAATTTGATTTTCAAGAAGCCCAATGAGGACTCAATTTTATATCTATGTCATACAAGTAGTAAGGCTGTAAGTAAAAGAGAGAATATAAGCCTTGTAAGAAAAAGTTGAAAAATTATAGGAGAGATAATAGATTTTTATATATTGTGTAGAGCTAAATTTTAATAGGATGTAGAAAAATTTTCTCTACCCCTCCACATGTTTAGTTTTCATTGGTCTTGGTGTTTATGTGCTAGCCTAAGAAGTATGATGTGGAAATTGTGCACAGGACATGGGTAAAATGCTTTGTATACTTTTTAAAAATAAGCTTTCCATGTTCTAAAGGCTGTCCTTAATAGAACTTTACTTTTCTAGGGTCTATAGTTGTTGATCATTTAACTCTGCTCTTCTTTTATTCCGGAGTTTCATTCTTCTTTCTGTTCCCTATTCACTTAAATCTCTGAGTAGCTTGTGGTTGAAATCCTGCTCTTTTAAGTCATATATCTGACAAGGTTAGAAAAGTTGACATATTTTGTAGTTTTAGAAATGCTATTTTGAGGATTTTTTACTTCTGAAAAAATGAAATTGTTTTTTCAAATTTATATATTTTAGAGATATTGTGACCATTCTCTTTACTTTTTGGCATGTGGCAATCTACAAAAGGTAGAATTAGCCAGAGTAATTTTACGGAATGTATAATGAAGAGCCAGGTGAATGAGAATTTAGAAAGCATGAGGTATGTGAAGAGGAAATAGTACAGTCACTTACTTGGAAAGTGTCATCCAAGTCCCTAAAACCAAGAATAGTAGCTGAAGACTCAGACTCCCTAGAAAGAGAAACAAACATTTGATCCAAGATGCTTCTTCAACTAAAACCGGATCCAGGAGAGGTACTAAATAAGGATTTTGTTCTGTGGCAAATGATGTTGAACTTTAACTAGGAAATGAATAGAATCCTCAGCCCAGGATCAAAGTATTCTACTTTCTTGATGAACAGGGTGTTGAGAGAAATAACTTTGTCATTGACCTGCATCCTATGATTAAAGGAGACCATAAAGAAAAGAGAATATTAACCAAATATTAGGACTATGAAAGTTCTACTTGTCTAAGGCAAGATTGAGTAAAATCATATGAATATCTTTTAAATATATATATATTTACAAAATAAAATAAGTAATACTTGTAATGGCTTGCACTATAGGTATTTTTTAATGGAATCATTCAGATTGTTTATCAACAAGGTTGCTAAAAAGGCATATACTTCAAGGGAAAAAAAAGGAGACGTCTATGAACACAAATTCAAATGTTTATTTCAATTCAAGAAAATATAATTCAATACCTTTCATTTGCTAAACACTGTGCTAGGAGTGAGATATGAAGATGAATAATGCATTTTAATCTCATATAAATTATATGCCAGAATTAGATCTTTGGAAGTGGATGTTTCCCTCCCAGCTATCTTGAGTCATTGAAGCAGAAACTCACTTGTACAGGAAAATGAAGGTGAGTAGCTGTCCTGAAGGCTGTATTCGAAGGATTTTTCTCTCTTGAATCATGACTTTGGGCTCTGTCTTCTTCTTTGAGGAACTGTAACTCCTGCCAACTTTCAAAAGAGAGAGTAAAAGGCATTTGTTGTAAGATAACCACTGGCTTACTCTGATGACAGGAATGCTGTCATTACTGAATCAAGGTGTCATCTATTCTGCTAGAAGTTTTCTGGATAGGCAAGATTTGAATATCTACTCCAAAAGATAATTTATGTCTTTACAAAAGCTCCTTATTCTCACCCCCAGATAGATACTGTTTAAATGAGAACAAACATATGTCTTAAAATTAGTGTTAGTTGGGATAGGCTGAGCAATGGTCTCCAAAGAGCTCCACATCCTTATTGCCAGAACCTGTGCATGTAAGCTTACATGGCAAAAGGGACTTTGAAGCGGTGATTAAATTAAGGATTTTGAGATGGAGAGGATGGAGAGATTATCGTGGATTATATGGTGGGCTCTATATGTAATTGCAAGTGTCCTTATAAGAGAGAGGCAGAGAGATTTGACAATAGAACGAAAAAGGTGACATGACAATGGAAAGTGAGAAGCAATGTGGGGCCACAAGCCAAGAAAACAAATGCTTTTCCCAGAGCCTCCAGAAAGAACTAGCTCTGCTGGCATCTTTATTTTAGCCCCCTAAAACCCATTTTAGATTTTTGACCTTTGAAACTATAAGAAAATAAATTCACATTGATTTAAGCCACTATGTTTGTGTTAGTTATTATAGCTGCATTAGCAAACTAATACCATGATGTTCACTAAATTAGCATAAGGCAGGGATGAAGATGTCCTATTTTTTATCCTCACAGTAATTTTCTAAACAGATGAATTAGATGACATGATCTTCAACAACACAAACAAATGCAAATACCTGGCGAATTATTTATTATTACAATTAGTTTTTAGACTTTTGCCCTTCATTACACAGGGCACAGAGTGCTTATGGCTCACAAGTGTATAACTGTGACCCATCACAAGTTAGCCATATGGCCTCTATTATTCCATGCTGAAGAATCTATTGTTTATTCATAAGAACTATGTTCTTATGAAAAGGTGAGTTACTTCTATTATGCATACTAATTATTAAAAATTATCATATGACAATTAGCTGTCCTCATCCTGTCACAAAACAGTAAATACTGTCAGGTTGTCAGCCCATAAACCTACTGCATAAAAATGATTCACTTTCAGTAACTAAACTACTTTTTAACTTGGAGGTAAGACTGGTACTTCCATAAACACAAATTTATTTTAAATATTTTCTTCCAATTTCTAGCCTTCATTCTGACAGTATCTTGTAAAAAATTGTAAAAACTTGTAAAAAATATTCTTAGGCAGACACTTTAGTGTAGAGAAAATTTGCTAGTCATAGAATACGAAGCATAATAGTGTGGGGCACAGAGCAAGATGGAGGAATAGAAACCTCCAGCAATGTCCTTGCACACAAACACCAAATTCAATAATTATCCATGCAAGCAAGAACCTTCAGAAGAACCAAAAATCAGGTAAGCAATCATGCTACCCGGTTTTCACATTATATTGAGGAAATAGGCACTGAAGAGAGCAAAAAAGACAATCTTGCATTGCCTATGACACCCTTGTCCCATTCCCCGACAGTGAGAGAGAAAATCTGTGTGTCCTGGGGAAGGAGAGAGAAGTGATTGTGGGACTTTGCATTGAAACCCAGGCCCTCTCCGGCACTAAGGAACACAGTACAGGACAGAATTCTCCTAGTGCCACAGAGGGAGAATTTAGAACAACTTGGCCAGAGACAAATCCTCTGCCCTGGAATATGAGTTCTTTTTTTTTTTTTTTTTTTTTTTTTGAGACAGAGTCTCAATCTGTTGCCCGGGCTAGAGTGCCATGGCATCAGCCAAGTTCACAGCAATCTCAAACTCCTGGGCTCAAGCAATCCTACTGCCTCAGCCTCCCGAGTAGCTGGGACTACAGGCATGTGCCACCATGCCCGGCTAATTTTTTCTATATATTTTTAGTTGGCCAATTAATTTCTTTCTATTTTTGGTAGAGACAGGGTCTCGCCCTTGCTCAAGCTGGTCTCTAACTCCTGAGCTCCAATGATCCTCTCGCCTCCCAGAGTGCTAGGATTCCAGGCGTGAGCCACCACACCTGGCCTGGAATATGAGTTCTGGCGAGGCCACCACTAACTGACAAAAAGCAACCTGGAGCCTGGACTAAGTTTGTGAGGCAGTCATGCAAAAAAGACTGCAGTCCTTGGGCAATTCCTGCAGTTGTGCTGGCTCAGAGCCAGTGGATTTGGGGTGCACATAATCCAGTGAGACACAAGTGGCAGCCAAGCCAGTGCCTGTGTCATCCTTACCCCCAACTATAGACAGTAAGGATTAGGGAGTCTTCTTCCACTTGGGGAAAGCAAAGGGAAAAGTTCAGAGGACTTTGTTTTACAACTTGCATACCAGCTTAGCCAAAGTAAAATAAAATACTAAGCAGACTCCTGAAGCCAGGTCTTAGTTTCTGGAAGGCATTTTTATACTCACCTAGGGCCAGAAGGAAACATGCTGCCCTGAAGAGAAAGAGCCAGTCCTGGAAGAATTCACCACCTGCAGACTAAAGAGCCCTTGGGCATTGAATAAACATCAGAGGTAGCCAGGCAACAGTCACAACAGGCCTTCAGTGAGACTGGACTGGCTTCAGGTTTGACCTGGTGCTGGTGGCCAGGAGGGTGTTCCCATGTCACTCCTTTCCCCAATTTCAGCAGCCCAGCACAAGGAGAGAAGGAAGGGAGTGAGAGACGTTAACTGGAAATCCAGAGAATTCTCCCATATATTATCCAAGTCCACCAAGGCAGTACCACCAGGAGTCTGCAAGCGTCACAGCATTACTGGGCTTGGGGCATTTCCAATATTGATATGGCTGCAGTGACCAAAGACTTAGATCATAACACTCAATTCCCTTAGAATATCTGGAAAGCCTTCTCAAGAAGGACATGCTCAAACAAGCCAAGACTGTGAATAGTAACATAAATATCTAACTCTGCAATCCCCAGACATTGACAAATATCCACAAGCATCAAGAACACCCAAGAAAACATGATCTCACCAGATGAACTAAATAAGGTACCAGTGACCAATCCTGGAGTGATAGAGATATGTAACCTTTCAGACAAAGAATTCAGAATAGCTCAATGAACTTCAAAACAACAGAAAGAAGGAATTTTGAAGCTTTCAGAGAAATTTAACAAAGAGATTGAAATAATAAAAAAAAAATCAAGCAGAAATTCTGTGAAGCTTAAGAATTCAACTGACAAACTGAGAAATGTATCAGAGTCTTTCAACAGCAGAAATGACCAAGCAGAAGGAAGAATTAATGAGCTTGAAGACAGTCAGAAGAGCAAAAAGAAAAAAGAATACAAAAGAATGAAGCATGCCTACAAGATCTGGAAAATACCCTTAAAAGGATAAATCTAAGAATTATTAGCCTTAAAGAGGAGGTAGAGAGAGAGAGAGAGAGACGAGAGAGAGAGAGAGAGAGAGAGAGAGAGAGAGAGAGAGAGAGAGAGATTGGGGTAGAAAGTTTATTCAAATAAATAATAACAGAGAACTTTCCACACCTGGAGAAACATATCAATATTCAGGTACTAGAAGATCAATATCAAGCAGATTTAATCCAAACAAGACTACATTAAGGCATTTAACAATCAAGCTCCTAAAGGCCACAGATAATGAAAAGGTGCCAAGAACATACAATGGGGAAAAGATAGTCTCATCAATAAATAGTGTTGGGAAAACTGCATATCCATACGCAGAAGCATGAAACTGGACCCTTATCTCTCACCATGTGCAAAAATCAAATCAAAGTGAATTAAAGACTTAAATCTAAGACTTGAAACTATGAAGCTATTAAAGGAAAACATTGGGGAAATGCTTCAGGAAATTGGTCTCAATAATGATTTCTTTAGTAATACCCCCAAAGCACAGACAACCAAAGCAAAATGGGACAAATGGGATGATATCAACACAAATCAATCAATGTCATATGTCACATAAACATACCAAAGGACAAAAATCATATGATCATTTCAATTGATGCTGAAAAAGTATTCGATAAAGTTCAATACCCCTTCATGATAAAAAGCTCAGAAAACTGGGATAGAAGGAATTTATCTCAAATGATAAAAGTCATATATGACAGACCCACAGCTAGTGTCATACTGAATGTGGAAAAAACTGAAGCTGTGCAGAAGCTTTGCTGTGCAGAAGCTAAAGGCTAAAAGCTAAAGCTTTTGCACAGCAAAGTAAATAATCAAAAAGGGAAGAGACAATCCATAGAATGGGAGAAAAATATCTGCAAACTACCCATCTGACAAGGAACTAATAACTAGAATATATAAGGAGCTTCAAGAACTCTATAGGAAAATATAAAATAATCCAATTAAAAATGGGAAAATGATGTGAATAGATATTTCTCAAAAGAAGATATACAAATGGACCACAGGTATATGAAAATTTGCTCAACATCATTAGTCATCAGAAAAATGCAAATCAAAACTACAATGAGATATCATCTTACCCCAGTTAAAATGGCTTTTATCAAAAAGACAGACAATAAGAAATGTTGGCAAGGATGTGGAGAAAGGGAAACCCTTGTATGCTATTAATGGGAATGTAAATTAGTCCCACCACTATGGAAAAGAGTATGCAGGTTCTTCAAAAAACTTAAAATACAATTACCATATGACCTAGCAATCCAACTGCTAGGTATATATCCAAAGGAGGGAAAAATCAGTACAATGAAAAGATATCTGCACTCACATGTTTATTGCAGCACTATTCACAATAGCCAAGATTTGGAATAAACCTAAGTGTCCATCAGTGGATGAATGGATAAAGAAATTGTGGTACATATACACAATGGAATATTATATAGCCACAAAAAGAATGCAATCCTGTCATTTGCAACAACATGGATGATACTAGAGAAAATTAAGTTAAATAAGCCAAGCACTGACAAACAAATCTTGCATGTTCTCAATCATATGTGGGAGCTAAACATTAAAAATAATTGATCTCCTAGAGACAGAGAGTAGAATGATGATTACCAGAGGCTGGGAAGGGTAACGGGGAAGGAAGATAAAGGGGGGATGGTTAATGGGTGTAAAAATATAGATAGTTAGAAAGAACATATTTGATAGCAAAACAAAGTGACTATAATCAACAGTAAGTTAGGATATACTTTAAAATAACTAAAAGGTAGAATTGGAATGTTCCTAACACAAAGGAATGATAAATGCCTGAGGTGATGGATACCCAAATTACCCTGATTTGATTAATTCACATTGTATGTCTCTATCAAAACATCACATGTACTCTGTAAAGATATACAGCTAGTATGTATCCATAATAATTAAAAATTTAAAAATCTGGCCGGGCGTGGTAGCTCATGCCTGTAATCCTACCACTCTGGGAGGCTGAGGTGGGCAGATCATTTGAGCTCAGAGTTCGAGATCAGCCTGAGCAAGAGTGAGACCCCGTCTCTACTGAAAAAATAGAAGAAATGAATTAGACAACTAAAAATATATATATATGTGTATAAATTAGCCAGGCATGGTGGTGCATGCCTGTAGTCCCAGCTACTCAGGAGGCTGAGGCAGGAGGATTGCTTGAGCCCAGGAGTTTGAGGTTGCTGTGAGCTAGGCTGACGCCACGGCACTCTTGCCCAGGCAACAGAGTGAGACTCTGTCTCAAAAAAAAAAAAAAGATTTAAAAATCAAATATATTACTAAAAATAACATTGAAATGTTCACTCCTTTCACTAAATATTTAACCTGAAACAAATAATTATCTTTGAAGTAAAGAATTTGGACTAGGTGATCTTTAAAGGCCCTTCAGATCCCACATTCTGCAATTCTGTGAGTGTTTATAGTAATGATATTTAAATTATGGGAATAGCAGTATTTGGTACTAAAATATTAATTGGTTTAATATTTTCCTTACTGTTTATAAAAGTAGTAGTTCTTTTTTAAATTCAAAAATTAAAATGCACTTTAAACTGTTATTTAAAATACAGGAATTTAAAACTACAATGTCTTAGGTCATTTTATGGAAATAAAGTACAAAATATCAAATTCACATTTAACAACCAGTTTTGTACTACTGTAGACTGAAGGCAGATATCCACTGAGGAAATTCTAAAGCTCCTAGTATTTTCATAGTTCTCTTAGGGAAAAAGGAAGATATACCAAAAAGATTACTGAGAACCTTGACAAATCAAACTACATCATGGAAATATAGTCATTCACATTGAGAAAGGTACACAAATAATATTAGAAAAGTCTTGAGATCAGTGATAAGAAAGCAATTTAAACAGCTATTGAATTACAGAAAATGTACCTGCTTGTTTGACATACTTTTAGAAAAGAGAAGTAGATAAAAGCAACACTATTATCAGGAAGCAAATGTATCTAGTGTTTACAAAAGCTTCTCCAGAATCATTTCAGTTAGCCCAAGAACAAACACTCAGATAAGTGAGCATTCCAAATCCAGTGGAAAAAAAATGTTACACCTATGTTTTATAAGGCTGTAAGAGGCTCCAAATTACTTACTTCAAGAAGTAGCAATTTCTGTTGGCAAGATGCATGAAAAGTGTTAGCCTCATGGGAATCCATTTGTGACAACAGAGCAGAAAGCAGCCCCTGCTCTGACAATAAAAAAAAGTGACAGATAATATAGAAGTAATCAATCTGAAAGGTATAGAATATTTAAACCATGAAATGCCTAAAAAGCCATAAGCGAGATCTTAAAATCAATATAGGATGCTACTGAAAGTCAGAGTAATGACTCAAGAATAGGAATATTATACTGGTCCCTGAAAGGTTTTGTGTTAAGGCCAAGAGCAAGAAGGTAAACTGACTATGTATTTTTAAAAACACATCATTGTTATATTGTTTTTATAGAAAAGAAAGTAAATTATGCTGATAATTTTATAATATTGGAAGAAATGTAAAAGGCACTCAATATTTTGTAGCATTTTAGTCTGTATTTAATACCATCCCAAATTATTTGCTGAAAACAAAACCATATTAGTCCATTAAAAAGCAGGGTTTCAGAAAGCATAGAACCTAACAGCTGCTTAAGCCTGGGGAGATTTAACTGGTTTTATTAGCACTTCACTTAAAATACTCTTAGATGCAAGCAATTATACTACATTGCTTGCATCTAGGAAACTAAGAGGCAGTAAATCACATTTTAGTGTGTATGACTGGAAAGTCAAAGGCCGAAGTATTTCTTGGTTTAATTTGGAAGCTCAATCACAGAAATTAAAAATGTACCTGAGGAAGAAAATAACGGTGTATTCTGATATTCTTTGGAACATCTTTTTGATTCATCCAGTTATCAGAAATTGAGAACCACGAAAGGAGGATTTCTTGGTATATTTAAAACCAAAGAAGGTATCTAGCCATCATAATTGATTTCTTGAACCAACAGTTTTGTAAATTCCATGTAGACTGTTTTGAATCCAATGCATGCTGGATAGAAAGTTTTAACCTACATTCTTTGTTTCTAAGATGAATGTAGGGATAAGATGGTCACAATATTCCTGGAATTAGATTTTATGAGCTAAGGCTAGATATATGATTTTGCTGTCAACTTAGTACCAAGCATTGCAGTAGACACAGAGAACTCCTGGGAAACCCTGTTTAGCTTATTTCTGTCTCTGGCACATCTTCTAGAAAGTAAGATCAGAAACTCCTGCAGTAGAAATCTTCCCTATCTCTGCCCCCACAACTCCAGATCCTGCCAAAATCTTTCAAAATCTTTTTATACCACCCCAAACAATTCACTTATTTTTTTGAGGGTGGGGTTAAGGGGAGAAATGATAGAGAAATGGAGGAAACAAGAGTTCTTGTTAAAAAAGAATCGGCTATAAAGATGTTTTGGAACAGCCCAGAAGTGATGAAGCAAAATTAAAAATCACAAACAGGATAGTCAGCAATACTTCTTTGATTTTACATGTCTATTAATTTAGCTGAAAGATATTTTTTCCGTTTTGGGTGATAGTTCCACATGTATTTCAGATTGTTTAAAAGAAAAAGGTTTTCTAGATGACCAAACACTGTCAACATGCTCTGTATCCCCAATGATAACCACAGTCACTTGCATCTTTTACTAAAGATTTTTCTTGAAATATTGTGACCTTTTTAAAATAAAATTCCCTATCCTCAATAGAAATAGTCCCAGATGAAAGGCATTTTACATGTCTCATTGTATATACAACTAAGCATGAGTCATCACTTTTGCAATCAGTTAATCATCATGAAATCCCCCCAGTACAAGCGGAACTTTATGCTTCCGTCTCCTTCCCATGTCTGGGTCTACTAGCCTGTGCTTGTGGCCTGAATGCAAACACTGGCTCTGTCCAGTGGCTCTATCTCTTCACGTTTAATCCACAAGACGGATCATCCTCTTTTCAGGTTCTTGTAAGATAAGTCAACCATCAAGTACCTCTCGGGAAGTGTTTGACAAAAACTTGCCTGAGATACCTAATATTTGAGAGGACCAGTTTTAAAAACACTAGATATTTGTAACCATTTCTTAATTTTTTTTTTCATGTTAAGGCTCCCAGAGAGCAACACACTTTAAATTTCCTTGATTACTGTCTGTTTTCAGTTTGATTGATTTCTACTTTATTATTTCCCTCATTCTATATACTTTGGGTTAAAGTTCCCTTTGTTTTTCTAGATTCTTAAAGCAAAAATTTAAATTACTGATTTTAAACCTTTTTATTCTTAATATAAGCAAATAATGGTATAAAGTATTATCTAAAGATTATTTTTTTATATTTTCATTCTAACCTAAATGTTCAAATTTCCCATGCAATTTGGGATATTTAGATATGTGTTCTTTAATTTACAAATTTTAAGGATTTCCTAGATATCATAGAGTTATTGGTTTACAATTAAGTCTATGACAGTCAGAGAACATACACTGTACAAATTAATGTTCTTTAATTTATTGGGGCTTATATTATAGCATATTTCATATTTAGGTGGAAGTTCCTTGTGCACATGAAAAGGATGTATATTATATAGTTGTTAGACATAAAATTCTACACATTTCAATGATGTTAAGGTAATTGCTGTTATCCACAACTTCTATAAACAGTAATTTTTTATTCCATTAATTACTGATAGATATTAAAATATCCCACTGTCATTACCGATTTATCTATTTCTCCCCTTTGGTTATGTCAGATTTTGCTTCATGTATTTTGAAGTTTTTTAGAGATTCATACATTTTTATGATCGTTGTATCTTCCTAATCAACTGACCCTTTTATCTTTATGAAATGTCCATTATCACTGATATTATTCCACGTCATAATGTATACTTTGTCTGATATTAATATAACTACACTGATTCCTTTACACTTACATCCGCATGGTACATCTTCTTCCATCCTTTTACTTTGTCTCTCTGTATCTTTTTTAAAGTTCATTTCATGGAGGCAGTATTGTAGTTGCTTTTGTATTTAGTAAACTCTACTTTTTAATTGTAGTATTTATTTCATTTACATTAGTTATAGCTTTTATATTTCCATATTTTTATTGTTACCCTCTATTAAAATTTCTTATTTTTTCACTCATCATTTCTCTCTTTTCCTTAATTCCTTGAATATATTTATAATAGCTGCTTTAAAGTCCTCTGCAATTTTATTCCCCAAGTCAACTTTTACCTTATCTATGAGCCACAATTGTGGGATTTTTTTTTTTTTTTGGACATTGTACAACCTCTAAATACCCTAATCTTCCTCTGAAGTGTGTTGATTTTTGTTCTGACTGCACAGTGTGCTCCAAGAAAAATCTGTGTCAGAAAGGATCTCTCTTCCCGGCGTCTCCTTTTAAGAATTTCATCTCCTCTAGTTTCTGCCTACTTTTGGTCACTTTCCAGTACCTTCATAATATTTTATATGTATTTATACATTATAATTCCTATCTACAGGAAGCTACCATGCCATTGCCAGAAACTTAACTTATTCAGTTTTTTTATGTTTTTCCAGGACACAATATTTTAAAAAATAATTATTTATAGTTTTGATACATTTGAATAGTTAATAAAATATTATATATTTGCTTATTATATAGTGATACAAAATCTTTGCAGATAATATAGAAAATAGACAAGAGAGAGCAATAAATCATCTTTCCACCTAATTTTTTATATACACATACCACACACATTATTTCCAAGTTATATATAGTACTTGATATATTATTTTCAATTTTCCTGCTTGTTGATATTATAAACTAGCCTATCCTTGTGTCATTAGTCTTCAAAAGTGTGATTCTTTTATTTAATAAAATTTAATATATAAATATATGCTATTCCTTCATTTCTAATTCTTGGATATTTATGTGACTTTTAAATCGTTTTGTTCTTATAAAAATACTATGATAAAATTCTTCATAAACATCTGTTATGCTTCTATTTATTTCTTTGTTAATTACTATGCACAGCAATTTGAGATTCAAAATGTTTAAATCTTTATAGTTTATGAATAAATATTTGCCAGAATTTTTCAAGGAAATACATGTAGACATAATATATAAGATAACATAGACATATATATAAATATAAGTATGAGAGATATAAAAGATGTAAGTTTCATAAGAGGCTTTTTCCTAGTTACATGTGGCTTTGACTCTTTATCTATTTTTAAATTTAATTTTCTATTTTCCAAAATACTGTATTTACATAAAACATTAAGTTGTACTCCAAGAGCATGAATCTTCTGCCTCACTCTTTTATATCCCTCACAGGCCCTCCTTAGAAGCAGCTACTTTAAAATGTTTTCTGGTATTTACCTTAATATTTCTAAATAGCCTTCTACTGTACTCTTATGGCTTTTCAATCAAGATGAAAATGCTCTTTTAGCATGGGTCTATTTCCGTTAATTGTACTGAATACTGAGTGGATATCTTAAATCTTGAGATACATGCTCTTAGTTGGGAGACGTTTTCTTATATTTTGTACATAATTTCTTTTTACTCTATTCTCCATCCCCTTTACCTTTTCTCTTGATTTTGGAACACATATTTTGTACTGTAATTATCATATTGTTATTGATACTAAATGTTGAACATATTAAACTACTATGTCTATGTAATTATTGCTCACAACTGGTTTAAGATGTGTAACGTGAAATCTTTCCCTTATATAACTTTCTCTTTCCTTGGAGTTACTAATTGCCTCTGTATGTTTCTTTGTCTGTTTTTTAAATACAGCTAAAACTAATTTAATTCTGTGTGTGATTTTTTTCTTGGACTATACTTTCCTGTAGCCCCTTTCCTGCTCCAGTCTGACTTGTTGCTTATTCTTGCTGCTTAGATATTGTCTTGTGTCTTGTGTCTACCTTTCAAAATCATCCTGGGAATTCTCTTTGCCACTCTGTTGTGTTGGATCCACTGCTCCCTGGAACCAGCTGTATCTTTTTTTTCCTGCTTGTAGGTGGACATTCTCCAGAGCCTTCCTGAGAAAAGATGAGGGTATATCAGTTAACTTTTGCTGTGTAGAAATCTACCCCAAGACTTAGTGGCTTAAAACAACGATTATTTGTGAATTTAATCTGTGGAGTTGGATGTCATGGTTCTTCAGGTCTGGGTTACACTGGCTGGGACCAGAGAGACTAGAGTGGCCTCGTGTACATATTTGGGACCTCAGCCAATGCTGAGATGGTTCATGTGATCTCTCGTCCTTGGAGGCTAGCCTTGGCTTCTTCGTGGTGATCTCCAGGTTGCCATTAGCAAGAGAGGCCACGCCCCAGAGTGCAGCCACTTTCTGAGCCTTTGCTTGTGTCATGTTCACTATTCCCTCAAGATTCAAAGTAAATATGTGACCAACCCCAGATTCAAGGGATGGAAAAATAATTTTTGTATCTGGCTTAGAGAAACTGCAAAATATTATGACCATATTTGTAAAGATTTCCACTTTGCATATTTGAAAATGATTTTAGTTTATCCTCCATCATGATTGATAATGCCTCACGTATGGAGTTCTACATTAGCAAGTATTTCCACTAAAAAACTTAGATCTTTATTTTCTGACTTCCAGTGTCTTCTGGCCACTAGGAATTGTGATTCCTTTGGGTGTGCCTATTTCTTCCCTCCTTTCTTCCTCCTCCATTCTGAATACTTTTAGATATTCTCTTTATTCCTAGTGTTGTGAAATTTCACAGTAATCTCTTTTGGCATGGGTCTATTTCCATTAATTGTGGTGACTACTGGGTAGATAATTTACATCTCAAGATACATGCCCTCAGTTTGTAGACGTTTTCTTGCATTTTGTGCACAAGTTATTTTTACTCTAGTCTCCATCCCTTTTACTTTTTCTCTTGTTTTTGGAACACATATTTTTTTACCATAATTAGAATATTGTTACTGATACTAAATGCTGGAAAGTGTTAGGATCTTCAGAGCTTCTTTTGAAGATTTCTAATGCTCTTTTGTTTTCTCTTCACACATCTCTTCATACTTTGAGATGTCTGATACCTCCAATGTTAGAGCACTTCTGAAATTTGGGGTACAAATTGACTGTTCTCTGGGAGTTTCTTTTGATTTTCAAGGTATTCCTTAGCCATGTCTGAAGTGGCCATTGTGGAATATGCTTTCATTGGAGCTGCATAGTTTCTTCTTTCTTCTTTTCTTTCTTTCTTTCTTTCTTTTTTTTATACAGGGTCTCTCTCTGTCACCCAAGCTAGAGTGCAGTGGCACAATCATAGCTCACTACAGCCTCAAACTCCTGGGCTTAAGCAATCCTTCTGCCTCAGCATCTCAAATAGCTGGAACTACAGGTATGCACCACCACCTTTGGCTAATATTTTTTAATTTATTTGTAGAGACAAGATCTCTCTATGTTTCCCAGGCTGGTCTCAAACTCCCAGCCTTTGGTGATCCTGCCACTTTTGCCTCCTAAATTATAGGATTATAGACATGAGCCAACAGGCCTGGCAACACAGCTTTCTTAATTAAGGTCTTGCCTGTGAAAAGTTGAAAGCCTGAAGACTGGTAAGACTCAAATAATCACAGACTTGATAGACTTTTTTTTCAGAGTGACTCTTTTTTTTTTTTTTTTTTGGTTTTTTTTTTGAGACAGAGTCTCACTCTGTTGCCCCGGTTAGAGTGCCGTGGCGTCAGCCTAGCTCACAGCAACCTCAAACTTCTGGGCTCAGGTGATCCTTCTGCCTCAGCCTCCCAAGTAGCTGGGACTACAGGCATGCGCCACCATGCCCGGCTAATTTTTTCTTTATTTTAGTTGGCCAATTAATTTCTTTCTATTTTTTAGTAGAGATGGGGTCTCGCTCTTGCTCAGGCTGGTTTCGAACTCCTGAGCTCAAACGATCCGCCCACCTCGGCCTCCCAGAGTGCTAGGATTACAGGCGTGAGCCACCACGCCCGGCCCAGAGTGACTCTTAAAAGCCCAACAGCCTTTCCCTCTGTTAGTACTGGCCTGTTTGAGAGGAAAGAATCACACCCATAAGTCAGTATGAGCCCGTCCTTTTTTGTTTGTGTTGTCATAAAGGAATACCTGCGGCTGGGTAATTTATAAAGATAAAGATTTATTTGGCTTATGATTCTGATGTCTGGAAAAGATCAAGATTGGGAGTCTGATTCTGATGAGGGCCTCAGACCGCTTCCACTCATGGCAGGAGGCTAAGAGGAGGCGACATGTGTAGAAATCACATGGTGAGAAAGGAAGCAAGAGAGGTGAAGGGAGGTACCAGGCCCTTCCAACAATCAGCTTTCAAGGGAATAATAGAGCAATAGAGCAAGAACTTACTCATTACCATGAGGACTCCATTCATGAGGTATCTGCCCCTATGACCCAAACACCTCCCACCAGACCCCACCTCCAGCACTGGGGATCAAATTTCAACATGAGATTTGAGGGACATATATCCAAACAATAGCAGAACCATTCTCAAATCTTCATTTCTTTGTTTTCACACCCATGCTCCTCTATATTTAAGTAGAGCTATCTTGAGGCTGTCATACTCAGGAGAGAAGGCAACTCAGGAGAACAAGGTAGGAGGATCACTTCAAGCCAGGAGTTTGAGACCAGCCTTGGGTAACATAAGGAGACCCCCATCTTTAAAAAAAAAAAAAAAAAGGAAAACATTGAGACCCTGTCCCTAAAAAGAAAAGATGAAAAAATTAGCCTGGCTGGCAAGGTGGTACATTCCTGTAAGCTACTGGGGAAGCTGAGGTGAGCAAATTTCTTAAGCCCAGGAATTTGAGACTACAGTGAGCTACAGTCTCATTATTGCATTCCAGCCTGGGTGACAGGGACCCCATCTCTTAAAAAAAATTAGTATCAGATACTACTGTTGATCTTGATCTTTAGTATCAAGAGATCACGATCTTTCAAACCTTGACTAAACTACTCATTGAAATAAATTTCATAGGAAGGGATAAGAAAATGACCTTGATCAATAGGCCAGCAGTTGGTTCATGGCACTATTATTCTAAGAAAAGTATTTGTCCTTTGTCGGTCAAGTTCTAATGTCTTTCCTTGGGTCTTTTCATTCCATTTCTTCAGGCATTACTTTTACTTTGCTATCTTTTCTGTTATTTAGACATTTTAAAACCTGATATGATTTTAGATTCGATTTTTGGCCTAAACTATTACAATTATTTCCTCTAACCTTTTCAACATTAGAAATTTGGCAGCATAAGTGGAAATAGGGTGTAAGGAATGGAGATTTTGGAGGGAATGAAACATATGGTTTGGGGGCTTTAGCTGTGATCATTCATTCTTTCTTTTCTGCAAATAATAACAGTAGACTTGTAAAAGGTGAAAGTCACCTATTCATTAAATCAAACTGCTTCTACTAGCAGTATAGTATTGTATCTTTCTTACTTGTTTGAGAATTTGTAAATAGCTCAATATTAATTTAAATGTCACTCATGAGAATGTCACTGACATCCAATATTAAAATATTGTGCCATTTAAGGATATATCTAAGAAAGAGGAGGCATATAAAATAGGACAAATTTAAGGAAAGCAAAATAAAATCACAAATGACATCTAGTGAAAAAACTTTGAAAGGGAATTGTCTTTAATTAGTTCACAGTTGGAGATTGTTCATACTGCTTATTTTAGTTAAGTCTTTCATTTGAGGAGAAACAAGCTATTTAACTTTCAAGATGCTTGCGGGTAGTTGGGGAGCAACTTAAATCCCCTATCTTACTGACTAAAACTCTGTGCTCAGTATAGTATAATTTTGATAGGAAAAAAATATTATCTATAAAATCTATTTGAATTTGTCACACATTAGCAACAACAACGAAAGAACAAAGGTCATTTAGTAAACTATAGTATAGATATTGTATATGAGTCACTGATAATTGTTTTAGTTGATAAAATAGGCTTAGAAGCATTTCTAAGTATGCATCCTTTCCACTGGGCCTTAATACAAGATTTAAGCTTATATCTTTTGAGGAAGAATTCCCTGGTTAAAAATATATGGTAGAGTTTTCTATGTAAAGATCATAAAGAATCAGAGAAATTCTGATAAATGGGTTAATTACTTTGGTTTTATAAAGACTTATGAAAACATAGCACATTCAGAAAAGAATGAAACTTTTAAAACAATTTTCCATAAATCTGCTACTCTGCTAAAATCTGGTTTTATAATATATTTATAATCATCATGTCTTTTGTAGTTCACACAAGGTCTATCCACTTCAGGTGTCTCTATGTAATAATATTGGAGAGTACTATTTAATTGGGAACTTCATGGAAACAATAGAAGTTTACCAGAGTTGACTGGCATATGTTAGAAGCTGCATAATGAATGATAACTCCATGAATTTTTCATAACATTTAGCCAAAATCCACTTACAACAAAAATATATAAATGCAGCAGAGGATATTCAGTGGGTACATTTATAAATTTTCAGTTTCTCCTGACTCATGATGTGGTGAGAACACATAGCCAAATGTAACCATGAAAATAGTCTTTGGTTTTCATTTACAGTCTGTTTCTAGGTTCTGTGATGCTTCTGGGTATGTGGACAAATCTTTTTTCATACTCATCTTCAATGAAAATATACTTTCAAATTTCATGGTCTCAAATTCTGTATTTATCCTCATTTCCAGAATTCAATTAAAACATACTCTGTGAATATTGTTTTGCCCAGTGAGCTCTGCACAGTGCTAGCTGCCTGCTTTGCTTCTTAAAGAGAAAAAAGGTTTCTATGTCCCCATTTGATTCTTTTGACAATTTTACTTGTCCTTCTCTATTCTTAATACTGTGCCTTTTTCTTTGTGCCATGTTTTCTACAGCCTGTGGAAGAATATAATGATATTTTAATAGGGATAATAACTTCTTCATTCAGCTTTAAGTAGTAAATATATTACACTACATTTTTGTTTAAAACATGGATACCTTGATATTTCATGTGTAACTCCCTCTAACGCTTCCAAACAGCTCAGGCGATAAGGGGAAAAGAAGGTTTTCTATTTAGTTATTCTGCCGTCATTGTTTTTGGAAGGTTTATATTTTGTAAAATTTAAATAAATGATGAAATGTCTACTTTTTTTTATAGAAATGCTTAATCTCATTCTACTGGCCCAATATCTGATGATACATCTGCTTGAACTCTCTACTATCCACTTCTTTTATTCTGTCATCAAACTCTTCTTTCCTAATAAGTCATGAATTTGCCCCTTCTTTTCTATTTTTTCAACCACCAACAATCTTGTTCTAATAACCAACCTCTTAGCTGGACTTCTGAACTCTAAACTTCCACTTTCTGTCACTCCTTTTCCAGTCATCGATTCTGGATAAGAACCCCAGGTTGCTCTCCTGTCTTCCTCATTTTGTTCCTGCTACTGTATTGTTCAAAATCCTGCAGTAGCATAGTATTACATAAAAAGATGTACTAACACCTTCAAATGCCGTAGAGGGGCTTTCCACGTCATATTTTTAAAATGTAAATCAGGTCATGCTACTGCTTAAACCCTTTAATGACTTCTGTAACTCTCAAAATAAAATCTAAATGTATTGTGCTGTTGTGCGAAGGCACAGATGACCTTTTCTTGCTTATCTGATTTTGTCCCTTATCACTACCACTTACCCACCTTACTCAGCCACAATGATCCTGTGTCTGTATTTGAACTCTGTAAGCTTCTAGGTGCCTTGTGCCTTTGCGATCTCCCTTCCCCTCTGCCAGGATTGTTTCTCCTCGTGTTTACATAACCAGCTCCTTCTGGCCATCCAGGTCTCAGGTGAAGCCTCTGAAAACCTTTGCCGATGATACAATCTGAAGAGTAATTCGCCTCCAAGGATTGTTAGCATTCAAGCCTCCAGTTCTAGACACAGAGTCGGTTGTACTATATGGCGTAGTGCTGAGTTCTTCTGACATTGGAGGGTCCCAACTGTCATCTTTTCACAAACAGTGGCCAGTATATGGATGGTAAAATTAGTGTGTTGGTAGAATCCTCTATGGAAACCCTCATAAGAGAAAGTTCTAGTTTAAACATTAAAAATGTACTTTGTGCTTAAATTTATGTATGTGACCCAGTTTTAATGGCGTGGAAGATAATCTTTTCTTACCTCACAGTTCTTACTCTATTGTGGTTTATTCAAAGCTCTCTTTGCTTCCGCAGAGCATGCATTCAGAGAGTGTCCTTTCAGAAGTTTGCTACAGAGCAGTGCTTGCAGAGAGAGCACTTTGCCAGGCAAGGATGTGTGCAATTGCAGTAAGGGTTGACAGATGACATAGACGAATAAAGGGCTTTACTTTTAATGCTAAGAAGAGATTTAGGTAACTGTATTGTTAAAGGACACCCAAGAATGGCATCTAGGTTTTTAGGGGAGACTAAACCTGGTGGTATTTCTTGGCCTTATCAAATTCTATAGTTTAGAAATTATAATTTTCCTGAAAGGTTTTGTTTTTATTACCTTTTGAATTCTATAGATTGTGTAAATAGAATATAGGAGATACAAAGATGAGTGAGTTTTGCTTAGTTTAGCATTTTGCAGGTGGTTAAAAACAGTTATTTTACATCATTTTGGTTCATAAATAACATAAAATGGATTTTTACTTTTCAAAGGAATTTTTAAAGTTCCATCTGTAAATATTTACTGACTCTTTATATTTGTGTTTGTGTATTTAAAATACAATAATTTGAAGCTTTCTACTATAAGATGTTATTAAACAGGAAAAGAAACATTGGTCATTATTATAGTATGATTTTCTATAAAACCTTTACAGCTGAATTTTAGCTTTAAACATATCTTATAAATTCTAAGATGTTCTGGAGATTTCAATTTTCTTAGAGTTACAAATATGTACTAATTTTAACTAATTTAACTAGATTTACTAATTTAACATTTTTACTCATTTGTTATACTGATACCTATGAAGGAGTTAGCATTTTTATTTAATTTCAATAATATTCCAAAAATAATTGAAGAAAAGATGCCAACAAAGTATTGATACTATGATTACATTAATTTAAATTTTTTTCTCTCTCTCTGTATATATATAAGTACACATTATACTTGTATAACAATTTATAAAAACAAAATGAATTTGTGACTATTAAATATAAAAATTACACTTTATTCAAAAAATAGTGACTATGCAATGTCATTACTTAATGTGGTCAATAGGTTCTGTGATTCTGTTCACAATAGAAACTGTGACTTTAAGTGAAACTACATATAGCAGGTCCTGGAATAATGTCATTTCATTAAAAGTTGTTTCTTTATAATGTTGATGAGAAAAAACAGTTGATTTCACTATAAGTTATAGTTTCCCAGAACCTATCAATGATCTTAAGTGAGGACTTACTGTGTATGTTTCTAAAACACTAATTATTCATATATAACATAATGTCTTTCAGGCTCATCCATGTGGCTGCTAATTAATGTACTTGTTGTCCATTTGTATGTCTTCTTCTGAGAAATGTCTATTCAGATCATTTGTCCATTTTAATTGGATTATTTGTTTTATGCTGTTCAGTTGTTTGAGTTCCTTATATATATGCTGGATATTAATCCCTGGTTAGGTGGATAATTTGCAAATATTTTCTCCCATTCTGTAGGTTTTGCCTCTTCACACTGTTGATTGTTTCCTTTCCTGTGTAGTTGCTTTTTAGTTTGATAAGATCCTATTTGTCTATTTTTGCTTTTGTTGCCTGTGCTTTTGAGGTTTTATCCAAAAATCTTTGCCCAGACCCATGGCCTGAAGAGGTTCCTCTATGTTTTCTCACAGTTTCAGGTCTTACATTTAAGTCTTTAATTTATTTTGAGTTTATTTTTGTATATGGTGAGAGATTGGGGTCTAGTCTCATTGTTCTGCAGGAACATCCAGTTTTCCCAGCATCAGTTATTGAAAAGACTGTTCTTTCTCCAGTGTATGTTCTTGGCATCTTTGTCAAAAATAAGTTGGCTGTAAATGCATGGATTTATTTCTGGGTTCTCTGTTTTGTTCCATTGGTCTATGTGTTTTTATGTCAATACCATGCTGTTTTAGTTACTATAGCTTTGTAGTATATTTTAAAGTCAGGTAATGTGATGCCTCCAGCTTTGTTCTTTTTGCTCAGGATTGCTTTGGCTAGTCAGAATCCTTCATGGTTCCACACAAATTTTAGGATTGTTTTTTCTATTTCTGTGAAGAATGTCATGGTATTTTTATAGGGATTGAATAGTCTGTAAAATTATTTATATATGTTAACAGATACTGGCTTTAGAAGGTGATAAAGCCTTTCAAGCATCCACAGTCATGTGATTTTGAATAAACCAATTATTTGGTATACAAACAAATGATGTGAAATCTTTTGGAAAGTTTGCATAATGCATGCTATTTTTGATGTATATATTTTCTATATATTGATGTTATGATAGAAGTAAATTGAGTGGAGACTAGTCTGAATACTTCATCCAATGCTTTGATCTGCTTTCAATATAGTATCTAAATACTGAATATTTCATATATAGAGACATATATAAACACACACACACACATATATATATACACACATATGTATATGTATGTGCCACATTCAGTACATACCTTTGAGACTTTTCATGTTGTTTTACTGCTAGCATGGTATGGATATCTTTGTCAAATATTTCATATAATTCTTCTTATCTTTATTAAAAGTAAAATAAATACCCATGTCTTTTAATGCAGGAAAAACATGGGCACTATTTGTACTTCACGAAACAAATAAGGAGCTCTTCTGTACTTTCTTATGTAGATGGAGATAAACATTAATAAGTACTTGACACCCAAAGAATTAAATAACCAATCTTCAGCAACTGGGTACCGCCTGGAAGTTTAGAATGCTAGGATAACAAAGCATAACATTCATATATCAAGGCTTGACATTTGCCAATAATATTCAGTATATGTAAATGACAATACCTTTATATTGTTCACCTAAATTTCCTCATTTGAACTCATGTGAGACCAAGTTAGGCATTATGTCCCTGTCATAGGTGTGCAACTTTGAATACCTAAAATTAAGTAATTTATAAAAAAAAGAAAGCGGCTAAAGAATATTAATATATTCCAAATGTTTACCTTGTCTACTTTCCATTACATATAAAATTACAGAGATGTTCAAATGTAGCCTTATGTAGGGCAAAATCCTTGGAGCAAAATGCAGGGACCTGTGCTCTGGATACAGCTTCCTCTAATTGCCGGTGTGATTGTGACTTTCAAGTTTTGCACCTTCTATTTGGCCAGTAGCTACATCTAAGGTGGTAACATTCTTAATTTAGCTTATGTAAAAACAGGGATGCAGAAACTAAATCCACCTGATTTGCTATGGAAATTGGTTGTCTAAAGTAGAAACTGCATATCCATTGAGAAGGAAGTCTAGCAAATTAGTTGATGCCTGGAAATAATTGCTTTTCCAGATGGGCTTATAATGAATTTATGAAGTATAAATAGAACATAAAACAAAGTTACCAAGATAAAAGATTGAAAGGTTTTGAATCATTGTAAACATAGAACAAACCTCAGTTCAGACAGACGAGAGATGCTCTTCAAAGAATGGAATTAATAGCAGTCGGAATCTATAACGATGTAAATACACAAATGTCAAAATAAAAATGTATATTAGTATTAATATTAACCCATTTAATGTTAGTCTTTTCTACTTAATTCCTTATAAAATCATTTATTTTACATTGTAATTTATTCAGTTTAAACTATAGAAACCCAATATATTATTTGCTTTAAAAAAAGTGCTTGCACCTGATAATGGCACTGCATAATACATGCTTAATGAATGGAATGTGTGTGAATGAATTTAATGAATTAATGAAATCTGTTTCATTGAGAGATTAGGATTTTATTATAATTTATTTCATCATTTTGTATTGGAGCAGAAGTAGGGATATTTCAAACTTTCAAACCTATCTTTTCTCTCTCTGGCTCATACTCTCACTCTCACTCTCTAACTGTTTCTTTCTAATTTAAATTGGCCCCAGCAAAAGTATGTTACTTTAATTATGTCTCTTAAATTATATGTACAAAAATATGAGGTCAGGGATGTTGTCTGTTTGCTCAGTTGCTCACTGCTGTGGCCTCAACCCCTAAAAGATAATTTGGCACATAATAGGTACTCAACAAATACATATTAAATGAATGAATAATCACATATATAGTTTTTTAGTATGCTGATCAATTTTTTAAATTTGTCTCTTGACTTGTCTACAATAATTTATATGAAATAGAGTGCAAAAACATTCTTTAATAACATATGAGTCTTCACGTTTATCAAGACAATGAAGAAAAAAATACGAAATTAAATTTTGCTAAACTTGAAATTTGTAAATCGAATTAATTAAATGGTGGGCCTATTTCCAAAATGAGGTCAAACTTCTTTTAACAGTCAAATTAAATGACCTCAAGCCTTTATCCTACAGGCTACGCATATATTATTTTTCTGTCTCTGTGGTCCCTCCTCCTCTTTTGCTAAGTCCATTGCTGCCCCCTGCTCCCAAGGGCTTACTCTCAGGCTAAGAGATGAAGTCTAGTTATTCTAATGCTGCAGAGGGAAAATTAGAAATCTGATTGGTCCCCTGGAGAGCTCTACAATGCATCTGTTGCCTCGTAGTGTCATTTTGGGAAATAAGCACTCCTGAAGCCAGGGTTAGACATTTTCTACTCCTGTGTTAATTAAGGTAGTCACCATAACTTCTAGTCTGATGATCTGCTAATCTTGTGTGCCTTGATGTAGTTTATCAAGGTGCATGGGAAGAAAGGGGACATGTCCCTTCGTCATACTAAGGCCAGTTACATTTGTTCCACACCACTCTAGGTTGGGGCTGCCAAAAGTTTAGTTCTCTAGCTTCTCAGCTATTTTAATTTAAGCTCTGCAAAGTCATTCCCCCTCTACCTGCTCACAGACCCATGGAGGCTGAGTCAGCCTCTGCCTTGACCTTACTCTCCAACATGACAACCCGGGATCTGATTTTCCCCTTCCTCATGGTGAGTTTTCTGAATGTATATGGGTCTTATTTCGTAGATTACTTTGAATCATTTTTATAGATTGATATATGAATTTTGAAAGGAACTTTCTATTTTGCTATGAGATAGGTAACTAAAATCAGATATATTGGGTCACAGACCTACTTCTTTGAACAAAAGTCTGGGTTTATTACCAGAAGAAGGATGTGGGCAACCTAGCAAGGCAAACCAAGAGTCAGTCTATCACAGAGGATAAATGTTAGGGCCAGTGCCTTACTCTTCCCACGGACAAGCTAGACAGGCTTTCAAAAAAATGGTTGAAATTAGACAAATTCAAAAAATGAATTAGCAAAGTTCAAAACAGGTTCATTCAATAGCATTGGTGAAACTGTTCAGGCAATCAAAGACAGCCACATGCAAAAAGACACCATACATCTGAAAGTTATCCCATGTAAAAAACAGAGTAGGTCACTTAAGGATGGTAATCATTTTGTGATTTTTATTTTCTTCTTTAATTGTATATATTTCTATGTAATTCTGTGATGAAAGTTATTTTGCTATCAGAAAAATCCAGGGTAGTTCTTTTTAAATCTAGTGCTAGATCAGATAGATTTTTGATATGCTACTGTATGAAACTTAAAAATCAGTTTTTAATTTATATTTTTATGCTTTATTGTAAAATATGGAAGTATTTTTGTGTGACATATAGTTGATCCTGCTGAGCTTTGCATATTTATTTATCAACACCTCTATCACTACTTTTTTAAATGAAAATAAAATTTGAAATTTAATATTACTTATGCAAGTTGCCCTTTCAAAGTTTAACTTTTGCTGTGGCGATAAATCCAAGAGGCGCTTCTTCATTATTAGCGACAAATTAATGAATGAATATTTTAAACATTTTCCATTCATCTTAACTTCCATTTATATTTCTATATTATTTAGACAAAGATTATCACTTCAATATTCAGCAGTGTAGGGGCAACTGATAAATATTCTAATAATAAAAATGTGTTTTAATTTAATTTTTTCCTGAAATACCTCTCCATTTTTTAATATTCCACTTTAATCGAAGGACACTTTAGTCTTGGGTCTTATGAAATGCTGGATTAAAACACTATAAATTATGAACAAAAGAATTAGATAGTGTCCTTTGTTCATTTTTTAAAAATAGCACTTGCTCTTTTGCTTGCCATCAAGAAGACTTAGTTGATCTGACCATGCTGGTATCTTCTCTTCTGCTAATGAAAGAGCAACTTACATGTGAGAACTAAATTTTCCACATGTACATTATACTAGGGACAACTCTTTATCCTAAGCAGTGAGCAAAGATATAACACTTATTAGTTGCTTAATAAATATCAGAAAGGAAGAAGGAAGGAAGGAAAAGTGGAATGGAGAGGAAGAAAAGGGACATTTTGGTCATTTCTAATATAGGATGTAAAAGCATAAATCTTGTTTTGAAAGTAGTGGCCATTTTCTTAAAACTCATCTTTGAAAATGTAACCCTTATATATAGATAGAACAAATTGCATGTTTCAATAGCTAGCAGCTAACATTTTGTAGCTACTATTAATTTTTCTCAATTGCATTAAAATTTTCTGATTACTATTAGCAAATTTCTCAAAACATTTGAGATAATTAAGGGTTTAGGCTTATGATCACTGTTTTAAAAATTGCAGTTGGCACTGACTGATCAGCACTATGGTGCTCACATGGTAATAATATTCTTCAGGGATTGGGGGGGTAGACTCACAACTGATGGACGCCGTAAGCATTGTAGAGGGGAAGGTCATGCCTCTAATCCTCGCTTGGGCGAGGCAAAGACATAAAATGTAACCAAAATGTTTGTACCCTCATAATATCCTGAAATAAAAAAAAATTGCAGTTGGTAAATAGTCACATGTTGAAACAGGCCTGAGATCTAAGCAGATGTTGGACACAGTCTCTTGGTAAAGCCTTTTCAATTATTCTAATTCTCAACTCTGAACTTTCATAAAATGTACAAAAGGTACTCCTTAAGCATATTAGGAATATTTTCCTAAAACAATATATTTAAGTAGAATGTAAAAAGGTAAAAAAAAAAAAAGATTTATATGTTATAAAATGACCATAACTAGAGACCTAAAATTATTATATAATTCTTATTTATAACATCTTTCAGATGCAAACCTTGATCCATGAGTTTATAGCATTTTTGTACATGTTCTTTAATTTTTTTTCTTTTATTTTGCAGTTGCATGCAGAATTGCTAGGCTTAAGTCTAAAAACATTTAAGAGAGGCAAAATTATCACCATTTCAGCACACCCAATGCTTTTTATCATTGCCTGCATCAAATGAACTACTCTTTTTCAGAAATATATCTCAAACTCTTGAAGATGGTGACAGCATATGTCATTATATGATATCTACTTAGTTTTTATTCAAAATGGAATTGAATTAATGTTTTCTGATCATTATAAAAAAATTCTCAGAAATTTGAGATAATTAAGGATAGAACCTGTGATCAATGCTTTGAAAACTCTCGTTCATAAATAGGCACATACTGAAATAGATTTAGACTGTAAGCAAAAGGACCCTATGCAGTGGAACTTCTCAGAGCCTAGGATTAGTGATCTGCAGACTTTAGGACCCTAATCCCAGAGTTTACCTGAGCAATTTGGGCACATTATTGATAGACGCTCTAATCACTTAAATACATAAAATTTGTAAAATAATAGATACCTCACGTGCTTGTTGTAGAAATTGATTAAAGAAAGATTTAGCGACATTTTCAATTTAGAAAAAGGTTAAAGCATATATCACAATAGGCCCTCAGGGATAGATATGTTTACAATAGTCTGAAAAGTTATTTCCTTTCCATAAAACCTAGAGGGCACTAAAGTTAGGCATGATCAAATTTTACCTATTTTCTCTTAAACATGGCTTCATTCCTCAATAAAGTAGAATCAGAAAAAATAATATTAAACATCTCTAAAAATTCTACTAAAAGGTTAATAATTTTCCATACATTTGATTCTACAATGACATACAAATCCATTTTGTCAAAATTTAAAATAGTTTTCTGCTTATTGATCAATTTTCACAGATATTTTCAATGACGTTTCAACAGTTCATATGAAATCATATCTGAGATCTCTCTGAATTCGCCATAATAGCAAAACTCCTTTCTTCTCAGTGTTTTTGAGATTTATTCATGTAACTCCCATTAGAGTTAATTGGAGTTACTAACATAAATTCCACTTGCTCCAAATGGAGAATAGGTTTCTTTAATGTTGTTTTATTTTTTAATAAGGTTAGACTTAAAATAGAATCTTGTATAGAATGGCCTTTTTTGCTATGGGAAATTAAAATGCCTTTAACAACTTTTAGGGTTAGGGAATTGAAATCTGTTGCAAAGTTTTCTTTCTTATTTTAATTCTGCTGCATTACTACATCATCATTACAAATTACAATTGGTAATGAAAGAAATAGAACAGTAAACTATAAAAGCATTTTTTCCAGCAAGCCACCACTCTTTACATACTATTTGTACTTTTATTTGGGGAATTACTCTGTTAATGGTATATTATTAGCACTATTTGGAAAAATTGTGTTTGCTGTTCCTAACAACAAAGAGAAAGAAAGAGATATTATATATTGGAAGAAAAGTACAGTTTCAAATGGAAGGAAAAGCTCACACTTCTTTTTGCATGAATGCTGCTTACAAGCAGTTTCTTTTAAATTATCTTTTTAGATTTGATTATTAATAAATAATAGTCATTTAAACTATGGATAATTTTATATGTGCAAATATTCTTGAATTATTAAAAACATTTGAAACCAAATATTTTTAAAAAAATCTTATATATGCTTATTTAACCCAAAGAAAAGGCACCTTGAGAAATAGAAGCTTGTTGGCAGGGCTGGCTGGCCTCATGCCTGTAATCCCAGCACTTTGGGAGGTCAAGGTGGGAGGATCGCTTGAACCCCAGTTTGAGGCTGCAGTGAACTATGATTGTGCCACTGCACTCCAGACTGGGTGACAGAGTGAAACCCTGTCTCTATTAAAGAAAAAAAAGAAAAATAAATAAATGTTTGTCAATTAAAGAAGGATTAATTAATAATAGACCAATGAACTTGCTTTTAACAGTCCGTGACCTCTCCTGGATTGCAAGAAGACATTCTTTGGTGTCAAACACATTCTTGAAAGTGATGTGTAACTCAAACCTTTCAAAGAATACATACAGCCAATTAATTTCACTTTCATTTTTTTTCTTTTTTTAATTTTGGAGATGTTTCCACAGAAAACAATTTATAACAGAATAATTCAATAAAAATTATACTTGCTTTACTCACTATCACACACTTGCCCAACACTTTCATAAACCCATCAAAGACCATTTACACAGTTGCAGTGTAGATGAGGTCAGGAAGTTAATAGTCATTTTAAAAAATGAGACTACAGGCTGGGAGTGGTGGCTCATTTCTGTAATCCTAGCACTTTAGGAGGCCAGAAGTTTGAGACCAGCCTGAGCAACATAGCGAGATCTCTTTCCACAAAAATAAAAAATAAAAAAATAGCCAGTTGTGGTAGCGCACACCTACAGTCTCAGCTACCCTGGAGGCTGAGACAAGAGGATAGCTTGAGCCGAGATGTTTGAGGCTTCAGTAAGCTACAGTGACATGACGCCATCACACTCTAACCCAGTCAACAGAGTGAGATCCTGTCTCAAGAAGAAAAAAAAAAGGAGAGAGAAAGAGAGACTAGAAGCAGTTCCAAAATAGAGAAAAAAATGTCCTAGCTATATGAGTAGCACAAAAATAAATATACCTTTGAATTTTGTGGCAACCTTGACAAAAAGAAAAGGTGAAGAATTTTGTAATTGTGTTTTGCCTAAAAAAGAGGCATAGAATGTATCTAGAAATAAAACGAGAGAGAGTTAGCATCTGCAAATGATTTGACTTAGGCCAGGCACTGTATTTAGTGGTTTGTCATGGCTGGGCCATTCAATCCTATGTAGTTTCATGTTATATTCTTATTTATAGTTAAGGAAACTGAAGCTCAATGATGTTAAGTAACTTCTACAAGTTTATACAGCTAGTAAAATTCTATCAAGTTAATACTCATTTCTTTGAAACAATCATTCATTGCAACAAATATTTCCTTAATGCTTAAATTCTGTAAGAAATGCATAATGTTGTTGGTAACTCTATTATTTAAGACAGAGAATCATGCCCTTATTATTTCAGAATTATATGTTCTGAAATAATTATGTTCATAATTTTAAGATAATTATATTAAACTATATGGTAGTCAATTATATACTTCTAATAATATTATTCTTTTTCCATGAAAGACTGATATCCACACGTTAATTTTAAATTTATCACATTCATTGCTCTGGATTTTATAATTTTTATAGTTTTACTGAGGCATGATATTCTTACCCCTTTTTTCTCTTGATAGATTCATAACAAGTATCCAAATATTTTTAAATGGACTTTTTTCTAGTTAATGAGATTATATTTGCAAGAAATTGTTTTATTAATAATGTTATTTAACTCTGCTGCATTATAGAAGACTGATTTAATACAGAAATAAAGTTGAGAGAACCTACAGTAACCGATAGTATAAATGACCTTTTAACTTTCCCTTGAATATTTTCAGATAGAAAATTAATCATCATGAATTCTATCATTAAAATGCCATTCAATAAAACATCGATGGAATAATTTGGAAATATGGCTCCCATTAGCTCAGAGCTCCACACTCAACTCCTTATACAATAGACAAATTTGAATTTTGTTTTGGTTCTATAAAGGATATAGCATGTTGAAATGGAAATAAAGCAACCCACCTTATTGCTGGTGCCTGCCTCATCTCAGCTAAATCAATGCTGAATAAATATTTAAATAAATTTAGCTTCAAATTTGCTGGCAGCCAGGGCAAAGGAAAAATTTGATCAATTGTATAAGGCCTTTTTGTCCAACGGATTGAAAAGGGGACAAAGGTAGCAGCCTGCTCAGGGCACCTATATGTCTGATAGCCCATAAAGGCCACTAAGAGGAAGTATGTATTTCTTGCTAGTGGAATATTTCAGAAATGACCCAGCTCAAATGTTTGCATTAATCCCAGCCATAGTTATTAATAAATACAGTGATTTTTATTAGTCTTAATTTCTTCCTATTTTTATGCTAAGAGAATGCTTCTTGAGGCAGTATGTATCAAAGTGAGCTTTGCAACCAAAGGCTCCTGGTTTTTAGTCCTGAGTCTATCATACACTAGCTGAATAACCTTGGGAATTTATTTTACCTCTTGAACGCTTAGTTTCCTCATCTATAAAATAGGTATAGGTATTCTATAAAATATGAATTTTTTGTGAGGAATAAATTAAGCTATATTTATTATAATTTATTATAATGCCAGGGCATGATAAGGTTACAATAAAATGTTGGCATATTTTTTTTAAATTACTTTTAAGAAAAATCTGAACATCTCCATTTTAATAGCATTCTAAGAAAAGTAAAACATTCCGATGGTTAAAAGAGAGTGTATTCTAAAAGTTACAATCTGGTATATTTTTACAGACATTTTAAATTATTTAATCTCACCTAGTTTACCAAAACTATTTTAACTTTTTATTTTAATCCACCAGTCCTCGTTCTTCAATAATGACTTTACATTTACAACTACCTTAATACTTAATTCTATCTTAAATGAAATTTAGCTATGCTATAAAGTTAAGTATTATACTGCCAAAAGAATATAAAATATGAATGCATTTTTCTATGAATTGTGAAGTCATATATTTAATCCAGAACTGAAATTCTTGATGTATTTGCAAAAGCCAAATTGTCTAAAAAGGATATTGCTATAAATTTTATATTATGACATATACTAAACAAGTTATCAATTAAAATAACCTCTAATGCAATGTAAAGAATAAAATAATGAACAGAAATTGACTTAAAATTCCTGAAATTCATAGAAAAAGACTGAAATTTATTATTTTGAATCAGTTTTGCTCTCATCTATTAAAATTGCAGCAACTATCCATAAGAAAATGCATCATAAGGTCATACAGTGGTATATTTGCAGAAAATCAATATATAAGTCTATAGACAAAAATTGATGAAATGAAATCCAAATTCTTCATTATTTTTTTGCTAGAACATTATTATATGGAATTTTTCTAATGGGACCATATCCAAGTTGTAGCATTAACAGATGGGATCCTGTTGGGGTTCCACATTTTTAGTTATTTAGGACTTTAGTAAACAGTGATTTTATCCAGTATGTGATTGGAACAGATGTGATCTTATCAGGGTTCCACTTTTTTTCAAGGGCATAAAATTGCCATGATTTGCTGTACAGTGCTGGAGTTTACTTTTTGTGGTTTTAGAACCAGAGTCCTTTTTAGCCAGAATTTGCCCTTGGGTTCTAAAACATCATAATAGGGAGTTAATGTTTTATTCTCTATTAATCCCATTAAATCCTTTTAATATTAGAGCATGTGTTGCTTTATAGCATTAACTAGTGTCTTGCACTCAACAGTATTTTCACAGTTTATGACACTGCTTAGGGCATTAACAAACAGCTGTTTGAATTAAATGAGCAGTTAAGGACCCTGTTCATTAACTCAAAAGTTTCATGTATTTTTAATTCCTTAAATCTAATGGTATCATCACCCTCCAAGAAATCTATCTTTGATTATAATTTGCTCTGGCCACTATTGGTTATGAGGGAAAGTATTATTGTTTTTGAATATGAGTTATAACAGGGTGGGTATCTCTAATGAATCTTAACTATCTCATAACAGTTTCATTCTTATGGGATATAAAACTTTAAAAGTTGTTTACGGCAGTTGTGTTAAGATTTTCTCCAATTTTGGTTACTGATGACTTCATTTAGCTAATGTAAAGAGGCAGTTGGAACAGAATTATTTGCATTTGAAATGGCGCAATCAGAGGTTTGAGACTGACTCATTTACAAAAAAAGAAAATTGTATTTGGACAGTGACAGATTATGCGATGCAGTCTCTGGCGCAGGGCAAAATGTTAGTCACTGATTTTCTCCATGTAGAAAGATCATGCCTTCCAAGGCTTCCTTGGTGATTTTACCTTCTAGTCAGTGGTTACAGACATCTCTATTCAATAATTTCAAGGGAAGTGATTAAATAAAAGGGCAATTTTAAATTAATGTGCATAGTAGTCTAAATAAACTGTATGAGGATGGGATTCTTGATTGAGTCATTCCTATACCCTAGTGTTCTAGTGAGGCCCCCACAAACTTCAGGGTCGTTTATATACTTAGTAGGTGCTAAGTATTTTTGAGAGAATAATTGGATTCTTTAATTAGGAATTTTTTACCTGTTAGGCAAAACTTCTAGGTTGACCACAAATTGTCATATAATTTGATCTCTAATTCTTTTAATTTTCCTTAAGGGATCTGTGGCTCATTGATAGATGAATTCATTTCACAAGTGTTTTACTAATTAATTAAAAAGCATTATAAAATTATAAATGGGAACTATGATTTTACTATTTTAAATATCACATTTACTTGTTTTCGCTTCAAATGCCAAGGATCAACAATTTTTTGATGTTGTTCATGTAACAATGGAAAGGAACAGCGTACATTAATAAGAATGTTTCCCTAAAAGAAGTAAAAACTGTCTTTCCCTGTTCATTGCCAGAACATTGAATCCACATTCCTTTCACGTCAAATTAGAAACAGACTTAATGAGAGAGGAATTCTAGGCCTGGAAGTTTTTTCTAAATCAGTCTGAATTGGCTTTAAATACATAACTGCCCCGTTTTCATCCATGTTAAAGGCTATAGGGCACCTTTTAAAAATACCCGGTAGCCCCTCCACTTTGACTAAAGATGTCTCTGTGGGTATCACTTCCTCTCTTCCAAATCCTTCATCCAGAGATGGTACCTGGAGGTCTATTCAGATAACCTTTGAAGCATAGGGTCCCTGCGGTATCCTCTCTAAACTTGGCTACTAAATTTGTGGACAGCATCAGAGATTTCCTTTTTCTCTCTACTGTGAAAAATAAAGACTAATCACTTAAAAATATCAAGCTATTGAGGAAATTCAGCCTTTAAGGATAGAATCTAGACATGTAATCTGAACTCTGAAAGACACCATTATTTTCATTAAACCAGAATCTCTCAATCTGCTTAGATATGCTGCCACTGGGAGCGTTGCTGTGAGAGTGACCTCTACTAATATTGAAGGAGTCCACAGAGAATCCATGTATTCAAATGAATGCATGTCTAAAGCAATTTAGCATATAGAGGTAAAGAAATATAAAAATAAAAGCAATTTTAGTATATATATATATACACACACACATATACATATTAAATACATTGCAAATGCAATTGACCCTTGAACAACATGGGTTTGAAGTGCATGGGTTCACTTATGTGGGGATTTTTTTCAACCAAATACGGATCAAAATAACAGTATTTCTGGGATTCAAAACTCACATCATAAGGAGTGCTGACTTTTCATATTTCTGGATTTAACAGAACTGACTGCAAGACTCAAGTATACATATATTTTGGTATATACAAAGGGTCCTGGAACCAATCCTTCTAGCTACTGAGGGACAACTGTATATTTAGCATATATAACATATATGAAATATATTATGAATATATTTATTGTACATATTTAATATAATATATTTGATATATGTATTATACATGTATATATGTATATGCATGTAATATGTACATTAACATGTATATATTAAATATATTATGAATATACTTAGTATATATACATATATTAAATATATCCTGAATATATATGCTAAGTATATATACTACATGTATACATACTACATATTTTTTATACATATACACTACATTATATATATGCATATATATAAATATTCTGATTTCCTCTCAGCATTATCTGGAAATCCAGCCATTTCTACAGCCACTATCTAAAGCAAGCCACCATTGTCATTTGCCTGAGCTAGCCTCCTAATTGGTCACTACATTCACACTTGTCTCCTGTTGACCTGGAGCTGTTCCTTACAAACAAAGTAGTCTGAGTGAACTTAAGCCAAAAAAAAAAAAAACCCAAACCTACTACCTTGACCTTCAGTACTGGACAGACTTCAGGGGATTCCCTGGGCTCCTAAGATCCTGGAGGCTAAACTTCTTAATGGGTCTGAGTGCCCTTGCACTCTCCACCTCCCCATCTGGATCCTCCCCATCTTAGGCCACTATCCATCCAGTTTGCTGTCCTCTGGGCACATTAAGCTTCTTTCAGCTCTTCAGCTGTGTCAAGCTCTCACCTGAGCACTTTGACACACACAAGTCCCTCTTCTGGATGCCTCTACACTACACAACCTCAGGTGTCAGATGCTCAGAAAAGCCACCATGCTCAGAGAAGACTTCCTAGCCCTGGGTCAAAGCAGGTGTCCCTTTCCAGGCTCCTGTTGCTCCCTATTCCTTTCCTCCATAGCGCTCACTGCAAAATTGACTGTAAAATTATGTAATTTTTTTTTCTACTAGAGGTAAGATGTATTTTCTTAACCACTGGATAACCAGCACCTTGCAGCCAGAGGAGGCACTCAATAAATATTTTCAAATAAATGAATGAACTCTGCAGTTTTCTTTATTTTCAGGACATAAAAAGACATTTTTAAGAAAAGATTTTGCACCACTTAATTTTTTGATAAATGACCAGGCATATATGAAGTAATTTAGGTATTTTCTAAAATTATCATCACCATTCTCTTAAACCATTTTTAAACTACCCTTTAAAACCAATTAAGTAACTAATGATTACACTCTTCCTTCTGCTAGAGTTCTAAATGTTTATTAAAACAAGTGATGATTGCACTATCTTTCTTTTGCTAGAAATCTAGTTTTTATTAAACATTTTGCTTAGTAGTTATCAAATGTTGTTTTATCATTTATTTTAATACCCTTTGAATATAGTAGTTCCTGGTTTTGTTCTAGTCTGAAGTGCATCATGTTATACAAAATCCAGGACAAAATGAGGTGACTGTAGCGCATCTGAAGATTACATAGGATGAGAAATTAAAGCCTGCCAGCCTGAGTGTGTCAGCTGGGAAATAGATGCCCACCATTGTGCTAAGGCATTGCCAAGATCAGGAATAAAAAATCCTGGCAACAGGTGCTGAACACCAGCATCAACACTAGCATCAAGCAAATGTGTGCAGGTGGAGGTAAGAGTGACCAACTAATCCTGAGGCATGAACTAAGCAGACCATGAGGACGATGTCTCAGACATCTACTTCTGACTTTGGCTTATCCTGAATCCATATCAAATGCTTACAGATATCCTCATTTCATTGTTTTAGTTGTTTGCACAAACCTTTGTATACATAAACAGCACACTCTATTGATATTTTGATGATAAAATAACAAATTCTGACATAGTGTTTGTAGAGAACGGCACATAATAGGTCCATTAAGTAACCTCCCATTTAAGGAAAATGTTCTTTTGCAGGTGTTATGATTGTCAATTGTTTCAAAAATATCCTTCAGTAATCTCCTCCAAAAGGTTGAATTGAATTGAATGAGAAAGGAAATACAATTTATACATCTGAAAGGAGAGAGGGAAAAGGGGAAAACTAGAAAGCAATTAACCTAAAGTTGTTTTTAATATGATTATAAAGTTCTTGAAAAATTAGTATTAGAAACAAAAATAAATAAACAGTTTAGTTGCTTTTTGGGAAAGACTTATGGTACCAGCTATTTTTTGGCACCACGATAACGAGTAGTATGAAGAACTCATCTTCTTGTTCCCTTATACATCAAACCTGTGGAAAGAGATGGTGGCCCCAGAGTCAGTACTCACAAGTCCTGGGCCGAAGGGTTCGCCAGCAGCCATGAGACTGACATTTGTTATCAATGAGACGCTGCTGAACTGTTGTTCCAAGGCTGTTGCTGTAAAACCATAGTGCATTGTAGTTTGTTGGAGGTTAGTAGCACTTGTTAATTTGATCAAGGCTGAAGTTTACGGAGGATAAAGTAAACAATGCAAACTGCAGACACCATCAGTTTCCTATGGGCAGTGAAGTGTAGTCTGTTCCATTTACACTTCACAACAACATCTGATGGGCTTTGTCAGTGCTGCACAGAGTAATTAAACCTGAAATCAATAGCAGGCATTTGTCATGTTTACAGCCGCTCTTTCTGCTGGGTTAAACTCATCAGTTTAGTGCCGTTCTGTTTTACTGCAGAGACACGCTCCATTATTTCTTCAGGTACAGTTGAGATATTCAGTTACATGCCCAATAGTTTGAATACGACATTAAGATTAAAAGGGACAGGCAAATGGACAGTTTTTGTAATTTATTTGCTGATTTCCTTAACTGGTGTAGGATTTCCATTTCCTTCAATCTTTTTATGAAACCCTTTGTGGTCTGAGATAATATATTCCCTTAGCTCCCAAATTGGTGAAAAGTCTCATCTCAAATTTGATAGAATTTGACATCAACTATAACTATACCCAAGGATTGCTGACATGTTTTTACTTGAAAAGAGTGAAGAACATCTAAGATTCAAAATTGTTGCCTTATTGAAGAAAATTGGCCTTTTCCGGTTTTAATTAAGGATTCTTCCTGAATTTTTCTTTTATTCTCCCAATTTTTCTTTTATTCTTCCTGAATTTTTCCTTTATGTCATTTTTAAACATCCCCATCTTTTATTCTTTTTGCTCCTTTTAAAAGTATTTTCTTTTATTTTTTAATCTTTTAAATGATATGATTTGAATACAGTGGTTTTTACATTAAGAGAATTTGCAGTTCAAGGGTAAACTTGAATTTGATGTACATATTATTTGAAAGAAGCTGAAAAGCATGCCCTCTTTAGGATATTTCAATCACTTAATAAAGGCCCTTATTATCATCATTTTATGCAAATCATTTTAAGCATCTTGCCTCTCCATAAAGTACTACTTATCTTGATACACCCAGGCAAACAGATTTGTTGTAAGAAGGAATGTTGTCAATTAACTGGTTATATATGAAATCATAGCACTTGTATTTTTTACATTAATGTGGTATTTCAATAGTTCAATATGCCACTCTCCTCACATGGAAGCCCTCTAAGTGTCAATGATGAAATAGGTGAAACTTAGGCACTGTAGCCAAAATAATGCTTAAAATCAAAATGGCACCCTGTACATTTACAGCTAAGTTTTTGGAGACTAGGATACTTATTCGAGGTCACAGACCATCTGATTTTGCTGAACTCTAACATGTGCTCTTAGGTGTTTGTGTTCCAGTTAACATAAAATGGAAGTTATTTCTACAGCCTATGTCTATGAGAAATTTAATTAAGAGTGTGATAGATTGTTTGAAGTACTGTTTCATAGAACATTGAGGCTCACCCAAAAGAAGCTAGTAAGTCACCTAAAAGCAATCTCAGAATAATAAGATAATTAGGCTTGTTAAGTAGCCAAGCAAATGCCAGTCATTAGCTGTAGTAATTCAGAGTGGGTCCACTCAAATTCTCTGGGTCAATAACAGACTCTAGAAATGACTTAAGTCTGGAAATAGAATTCCATGCTGGTTGCATTGTTGCTTGTTTATTGCCTGTCCATGGCTGTTTGTTTTTAATTCCTTAGAAGACTATGATCTCACATATGAGGCAATGAAAGGCTGTCTTTTGTAGCTTCTCTAAGTGGTAGGAATATGAGTGATTTTTAAAAATTATATTCTTGCCTTTACATAGGTGATTTCATTTTAATAACATAGTGTTATGTATGCTATGAAAGCTAAATAAATATAAAATATAATAAAAATGATGAGCATTCTGCACCAATAATTTCAAGGTTTCCGTACCTCTTGTTTCTCCACAAGCCCAGGTATCAATGATTCTGGTCTAATATAAAGCATCATACGCCCATGCCACAAACCTCCAAATTCAAGTCAACTTCTATTTCAATCACGCTCAGCAAGGAGATTAACATGAACAATGCAAGCATTCTTAGCCACTTAGCAAATTTAGGTATTTGCAAAATTTGTATAGCATTCTAAAATATACAGGCCACTTTTGTATTTACCAGTCATGTGTTACTTAATGATGGGATTTGTCCTGAGAAAGACAGCATTCATTAGGTGATTTTTTTCATTGTGTGAATGTCATAGAGCAAATTTACACAATCCTGGAAGTTACAGCCTGCTACATACTTAGGCTATGTGAGGTAGCCTATTGCTTCTAGGCTACAAACCTTTACAGCATGTTACTGTTCCTTTTTATTTTATTTTATTTCAGAATATTATGGGGGTATAAACATTATGTGACATGGATTGCTTTTGTACTGTTTGAGTTGAAGTTATAAGTGTGCCCATCATCCAGATAGTGTACATTGTGCCTGTTAGGTAAGATTTCGCCCGTCGCTCCCTCCCTGGTCCCATCTGTATGATTTCCATTGAGTTTTACTTCCATCTGTGCTGACTGGTTAGTTGCAGTTTAATAGTGAGTAAATGTGGTGTTTGTTTTTCCATTCTTGTGGTACTTCACTTAGGAGAATGGTCTCCTCAAAGAACTAAAGCTAGACCTATCATTTGATCCAGCAATCCCACTACTAGATATTTACCCAAAGGAAAAAAAAAGTCATTTTATCAAAAACACACTTGCATTAGGATGTTTATTGCAGCACAATTCACAATTGCAAAGATGTGGAATCAAGCCAAGTGTCCATCAATTCATGGGTGGATTAATAAAATGTGGTATATGTACACCATGGAATACTACTCAGCCATAAAAAATGAATTAATACATTTTGCAACAATCTGGATGGAACATATTACTGTTCTGAATACCATAGGTTATTATAACATAATGGTAAGTATGTGTGTATCTAAACATACCTAAACACAGAAAAGATATAGTAAAAATACAGTATTATAATCTTATAGGACCACTGTCATATATTTGGTTCATTGTTTACCAAAATATCATTACACAGCACATAACTATATTTTTCTTATCTGATGCTCATAACTCTGTAGTGTAGGTTCCTAAAATATAGAAGAAATAAGTGAAACTCAAAGAGATTAAGTGATTTTTCCAGGGTTATGATGCTTTTAGTGGCACTACCTAGCCTCAAGCTTGGGTCTTCCGGTTCTGAGTCTGGTAATTGCTACAGTGTCTTGATACATTCCCAAAAGAAAGCCTGTGGTTGGCAGAATTCTAAGACAGCCCCTGTGTAGCCAGGATTCAACCAGAGAAGCAGAATTAGGAATTAGTAGGATATCTATTTAAGTCCATGTCTATGTTTACATCTATGTCTATGTCTCTATTCTGTGTCTATTTCTATATCTATCATCTATGTATATGTGTTTATTTATTCATTCAATAAGTCTATTACTTAGTGGTGGCTAGCTAAATAAGTCTGAAATTTGTATGGCAGGCAATCAGAAAGGGAAAATTGTAGGTAGGCTGGAACACAAGGGCAGCAGCTAAAGCTATTGGACACAGGTGAAATTTCTGTCTCTCTCTGTCTCTTTGTCCTTTGCCCCCACCCATCTCTATAAAGCCTCAGCCCTGTTTCCAAGTCATTCCAAGTGATTAAATCAGATTCACCCAGTTTATCTAGGATAATTTGCCTTACTTAAATTGATTAAGGGATTTAATCACATCTGCAAAATCCCACTACAGCAACACCTAGATTAGTGTTGGAATACCTGGGGAATGAAGCCTAGCAAAGTTGACACATCAAAAAATTCATCATAGTCTATCTCTTGTCAACTTGGCACTCATACAAAGCTCTTTAAATTATACCTAGTCTCCAAATAAAGACAAGAACAAACTCACATTTCTACCTAACATGGTATAACTATCCCGCATACAACCTAAAACATGCTTACCCTTTCCCCAGAAGAAGATACGAAGTCCTTGGGTGATACTCTTCTCTTTTGGTAACCTGTACTTTAAATACTGAGATAATAAAGTTATTTGTTATGTTAAATGATTAGAAAATAAGAGAATGAAGGAAACAAAAGTATTTGGTTAATATATATACAAACATATGTCGAAATAAGGAAAAAAATCCTTATAACCATTGCAGTCTTCATTTTTGCAGCTGATCACATGGCTGTAGATGTTATTTATAGCTATCCTCTTCCACTACTCATTTCATATTTCTTTTGCCCCTCAGCAAGCATCTCAGCCGGTCATGGTTTTTTGCCTGGTGGGTTGATCCAAACCTTTATTCCAGAAGGGCATAAGCCATTATCAGTCTTCCCTGAATTGAGTTAGGTGTGGTAGTTTTTCATTGACTTTAATCACAGAACATGGGAGTACTAAGTGATGTCTACAGAGTTGCATGCATTCCAGACATACTCCTCATTACCCCTGTTGTATAATAGCAAGCCAATTTCCCCTAGACCATCAGAATAATCACCCCAGCCAGTATAATAACTCCCATATTTGCTTGTTGTTTTAGAAGCATGAGGAGCCTCAAATGGCCTGGTATAAGTCTCAACTTCTAGTTCAATGGAATCATTGTTATGTTTACTTGTGGAAGATTCCTTCCTTTGGATGTAAGTTCTCTAGATCAACAGAGCTAGGTCATGGAGGGAAGCAAACATTTGCTAGTGGATCACTAGGGGTAAAAATGAGGTGAGCCATTTCCATTTTCACCCTTTGATTCATGCACCAGTAAGTGAGGACTATGGGAAAAATTGCAGCATGTATTGGATGCTGTTTCAGAGCAGATATCACATCCTAGAGGACATTGCCCCAGTTCTGCATGGTATTGCCACCTAGTTGGTGCCATAATTGAGTCTTCAAAAGGCCATTCCACTATTCTATCAAGTGGTTGCTTCAGGATGATAGGGAACATGATAAGACCAGTGAATTTCATGAGCATTGGCCCATTACCACCTTTCATTTGCTGTGAGTGAGTTCACTGGTCAGAAAAAAATGCTGTGCAGAATACCCTGACAGTGGATAAAGAATTCTTTATGTCTCTGGATGTCAGACAGGAGGGGTTACTGTGCTGGGTGCGGTGATTGATCCTAACTACCAACGGCAAATTGGGCAGCTACTACACAATGGGGGTAATAAAGAGAATGTAACATAGGAGATCTTCCAGAGCATCTCTTAGTACTCCTATGTCCTGTGATTAAAGTCAAAGGAAAACAACAACAGACCAATTAGTCAGGATTCAATTGCCATCACCTTTTAAGAATGACAGTTGTGGTCACCCTACCAGACAAAGAACCACAACCAGCTGAGGTGCTTTTTAGGCAGGGAAGGCAAATCCATATTCAGAGCAAAGTGTCTATTCCATACAAAAAAGCAGTTCAATATAGTCAACTTGCCACCCAGGTAGCTGTCTGATCACCCCAGGGAATGGGACTTAGCAGGGACTAAGTGTTGATCTGTGCTGCTGGTAGACTAGGGACTCAGCAGTGCCTATAGCCAGGTCACACTGGTGAGTGGAAGTCAGGGTTGCTGAGCCCATGCATAATTTCCATCCCATTAATTGCCATAAACACCACGGCCACTTTGTTCATGAGCCCACTGGACAATGACAGAAATGGCTGGGGAAAATGGCCAATTCATAAGCCACTGAATGGACCATCCCATCCACGTGATTGTTAAAATCCTTTAAAGAGGTCACCTTTTTGTGAGCTTTCATATGAGACACAAATATCTTCATGTTTTCTGCTCAGTCAGATATTTCTTCCCCGGACCTTCTTTTCACCAATTTTCTAATCATGTCCCTTCCTAGTCCTTGACCATCCAGCCAAACTGTTAACAGCCCATGAATTGATATAGATTCATGCTTCCAGCTTTTTCTCTGTCCAGGCCAAATGAATAGCTAGGTGCACTGCTCAAAGGAAGATCTTTCGACTGGGGGAATTCTTCACCACTCTCCTTCACAGTTGCCCCAGAAAGTGATTATAGGCTGTCATGGTCCATTTTCAGGTGGTGCCTGCATAGAACTGTCTATAAACCAGGCCTGAGAGTTTTCTTCTTCAATTAACTAGTTTATAGGGAACTCCCATGAGACCATAGGCATGGGCTGAGAGAGAGAAGAAATTCTACCTGTGGACAAAAGTTTTAGCTCATGCTCTTGGCTTCTAGCCTTCCTGTGATTGTCCCTTCCTGACTACAGATTTTGGATTTGTTTAGCCAACCCCACAATTGTGTAAGCTAATTACTTTTGATAAATAGATACATATATAGAGTCTATGTCTGTCTGTCTATCTATTTATCATCCATCTATATATCCTACTGGTTCTGCTTTCCAGATTGAACCCAAGATCTCCATCATCTGCATGCAAACACACATCTTCTCCTAGTCACTCAATTAACCCTAGCCTAGGTGCTGCTGTGAAGGAATTTTGCACATGTAATTAAAGCCCCAAATCAGTTGATTTTTAGGAAAAGGAAATTATCCTGGGTGAGTGTGACCTAATTAAGCCAGCCCTTAAAAGGGCAATGCCTGGCTGACAGCCAACGTGAAAACAGGGACTTCAATCACACAGCCACAAGAAAATAAACTCTGCTGACAACCAGAGGGAGCTGGGAAGTAGGAAACAGCCCTGGGCAAGTCTCTGGATGAGAAATCAGTCCAGCCAACACCTGTGTGTCAAGAATTGAGCAGAGAATCCAGCTGGGCTGTGCCAAGACTTCTGACTTACAGAACTGGGAAGAGATCAATAGGTGTTGTTTTAAGCTGCTTAATTTGTGGCAATTGATCATGCAGCAATACAAAACCAATAAAAAGCCACTCCCTTAACTACCCATAATTTCATTTCTAAAAGATTAATTCAGAATATCTTTACCTTACTTTTCAACTACTCTTTGGAGCCTTGATTTTCCTTCCAAAGCAGATGTTCTTAGTAGCATTAGGCTGGAGTAGGTTTGGCCACCACAGTTATAACCCAGATCTCCCAAATTTCCTAGAAGCCCCTGGAGATAATGAGGTTTAGAAAGGTAAAGCCCCCTTTGTAATAGCTCAGTTTTGCAGACACCCCTGGATTGGTAATCTGCGTAGCAGATCCTAGGTTAATCATTCACAGATCCTAATAATCAGTGACCACTAACCTAATTGTGGTAGTTCCTTGAACGGTAGCTATCAGAAAATGTTAGGAAAATATTGCGGTACTATTTTCTACTTAAAAACTTCCCAGTTGAAAAACTCTCAAATTTCATTTGACATTAACTTAGTCAAAATAAACTCACTAAGAGTATTAAAGTGCATCTAATTTGTTATAATACAGTGATTAATTGTACTGTGACTACTTGAAATCAACTTATCTTAAAGAACAGCTCTTAGAAGATTTCTTTCAGAGGAAAGTATACCTGGGCTGACACAGAACCAATGACCTCTTGGTAGTCCTGAAAGTGTGCAGGAACATATCTGGGCTCTATGATGAATTAGGAACTGACCATCAGCAATGGAGTGCTGATGCGGGTGGGGGGGGACAAGCTAAAGTACACAAATGTAGCCTTATAGGGATCTTTGTTCAGTGATTGCTAAAATTTTAGTCACTATTCCATTGTTGGCTTTCTGGCTGAAAAAAACGTCAAGATCTTCGAAGTTTTTCACAGAATGCTATGGTTGATGATCAAAGTTTGAGAAGCAGAAGCTCTTAAAACTTGGTATCACTATTATTTCTAACAGTGAAAGAAAGAATGTTAAGAATTGACTTTTTCCTAGGATTCTTTTATAATAAAGCTTCTAAACAAATGCTGGATATAGTACATTTTGATAAAGCAAGTTATGTAAAATAGTAAGAACTATATTGAAATGTTATACATTTATACTAGTATTTGTAAACACGAATGCTTTTGCGGGCCATGAGTGCAATATCCAGGCATGAGAGGCTGGGACTAAGTCAGTAAGGGGTATCAGGGACTGGGGTAAATTGCAAAAATAATACCCTAAAAGCATTTAACTTAAATTTAAATTGAAAGTAAAAAGGCAACTGCAGCCCTGTTCCATTTAATTCACATATTGCCAAGTTTTTCAGGAATTTGAGAGAATAGTGTTCAACATGAAAAAGAGCTATTTGCCTCCTATTCTGCTTTTAGATTTTCTGAGGGCTCCATTAACTTAGGGACAGATCAATGAGTATAGACTATTAATTAGTAATTAGTAATTGATTAATAACTATTAAGTGGTTATTAACCATTATTAACCACTTCTGTATCCACAATGTCCAATCTCTATTGCAGTGTTCTTCATATCACTTAACATGTTCTCTTCCCTGAAGCCCCCAGACTCCCTCCCCTGACATTCTTGGTCTTTCATATGGTGATCTGGGCCACCAGGGTCCCAGCATTCACAGGAGGGATGCAGAACTCTGCTCTGCAGACATTCTCTGACGTCTGGCCTCTTCCTCCATATTCCTTCTCTTCACCCAACCTAGTAAAAGAGAGAAGGGACCTCCCTATCCATTACTTATGCAAGTTTACATCTATTTGGGCATCGAAGATGGGCAGTAGGAGGGAAGCTGCCTTAAAACATCATTTCTCTTCTTCAACCCCATGATGATGTCAATGCCCATGGACTTTGAATTCCCATGATAGTTCAAAGTCCATGGCATTCTATTTTTAGTTTTTTTTCCCCTGTGGAAACTACTAAATATTTATGGTAATGTTGGCTCTGTTTCATGGCAAAGGGACTAACACCAAAATTTGAACTCTTTTGAATTGCTCGTGTTCTACGTGACATCTGTAATGACCTTTGATCACTAGCCTGGGAAGAATTCGAACCAATGATATTAAGATAAAGCATTCTTTTAGCAAGCCCCCAAGTTTTAGGTTTTATATATATATAAGAACCTATATATATGGAATCATGCAATTCTGTAACTTAACCAAGTACTGTCCCCTGCATGCAGTCCAATAGCTTCTCAAACAGTAGTCTGTGCCAGATGTTTCTGAGGGAGTAAAACATATAATGTACCTAATTTTGCAAAACTACACAATAGGTAGACATTTCTTTCTCACCCCAGCTGGTGATCAGTTTATGCCCTGAAGCTTGGAGATTTATAACCCTTGTAATTTTATCCTAAACAGAGTAATTGCAGATGCTCTTCCATTGCTATTATTTTAATTAGTGATGAAGACTTTGCCAAGATGTTGAATCTCAAGATAATGAATTTCATCTGAGTAAGATCTAGTAGGTAGCTGTGACCATTTTAAGATATCTAGTGTCCTCAGAAATTATTTTATTAATTTGGCAATTTTATTTATTTATGGCTTTCACTCCAGTTTATCCTAAAATTATTTAAGGAATGTCATGACACAAGTCATTAAGTCTCTTTCCAACAAAATAATTAAAAGTCCAACAAAAGAAATATACACATTTTTATTTCAAAGGTAAATGTTTTTCAGCATATCAAAGGCTATTGATTTTTAACAGACAATTTTCACAAAATAATTCAATGTGTGCAAAAGTATAAAATAATTTTCTTAAGTTTTAATGTTCAAGACAAGTAAATTATAATTTAATTTATTATGTTTTTTCTCTCAGCAGACTTTTAATCTTGATTGAGCACATGTTTCCATTTGTGATGGGATAGTCCATGGATAAGTAGACAGAAATGCTTGTATAGAATTGGCTTTTAAGGAATTTTTTTAATATAAGGAGAATTCTCTCATCAATGACCATGACCTTATTTTTATTAAAAAAAAATTACAAAAATACCCTTGATTTTCCTTGGTTTTTATGAGTAGAAATCTCAAATATTAGCCAAGTTAGGCTCACAGGTTAGAGTCATTTCATTTATAGGTGTGCCTTTTAATCAGCATGGATTTCCTTTGATTTTCATGTTTTCCCTCTGTGGAAAATGCAGGAATTCCCCCATCATCTTCTGTTTGTCTTGGCCATAAGTATGTGTGGTAGGGTATAGAATAATCACCAAAGCAAATGAAGCGATAATAATAGGGAAGATATTTGGAGCCCAAGTGCTGATCTTGTTCCCCCAATTCATATGATGAACCCGACATTAAAGCTAACTGGCTATGAAATCTAACAAAGTGAAACTTGCTGGAGATAGCTGCTGTGACTGCTGTCGCAGACTCTTCTGCTGCTGAGCTCTTCACTTTATCTTTCAGGAAAATATACTCTATCTTTGGAATTCCATCACCAGGCTATCTAATAAATGAAAAGTGATATAGTTAGAAAAAACAGTAAAAAAAACTCCAAAAAGTAATTTGTAATGTATTTTTCAGGGGAAATCTATCTTTTGAATATGATAAGCAGGCTTAAATTGGACAAGATCATCTAACTTCTATTTTGAATTTTATATCATTCATTCTTAGGTAGCACAAAGGTGGCCAAAAAAAGCACAAAAAATCTAACATGTTACATTATCTAACAAAATGGGGCAGAGACTTTGGTTACGTTCATTTTCCCTATAGGGAAGAGTCTGGAGAGAGACTGAGGCTATGCTTGTACTCTTATATGAGCTTGCTCAGGCCAGAGAGTTAATTTTAGGAACCTATGTGTAGACTAAAACCATATAAAAAATGTTTTATTTTTTTTCTTGTCAAACTATAAGAAGGACCAGGCTCATTATCAACCTTAAATTTTGATTTGTAATATCAACAATAAATTTATGAAAGCAGAATAAATACTTTGACATATTTAATATAACGGTTTAGTAAAGTCTGTGATTTGAAATTTTCTCATTTTTTAGTTTTGGCAATTTGGATAGCTTTGGTGGGGAAAATCAGTAGACAAACCCTGCTTTAATGTTTGAGAAAAATAAAAATATTAGGGAAGAAGATTCAAGTTATATATTTTATTAAACAGAAATATAACAAATAACATAAAAATTGACCATTTTAACTTTATATTAAAAATCCTTCTTGATAGTTTGCCATGCATTTTCACTTCTGCTCAGTCATTTTATCTTTGTAACCACCATGTTAGGCAGATGGGGCAGACTTTATTATTCTCATGAACGGAGGATAATAGCCAGTACACAAAAGATTTTGAGACCTGTTATTCCCATTATATCTTACTGCTATACTTATATTAATTGTTTTTAAGTAAATGATTATTTATCTGTAATCCAGGGAGAAAAACAGAGGTGAAAAGGTAATTAATAAAATGGAAAATTGGGTAGATAGAGAGATGTTTGACTTACCCAAAATCAAAGCAAACAATTTCCAGCCTTTGGAAAAAATTCAATAAATATAATTTATCACATTAACAGTAAAAAGAAGAATAATAATCTCAATAGAGAAAAAGCCTTAGTCAAATTCAAAACCCATTATGGTAACTTCTACCAAACTTGAAATAGAAAATAATTTATTTAACATGATAAAAGATGGCTTTAAAAGCTGTCATTATTTGAAAACATTATTTGTATATAGAACTCTGCAGATAAACTGTAAGAATTAATAGATGAATTTGTGAGAGTCAATGGATATGAAATAAGCCAAAATCAATTATATTTCCACATACTAGTGACAAATAATTAGACAATAAAATCTTAAAATGAATACTATTTATAATAGAATAAACATAAAATGGCTAGGTATACATTTAACAAAAGATGTACAAGTCTTCTCTGCAGGACACTACAAAGCCTCTCTGAGAAAAATCAAATAATTTCTAAATAAATGTAATGATCTACCAAGTTTATGAATTGGAAATTCAGTATTTTAAAGATGTGAATTCTCCCCAAGTTGATTTATATGTCTAACGGTATCCTAATTAAAAACTCAAGGAAAATTTTTGCAAATTGATGCATTCATACTAAAATATGTAAGGAGATGCAAAAAGCCAAGTGCAGGGAAGACAGACTGTAAGAGGGAGAAAACTGAGGATTTTACTACCAGATATCTAGATTTACTATAAGGCTACAGTGTAAGAAAGTGTGATACTGGTGCAAAGACAGATAAGAGAACAAGAAAACAGAATGGAGATTCCAGAAACAGACCTAGAATATAAACATGGCCTCTTGATTTATGGGACGATGCCACCAAAATACAGTATAAAAAGATGTACTAGATAACACATGATGCTGAATCAATAAATAGTGCATGATCAATTAGATATCTAAATAAATTTTTAAAATAGAACATTGACCTACTTTACAATATATACAAAAATCAATTCTACCTGTTTACAGATGTAAATGTTAAATTATATAAAGCTTTTAGAGAAAAACATATGAGAACATCTGATCTATATTATAACTGCTAGAGATGTTTTAAACAAGACATAACTACTAACCATGAAAGAAATACATAGTTTGTAAACTGTGCTATTTTAAAATTAAGATCGTCCATATTTCAAAAGACATGATTAAAGAGTAAAAAGACAAGTCACATCTTAGGAGAGAATACTTATGATACATATGTCCAACGAAGTACCCTCATCCATAATAAATAAGGAACCCTTAACAAACAATAAAGGCAAGCAACCTAATTAAGAAAAAGTTACAAAAAACTTAAAAATCATTTCACAAAGCAGCTATACGAATGGCCAATAAACATATGAAAATGTGCTCAACATAATTATCCAGGAAATACAAATTAAAACTATGATAACATTTCTCTACACACTTATATAAATAGCTAAAATTTTAAAATATAGGTAAGACTGTAAAGCAACCGGAACTCTCAAACATCTCAGGTGGGAAGGTAAATTGATGTAGCCATTTTTAAAATGTTACCACTATTAACAACACTATTAACAACAAGCTGAACATATGCATACATGATTCTACTTCTCGATGTCAAGAATTACTGCACATGTGCACCTAAAATGTTAATATTTTATACAAAATATTACTAGCAACTTTATTTATAATAGCTCCCAAATTAATTCATTGACAGCAGACTGCATAAATTGTGGTTTATTCATGCAATGGAATATATATAGCAATGATAATGAATGAACTGTTGCCACATAAAAAGTACAGATGAATCTAACAGAATTAATATTGAGCAAAACATGCCAGAGTCAAGAGAATATATACTTTGGGATTATAATTATATGACTATCAAAACCAAATAAACCCTGTGTGTCTGGGACTCTGATTAATTTGGGAATGGAGTTGAAGGATGTTTCGGGGGTGATGGTATATTTTCCATATTTTCCTATAAGTAGTAGTTATGTAAATATATTCATTTGTAAAAGTTTATCAATCCCTATATACACTGTGTGTGCTGTACCTCAATAAAAAATAGTTTAAGAAAAGCTCAATGAGATTAATATGAACTTTAACGAATAGAAAACACATCTGCCATAACCTTTCATAAAGGATATATATCAAATGAAAATATTTTCCATCTCTTTTTTTAATAAAAAAAATAAAGATGAGTTTCAAATATATATTCTGGATGTCAGTTCAATAATATTTCTTTAAACATTTTATCATTCCACTGTTTGAGCAATTTTGACAAATTTATAGTTCTTATGTTATGCATATAGATAAAAATCTATATGATTATCTGAGAAACCTAGAAATCTGTTTATATGTATAGTTGTAATAGTTGGTTAATATTCTTAAAAGTTTAAAAATCATTCACCCAACAATTTCTTAGCCTGTGGAAAGCTATAATGTAGGTATTGTGTCAATTACCATACTTGAATCTTACTTGTGGAAAAAGGGGCAGGCTGTCACCTTAATGGAGAACAAGTATATAACTATGCCATTTTCAGCCCAGCTGACAACACAGAAATAAATATGCAGACATAGACCCAGAGCAGTTACAAGAAGGAAAAAGCAAGACCTTGATAGCAAGCAGGGATGTCTTATTTATTTGCCATGTTTTGTTTTAGACTTTCGTAATTGCCCTATCAAAAGTTTTTGTTTGTTTTGAAATTCTAGCTTGAATTCTTACTAATTCAAAGAAAATTTTTCCAAATGTACACTTTCTTTTTCCAAAACCATTTGTATGGTCAGCTAATTGGATAATCATATAAAAGTTACTAACTAGAGAGACTTCTGTCTTAACAGAATTGGAAGTTCATAATATACTTAAGCTTATATTTAATTATGATGGAGAAACACAAAACTATCAAAATTGTCTTATTGATTTAATAAAAGACCTCTAAAATATAATCAATAAATTATCAAGTGAATGTATAAATTTATTTTAAAGGAAGGATGATTAGCTTAATAAATCTGTTAGTGTTAAACAGAAATTTAGTTAGAAGAACATGGCATAGCCTATAGCACGTTAGAATCAATTTTTCAGCAGTTACTGAGATGTTACAAGAGGAGCCAATCATACTCCTGAAAGATACAATCTTAAATGCCATAATCCTGATTGTCAAAATCCTGAAAGATCAAAAATTCCAAAAATATAATTTTGGAAAAAATAATTTTAAAATTCTTTGAAAGATATTTATTTATATTTTAAAGGGGGACTTATTTGGAAAAACATATAAAAACATGACAGAACACTTCATAGGCCACTTTACTCAATAAAACAGGCAATAATAACATGAATATTTTTGCAGGCATAAACACTTAGATATACTAACTACAGTCACATGAATTTAACAGTTATGAACAGACAAACAGTATTAATAAAGAAATAGTTCAGAAAGGGAAATGTATAAACACATATCACTGTGTTTGCTAATTGTGTGCACCCGGCTTTGTAACTGCAGTCTTCTGAAATACCTTGATGAACAACCCAAGTCTTTTGACAAGATTGATCAAAAATCAAGATGAGTCGCCAACACATATGCTGTTGCCCAAAGAGCTAGGATCTCAAGAAATTTTATCTTTCACAAATGCAGATATACAAAAAAGACATCTCTTTTTTTCTTGAGAAAGTTTAAACGTTTTTATGTGTAAGCACAATGTTTACTCAAAAAGCCAATGCTGTGATAATGTACTTTCATGGAGTCAAATTTGCAAAAAAATGAATAAAATGAATTAAAAATCTACAAAAGTCTGTACAAAATTTATACTTCCAGTATTGAAAATTATGTGAATATGAAATACATAGCATAGATAATTATGAGAAATAATCCTGACAATTTAAAATAGTGGGAAAAAAAACTAAGAAAGGAAAAAGAAAAAAGGAAAAAACCAAAAAGAAAATTAGAAATATGAAAAGGTGTATTATAGGACTAGATTATGGGTAATTGCAGAGAGTTAGTCCATAAAAGCTGACTTAACGTGATACAACTATCCTGCGATTGTGATTTTTTAGGATTGCAGACATTAGGAATTTTAGGCTTTAGAAATTTAGACTTTTGAAATTTTGATCTTTTAGGATTTCAACATTTGGGATTATGGAGTTTGGGATTGTGTTTTTCCAGATTATGATCCAAATTCATTACAAGTGATTTTACATACTATTAGAAAACAAATGTTATGTGCAAAATAAATGAATTATTGAATAGTTTTAAAAATTTATTTACTAATAAACTTACTAGAAAATCAAGCTGCAAAGCTTGATTTTCTGCCATTAAACTGTGAGTTTCTATGCAATATCTTTATAATTTTTGTATTTCTAGCACCTAACACAATACTGGGTCAGCCGCAATAAATTGCCAGAAACTTAGATGCTTAAAACAACACAAGGATGTCTCACAGCTCTGTAGGTCAGAAGTCTGACATGGGTGTTGGTGGGTTAAAATCAAGTTGCTGGCAAGGCTGTGTTCCCTCCCAGGAACTCAGGGAAGCATCTGTCTTCTTGATCATTCAGACTGTTAGCAGAATTCAGTTCCTTGCAGTTGTTGGAAATAGGTCTCTGTTTTCTTACGGGCTGTCAGTAGAGGTCCATTTCTGGCTTTTAGAAGTCACCTGTTTTCCTTGGCTTGTAGCCTACTTCTTCCATCTTCAAAGCCAGTTTACAGAGGAAAGGGAAATGATGGATCTTAAATCCCACTAACAGTTTGGATTTCCTGCTTCTTACTTTACATCTCTCTGAATTTTAGCTAAAGAAGATTCTTCATTTTTAAAAACTCATTTGATTAATTAGAGCCACTCAGATAATCTAGAAAATTCCTATATCTCAAAACCTGTAATCTTAGTCTCATCTGTAAAATCCCCTTTGCCATGTAGAGTAGGATATTCACAAATTCCAGGGATTAATACTTTAATAGTTGTCCACAAGAACTACCAAGGACACGACTTCTGAAGGGATAGCTTGGTGGCAGATGCCTAGAAGGATGGATAGCCTGCCTAGACTTCAAATAGTGTTCATGAATACTATTATTAAAAATCAAGTTTATGAATCTCTTAATTTGGGTGGGTATAAATGTCAGCACTGATTGCATGTGAATAGGTTTCCACATGAGGAGGGCTGTCCTCAGGTCAATCATTACTCTTAGATCAAAGAAAGGTAAAAACTGGGTGATACTGAAGGTTTTCGAAGTGAATGTAGCATTTAATTCCAGAAGTCTTGCTCTTTTTTTCTTCCTTCCTTTCTTTCTTTTCTTGGACACATTGAAAGAAACTTCCATAAGGGAGGAAAATAGGTCTGACACTGGCAGGGATATAGCAGTAGGGAATGGCACTTGCCCTGACCTGAGACAAAGAAAGGAAGAATTCTATGAAACTGAAGAGCATTGCCTCTTCTATCTGAAGAGAGAGCAGTGTATAAAGCATTGTTTCAGTCTAGACGTATATCACGTCTCCATATTTAAGTCATTGAAATAGGCAGGAAATTCAATTTCTTCATTCAGAAATACTTGGGATAAGGTCACTTGAATGTTGCTTTTGTATTCATCATGTTTACTGTTTTCACTTTTCTTAAAGTATTCATATCCACCTGCAACTGTGAAGCTCCTCTGTAATTTTAAAAAATCAACCATAGTCATTTCATGTGAAACTGTCTTACTATTTTTTTTTGAAATTTTAATCTCCTGAGTTGTGAGAACACAGCTTAGCAAAGTGTATAAAGGCAGCAAAGCAGGTATTTTAGATTTCTGTTAGTCTTCCAAGGAAAACCTACAAAGAAACTGGAATACAACACAGAGAGATTATACAGTAAAATGCTTTTGCAAACTAGGATTTAAGGAACTGGAAACCTTATTATTTTTCTCAGTCAAAATGTAAATAGATAAATTTCTATGTTTTTATGTTGTAAAAATGAATTGTGAAATGTTTCTTTACAGAATAAAAGCGTACACACACACAAATGCCATTTGTGTATAATTCTTTGAAAAATCCACTCATTTAAGAACACTTGGCTGAAGTTGGATACATTAAAATATAAAAATTATTAGTATTTAATCCATCCATTTTCTTTGTACTGGTACCTCTGTGCTCAAGAAGGCATGTGTATTCTGTTGTTTTATTCATATATTAAATTGCCCAATAATGCTTACTGAGAGACTACTGTGTACCAAGCACAAGGACTAAAAGTTAATATGATCCAAAAAGTTCATAGAAGTGGGAAAGTTAATATGAAGATATTCACCACAATAAAACATGGTGATTGCAGTGACAGAGTTATACATACTGCAATATTAAAAGTACCAACTGTGCCTTATCTAGTGCCAGTTTTTCAAGAAAAGTTGGAAATGCTTATATTTACACATTTCTTCATACATACATATCGAGATACATATGCACAGTATTTACTATCAATCAAGAATTACTTCCCAATAACAGCTACTTCATTGTAATAAATGTTGGTTTATTGCTTTTGTGTCCTGCAATCCCCCCTGGGGGGATTCCAGTTTGTTCTACTTCTTTTCTGTTTCTAGTTCTTTTCACATCTGCCAATAGGTTAAAAATGTAAAATGAATATTTGTTTATCTGTGTGTATATAAGAATATACTAGTGTTTGTGTTATATTTAACTTTACTTACTAATGAAAACTTATTACATTGATATTCTTGTACTCCCCTGCTAGGCTGAAATGCTATATTGATACAGAAGTATAAAGTATCTCCAGCTAACCTTTCTATTTAGACCAAACATTTTCAGTTTCATGCATTTGTTGCCATAGCTACCCAAATTAATATCTGGGCAACATCAGAAACAAGGCAGCCATATAACGAATTGCACTACATATATGCCTCACCCTCTTTCTGGCATTTATTAGATTTTCATGAAGTGTTTTATTGCATGGGAAAAAAAATAAGTGGGGCATTCAATATTTCTCAAAAATTTTTAATTCTTGGATACACTTCTATTTCCAAACCACAGTATTGGAAGAAAGAAGTTAAGGAAATGATGGGAAGGGAAGACGGTATCTTCAGGAGGCAAGTGTGACAACAAGAGGACCTTAGACAGTAGAGTGTTTCATGCTTGACAAAGACAGTAAGGGAGAAGCAAAGGAAAGAAAAGAGAAAATGGAAAAGAATAAGTATATAAGAAGTTGAAGAAAATCAAAGATGAGAAGAGCAAAAGAAGGCATAGATAGAAATGACCATGAATTTGTTACCTAGTTATGATGACAGATTTCTTCATGCCTTCATTTGCAGACTAAACCTTAAGCCTGGGGGGACTATTGTTGCACAGCTTTATTTCCAGAGTTGTTTTATATTTGGTTTACCTTATTATGAAGGATTTTTATTAAGCCCCTCAAAAAACCTGGAAAATCTAGGTATCCATTTACTTTTTCATTTTAAGATACAACAGTGTCATTGCTGACCATAGAGATTTACATATCCTCAAAATACTAACTCAATTTATTTCCTCCTCCCTTAATTTCTAATTCTTGTTTTCCTCCAATCACCCATTGGGGCTTTCCTTCATGTGCTAACTTATGCAATATTTATCATTCTGTTTCTGTTTTCTCCACTCAACACTATATTTTAAAGATCACTTGGTGTTGCTATAATGTCTGTCTAGTCCATTTCTTCTAATCACTATACAGTCTTTCATTGTAGGTGACCACCTCATTTTACTTTCCCCTTCTTCAAATGAACAGACACCTATGCTGCCTGCAAAATTAAACTTTAGCTTGGCAACATGAAATTAATTCTTTACTCCCAAAACACAAGTTACAGGAGCAGAAATATGAGCAGACCTCTAGCTTCATATAATGCAAGACCTACATGAACTACATTTAATTAAGGAAGGCATGGAGTGAATACATTTGGGCATTATTTATGGTATCTTAAAAGCTCTGGTAACTCTCTCAAAGTTATTCAGTCTATTTTGAGAGTACTTAAAAGTACTCTCAAAAAAGCTCACAAACAACACACTTTTTAAAGGACTTGGAGATATTTTTGAAGTTATGGATTGGCTATGTCTCCTTAGTATGTGCCTCTGTTGGAAAAATAAAGAAAATTCTTCCTAGTAGTCTTTCTTTATGCATAGGTATAAGTACAGCCAACATAAATCTTGAATGAGACGTCCAAATTGAAGCTTAGTTGTGCATGATACTAACATATTAATTAAGAGTCTAGAGCAGGGATCAGCAAACTTTTTCTGTAAAAGAACAGATAGTAAATATTTTAGGCTTTGTGGTGCACTCAGTCTCTATTACAACTACTTAACTCTGCCACTGTGGAGCAAAAGAATCCACAGACAATATCTAAACAGACGGGTGTGATGGCATTCCAATAAAATTTATTTATAAAGGTAAGCAGAGGCCAGATTTTTCTGGAGAGAGACAATTTGCTGATCCCTAGTCTAGAACTCATTTTTTTCCATACTGGGATTAAGTTATTTTGGGGAGTAGATCATGTCCCAAAATGAGTATCTGTAGAAAATTGCCTTAGGTATTTTAAATCTTATTTCTGCGAGAGGTCCATTGCAAGATTTGGACAGTGGCCCAATAATAACAGCAATATCAGGTGAATAGAGATGTCCATGATCTCTTATTTCCCAATAAGGGGAATATCTGAGAGTAGCAAAAGAGAAAAAGCAGTAGTAATAACTCTATCCATAAGGAGATTTTATTAGACTGCAAATTACTTACTGCACTTCTCATATTTGGCACCTCTGTGACAAGAGACCTAATGTTTTCTGACCCTGCATTCCCAAGGAGGAGACACTGGGGCATATTTTCTTTAACTTCAAAGGACTCTTCCCTGTATGAGTATCCAGTTTATTTTTGAAAGACTCATGTAATTCTATAGGGTATCCAGAAACCAGAGCATTCATATACTGGAGTCCTAAGGGCCCACATCCAATATTAGGTGGTGATGTGGACCCAGAAAGAGTGTCAGACTGACATCAGACTGGACCCCAGTCTCAATTAACGCTACTTGTTCCATGTGTGACCTTAGACAAGAAATTGACTTCCTTGGCCACCATTTCCTGTCAATGTAAGTTTTTTGTTTTTTAATTTCTATTTCTGAGCAACTTGCACTAAATTTTTAATGCTATCTCTGGTGTGTAAAAATAATAGTCACTGTAAAAAGGGGCTTTCATATTCTACTTCAAGTATCTCACTATTATTTTGTATATACTGTAATCAGCATGTGTTATTTTATAACAGATTGAATTTTAAAAGAAATATTTAAATTCTCAAGTAACATGATGTGACAATGATGTTGGCGTTAAATACAAAAATTTTTTTTCAAAATTACGCGTTTCTTACAAATATAATGTGAGATCAGGTTTCCTGAGTACATCAATGTCAACTTGCAAAGTATCATATATGTTAATTTTTCAGAGTTAATTTATGCCATAATTTGTGTTCTGGAAGTCCTTAGATCAGTTTTTCTCTCATTTGTAATGAAGTTCCTAGGTACTGTTCTTATAGTTTCTGCAGTTATGTAGTACATTATTACTTTATGATAAAGTTAGCTGATAATTCCTTAACTCTTTTTGCTGATGACCTTTTAAAGTTGCATAATTAGAATAAGTTGTGGTTATTGTATTGGAATCTGTATCCCATGGGCCAACAAGGCAGCACATTAATTCTCTGCATCACCCACTCGATGTGCAGTGCCATCAGCACAAAGATATTATTCTTTGTAATTACATAAAGAAAGGGTCTATTTAGTGTTAACTGACCTTTCTGTGACTGATCAGCCTTTTCCACCAGTGAAGTAGAAATGTATATCATTAAAATGTGAGTAAATAGGAAACCTTTCTAAATCTGAAACTATTCAAATCAGAAGGTGCACATGAAAAGGAAATGGTTGTTCAGCCTTTCACATGATACTGCGAAAGAGTAGTGGACTTTCAAAATATATTTTAAAATATCAACAAATTTAAATATAACTAAATTATGATAATGCATAGGAATACTTAACAAAGAAATAATATGCAGTATGTTTCTGTTTAACACTCTTACAATGAGGAAAACATTATGAAACTCAAAAATATATTCAGGATTAAAATTTAAAGTTAATTTATTAAGTAATACACTTAGAGAATTATTACTGTGATTATCACTTACTGAGGACATACCATGTGTCAGGGATTATTCTAAGACATTATACACTTTTTAAAAATTATGCACTTTAACTGGGAAAAATCATTGGGGATATAAATTAGGTGACATCAACTTTTAATCTTTTTCTTATTACATAATTTGTTTCTGTAATCAGTTACACCAAATACTTTGAGGGGATATAAAATTATATTAAAGACAACTGGACCAAATAGAAATTTAATAGATAATATAAATGGCATTTGTGGCTGATTTTCCTAAAGTTATTCAGTAGTTATAAGAGGAATACTATAGTCAACATGGAGGTAAATGTTCCCTTTTTTTGAACACCTACCCACATTAATCAGGTGCTTTTTAATATTTAACAAGCATCTGTATTTCTGGGCCAGGTGTTCCCTTGCTGAGACCACACACAGAGCCCTGTATATGAAATATCTCCAGAAATCTGTTCACAAACTCTCTTCCCTAAAACTTTGCTAATCACTTTCACTGGAACTGATCACTCATGGAACTACTCTTGTTATATGGCTATATCTTTTATTCTTCTTTACATATAATGTGTTCTGATGTAGTTAGCTTTGTGAATGCCATAATTCCCTTATCTGATTGCAGGCTCCTTCTGCTCTGTAATTGTGTATTTTTTCATGCTATTTTCAATAATCCCTGGTCAAATATGTACTATGAACATAGACAAAAAAGAAAAAAAAATAAGAAGCAAGAAATGTTAATATAAAGTATTCAACAATTCCCAATGAATCTCTTCTGATTTCTAAAAGGCAATGTCATAGTGTCCTTTAGTAAACTTTAAGAATAAATCAAGGCAGTAGCTAAATTTGCAACCTATCACAGAGCTAAGATAAGGAGTCCTGTGTATAGTCATACATATGGGTGCTGGGGCAGGGCAGCTAAGGAAAGTATTCCCCTAGACTCTGGCAGGAACAGGTTTGACTGGTCAGCTGGTACATGACAAGCTTTCATAAAACAGTGTCATAACGGTGCTATTTTGCTTCTCTTAATGTCCCTTACGGTGCTTCGTGTCTACCACTTGCTCAATAAGTATCTTTGAATAAATGAGTGAGTAGAGAGAATTTTGTCAAACATGATAATACATAGAGTTTAAGATATGTAACAACCTTGATACAGAGGACTGATTTGTTCATTTACAAATCAAGGATGTTCTTTTAAGACTAATTATCAAAGAACTCGCCTTGGACAAGAGGCTGGTTTCCATGGCAGCACAGACAAGGAAGTAGGTCCTGGGAGAGTTAAAACAGTTATTTGCTCCTCTGAGGCTTCAGGGTATCGACACATATCATTCTTACAGACTTGTTCCTTGGGAACACTGGGGAGAACTCTTGCTTTTTGTAGTAATTGGCATATGGATTTTAAGGGAGCAGCATTGTAATAACGCCTGTATGCACACAGTAGGTGACGCTCCTAATAAAGTATATGTTTTCTCCTTGTCTGCTATATTGTTAGAGAATGGGTGTGTATTTTAAGCATTTGTGTTCATCACACTAATGCCCATGAATCAAAAGGGAAGCTTATGAGGTGACAGTGTTTACAAAGAGACTTGGGGCCCTCTTGTCTCATTTATTCTAAAATTTATCCCCTACATATTCTATGAATCAATCGTGGTAGCAATGCCTATTTAAGGACATCAAAGCCTCACTGCATATAAATCTACCTTACCGGTACCCGAGAGTGGCAGAGATGTGCCAAAGGCACATGTGAGGACTGTGGGGATTTAATGGTATAGGATCAATGGTGTAATGTATGGGCCTGTGTACAGGATCACATGCTGCTGAAACATCAGTGCTTGGAACTGAGCATTACTTAAAATGCTATGCTTCAACAGGATACTAAATATGTAGGTACATGTCATTGTTTACACTATTCGTAATATTTTAAAATCCAGGGATAGCAGAACATTGAACATGATCTATAAAAGTTTAATTCCCAAGTCATAGGTAACAATAATGTAATGGTCCTAAAGGGACCAAGAAAACATTTCTCTTGACTCTGACTCTTCCAAATTTGCTCAAATATATCCTCACTCATGTGACAGGGCAGCTCTGATGCCTGCCAAATAAAATGACTCTTTAAGATTCAGGTCACTGATTATTTCTTCTATGAAACCTTTTCTGACCCCGTTTCCCCACCTTATAGAATTGATTCCACTGTAACTCGAATAGACTTGTTCACACTTCTGCCTCCCACTCTAGCCTGGAATCCCTAATGAACAGGAATCACATATTATCCTTCTTTTTAATCCCTTACTTAGCCATTGAGCTGGACCCATAGAGTAAACTTACTAAGGGTTTGCTAAACAAATGATTGAATAAACAAATAAATAAAGGAATGAAAAGCTAGATGTGATGATGCTTTGAAGGAAAATCAGTCAATAAATACCAGCAAGACAAATTTGTTTTCTGGTGGTTCTGGCAGGAAGTCAATTCTTTCCAACCATGGGACTGAAATCAGTCTGGGGCGGTCTATGTAAGAATGTGGATATGGCAGTAACTGCCAGAGTAGACCAGGTGAGAGGCAAGAAAGCAGGGAGCTGTTTGCAGGTAACTATAAATAACCAAGAATCAGGAGATGACACAGATCGTCAGAAAGGATTAGCTGAGACAGCAACAGATAATTACATCAGAACAGGAGAGTTAGAATTACAACTGGGTCGTAAGATGACAACTCTCTTTCAATACATAATTGACAAAAGAAAACTGGATCCAAATGCCTATATTAAGAGTAATGGAGGGTATAGATGACACATTACTATAGATTTAATCTTAGACACCATGATGATTTTATTAACAATAAGCTATTCATAAACAGATATTTAGCTTTTTTGCACTTACATGTATAGTGAAAATATTATAATCATAACAACCTCTCTAGAATGTTCGAATCAACTTTTTCTCTTGTAATCTCCTTTGCCATTAGACCATCTTAAATTTTTTTAAAAAACAGTTCAAATGGATGTAGGCTCTGGCCAGGGTAAGTGTCTCTGGTTGGAGCTCCATCAGTCACAGTGGGTAGCATTACTCTGCTGCATTCAACAGTAGTCCAGAGCTGTGCAGGCATCAGTTTTGAAGGTCCGTGCACTTGGTCTTGCCAGTGAATGCAACAGGTCTAATCAAATCGGGAGACATGGAATCATGTAGATCAAAAAACACAAGAGATTGATTATATTAATATTTAACCAAAGTGCCCATGAAGAGTAGTTTCCAAGGGGACGGAATTCTAATTTCCTTTAGCAGCCCATTTTATCTGTCAAAAAACTATGAGTTAGCCAGATTATAATGAGATAGTTGATTGGTGGAAATGGACTCAGGACAAGGGAATTCAGTTATTTGATTTCATGGTTTAATTTCATTAGGTTTTATGAAGACAGCATTGCACAGTGTTTAAGAGTACTGGCTCATGTGTATAAAGGGAGAATATCAGATAGTTAAACATCTGAGTCCAGGATCTGGAGCCAATCTGCCCAGCTCCTCTTCTTAATATAATAGTTGTGCAAGCTTGCACAAGATACTGGTGTTTCAGTTGCTATGGTCGTATAACAAGTACCCCCAAACTTCATCGTGTAAAATGACTACTTGTGATGCTCATGAATCTATGTGCCAGAAATTTGGACGGGGCACAACAGAGATAACTTGTCTCTGTTTTACTCTTTCTGGGCTATCAGCGGGATAGAGTCAGGAGAGTAGAGTCAGGATTTATCTTCCGATGAGTCATTAACTCACAGTTGATTACTGCTGGCTGAGACATGAGCTAGGGCTGTTTTCTGGAGTACCTACATGTGGCCTCTCCAATGTGGCCCAGATTCCTCACAACATGGTGGCAGCTTGAAAGTGAAAATGGAGGAAAAGTTCAAGATGAAATCCATGGCTTAAAAAATAAAAAAGGTCAAGTGAAAAAAGAAATTGGACAACCATTATTACTATTTGGCTATTTTGGATTTTCAATCTGCCGTTATTTTTTCAGCATTTTTACTGACAGAGAAGGAGCCAAGTCTTCTATTTAGCAATGGTTCCTCAATATTTTGAGGATCAAAATATTGGGGATCACGGGCTAATTAGGTAACACAAGAAAAATGCTGTGTATAGTTTCAAGGGATTCACATACCTTGTGAAAGTCAATGAATGATGCACCTAAATAAAGAACTCTTGCTAAGCCTCAAAAATGTTGTTACCCTTAGAATAGCTTTTGCAGAAAACACACATTGTGTGAACTCTCTTTATATATTTAAGATCTTCACCTCTGAAGTAGTAGAGTATCAAATAGTATAAATAAATGTACTTCATTATAATAAGTGGTTATATTTCATAGAAATATTTCATAGAAGTTGGCAGATAAAATGTGTGGTTCTAAAGTACAAAATATATGCATTTCCTAGCTGTTATTATGTGTGAGTAACCATTCATTTGTTTACTGAAAACCTGTGAATCTACTCATGTCAGCTCTGCTCTGTGCAACATCTTTTAGGGTGAACAAAATGATAGCCTCAACCCTCATGGAACTTATAATCTAGATTTTGTTCAGCCCTTTATAAACATAATTTTTATTTTCTAGTAAAATGTGGGGATAAGAAACTGTAACATCCCCTAAGCATCAAGGTTTAACAAACAATTGTGATAATAGAGAACAAATCATCATCAAGTTAAGTATTTTCCTTAATAAATTCTAGACAATATGTAAACTATTAACACACATTCACCATATCTCTTAATAATCCTTAATAACAAGAATTGAATAAATAGCAATAAATCTAGCTTTGAGAAAGTGTCATATTATCTATACTTTTTGAATAAATTCAATAAATATGGAAAATTAAAAAATGCAAAAAATTAAAAATTCTACATTCTAGTTATCCTTTTATAAGTTATTCAACTTCAGTAGTGGTAGCATTATTTTCCCTGAATATAGTTCAGCCAATAATTATCATTCTCCCTTTGTTTCACTTGCATGTTATAATACTATTGGTTAAAATTAAACAAGTCTGAGTTGCAAGGTAGAACGACACTTAAACATAGAAAACATTTTCAGTGTCAGTAGAATACTATTATTTAAAATTAAGAAAACTTAAATTTCATTGCACATATGAAGATCACTGACTTTCAGGAATAGTGAATTGGTACATCTTTCTATACATTCATTACTGGGAAATGATAATGTAAAATATTATGACTGATACACAATGTTTTGAGGATTCATTGGCATAACTACACAATTTGATTTCTTGGTATCTACTTTAATTATAACATATACACAGTAAGTACTGGTGCCATCCAGAAATTGAAAGTACCTGCATTTGGAAATAAAACTGCATATTACACAGTGAGCAAAGCATTAATTACCATATATTTCCTCAAGTAAGTACCATTAAATAGGTTTAATGAAAATCTAACAACTTTTGTAGCACTTTTCTCAAATCAATATTTATAGTAGCCATCTAATACTTGAAAGAAAAGTAACTGAAAAGTAAGATATCTGAAATATCAGAGCTGTGCTTGTCTTAAATCAAACAAATAAACAAACAAAAAACTCAAAATGATTCCTACTTCAGCCTCTAGTAGAGTATTTATCAATATTTCAAGTCAATCACTTGAGGACTGAATTTTAATGTGAATGTAAAGATACCAAAAAAGTATTGTTGCCATCTTTAAAAAATATCTCCACCAGAGGAAAATAGTCATAGAAATTTTTCCTCCTAACAAAAGATAATTCTATGTGATTTTAGGCAAGTTTACTAGAAAAAAAGGTTCTAAAGTTTTAAATTATTGTGCCAGAATTAAGACAAGGACATTTAAAATGGTTCTCAATTCATCATTTTGGCTTTTTGAAGAACAGCTATGACACAGTATTTATCATTGGGGATCAATATGGATACCAGGCTTTCATGAGAAATGTTTACTGACCTTAATAAATCTTCAAGTATGTAAATACAGAAATATTTGTACAGGCAATTTTCTGCTGAATTACATTTCCTCTATTCACAGCCTCATATAGTAATATATTTTTTAACAACTTATACTAAAGGTTTGATGTGATGGAAATTTTCACAAGGAAACATTTTTAATTGCTTCACAATGGTTATTTGTATGTAGTTATTTCATCATCATTATCATCATGATGATTAATTTGCAGTTATGTGTTTTGACAACTTTTTTGCTATCATAAATAACATAGTAATGAATAAAGCTTTTTGCTTAAAATAGATTCCCACAAGAGAAATTACTAGACTAAGAGGCTTGAAAATATTTAAGGTGGTTGATAAGTTCCATAGTTTTGAAGCAGGCAAAGTCATCTACGCAAGAAATGTAAAAAAAAAAAAAAAAATCAACAACTAAACTGAATTCATTTAATTTAAATTTATAGATGACCTTCAGTTTGCCAATGGGTAATGAATTACAAGGTTATTTTCTAAGGGATTTGTATTAGATTTGATATATATTTATTTAGTTACAAAGGAGGACATTATAAAGTTCTCAACTGCTCACAGAAACAGATTTAACCTTTACTATAACTAAAATATATTAATAAATAACAATATATTAATAACAAATAACAAATAATGGTTCTGGGTGTTTCTAAATGTTGGATTCCCTATTCTTTGTCTTTTACTCTTTCTTCCTCTATAGTTTTAATGTTTTCTGTGAGTGCTAGCACCCTGAACCTCTTGGAGATCAAATTCTGAGCTCCAAAGTATATTCTACCTATTTGAGTACAGGGGCTAAAGGAAAGGAAAAGAGAATGGGAACGTGGAACAAGGTGTCTGGGATACTGACTAGAGGCTCATAGGATTGAGGATTGGGTACTTGCCAAGGCATGACAGAGGGAAATAGGGGACAAGACAGTGGAAAGAGGTAAAACGCACGTCTGACAAACCCTGGTGAATCACACATCAGTGTTTCAAAACAAAACAAAAACCTGCATCAAGAAAGAAAATTATTAAATCAAAGGAGGATATTCATATCAGGGGAAACTTTTTTTGGTTGTTTTATTTTTCTACAATATGTAATAGAACATGTTTAGATAATTCAAAAGATGGAATAATTCAAACAAATTAAAATGATCTTAATTATATATATTTATCTTCTAGAAAATAGAAGAAGATTCACTGGAAGAAAATCTACGTTTAGCTCAAGAGTATCAAAAGCTACAGATTATTTGCTTAACAGAAAACGACAATTATTTGAATCAATATGATAGACAGCTATCACTTAATGCTTCAATTAGAGATAAGAAACAGGTATTGGTTTTTATAATTTTTAAAAAAATAATGATTTATTTGACATGTACACTACAAAAAGTAAAAAGTGGTCAGTTTGGGGATCTCCAATCTGATGGCGGTACTTTTGCCACAAAATGGCATATTTTCTTTTCATCGAGTTTTGTTGTGTAGTTGTGTATTTATATCAACCTTTTGATATTGAATTTTGAAAAAATATTTGAGAAATGATATACTTAATTTCTAATCCATCATTTTATACTAATTTGTTTTTAATTACTATAACCAGGAATGACAATTATTTTTAGTTTGTAGATTTAAATATGTTATCATAGATTTAATACTGAGAAAAATTATTTTCCTTTGAGTCTTTGTTCCCCACCCTCAACTAGATTCAAGAATATAAAGTCATGATTATAGTTTAACAATTCACCTAGCCATAAGAATCAGCATACTACTAATGAATCCTTTCTCCTATTGGTATTGCCTATATTGTTGTATTATAATTAGTAGTTTAGAATTCCAGTACTATACTTATCCCTCATTATTGTGGAATATTGCAAAGGCAGGAGGCTGGGCTTTGAGTGATCTTGGCAAGTTACTCTTTCCAACTTAAATTTTCTCATCAAACTGGTAAGGGGTATAAAAGAGCCATCCACAATAATTTATTTCAAAAATAAAGGGATACTATGCAACTGTAAGAAGTAACTATTACACCCACATGGTATCCTGCTTATTAACTCCCCTGTTTCCTATCCATCTACTCTCATTACAGTTAAATCTTCTGAATATATTGGGAAAGAGAAGGGTGTATTTTTCCCTTAAAAATCTGTATTGAAACTATAAGAAGATGAAGGTAGATCAAGAAATAAGTATGTTTGGGATAGAATTGATAATACAATTATCTGCCAAAAAATCTTAATGTCCTCAAACCATTTTTCAGGATTCAAAGAAAGCGCATCTATGTACCCATGAAGTTTTTGTATGATTACTTCAAGCATTTGACATAGTTATTGAGGTTAAGCATGTTCTATTTGTTGCTCATAATTGAGAAAGAGAAAATAATCAATGGTTATACTGTGTTTCCTTTTCTAATCAGGGGGAAAACAAAAATAAATTGTATGTGCACTTGTTATCACTTTGTACAGAATCCTTTGGAGGCAAATGACAAATATATTAGATACCCGCATAAATAGTGGAGAACTCTGCATTTAAGAGGAAACCCTAACATCATATTTCCATAGTAAGATAAAAATTGTCTTGATCTCATTTTCAGAATTAAAGCAAATCTTAATGCAAGATACAAGGAGTGAGACTTTAGTATGAACAGACAGACAATGGAGAATGCTAGGAGATTGGGTTTATGTTTGTGATCCCTCAAACGAATCACTTTTAGCACACCTGTTTCAGGGAAACTTTCAAAGATTTATTTGTACTTCCAATCATTTTTCATTGCCATCCTTCAGCGATGGAGGTCATTAAGTGCAGGCTGCCCTTGTCAGTGTCATGTAGGATCAATTTGCTGCAATGGACAGAGAGGCCTTATTGATGCTGTTAAATCTGTCAGTGAGAAATCGTATGTCATTAGCGTCTAATGCACTGCTTACAGGATGGAATTTGGCCATCAAAAATGAGAAAACCCTGTAATATTTTAGTCCATTTCTTTGGTATTACAGCATTTCCCATGTATGTAGGTTTTAGTCCTTTGACCAGGTTAGTTTGGGTACACAAAAGCACTATCCATCCTCTGATTCCCTTGTTGTATTCTCTTGTCAGATAAAAGGGATCTTACCTTCAGGAATTCTGTGTATGTTCTTCCTGTTTAAAACTAATTTAATTGCTTTTGAACATGAATTCTTTTTTGCATGGTAAATAATTATATTTTAATTATTGTGCTTCTTAGGGAGTATTATTCTCTCTACACAAATTGCACGTTTTCATACTTCTCTGTATTTTTAGGCCAAGCGTAGCAAAGAAAGCCTAAATTGAAATAATGATCCCTTCCTTAACACAATTTTAAATACAGATGTCTCAAATGTTTGAATGCTGTAATATTACTCTTAGTGATAATATTTTGTCTGCTTTATTAGCATGTGTTTCTTGATAATTTCCTATACTTTTCAAATTTGCAGTAATGAGGATTTTTCCCTTTAAAAATCAGAAAGAGGTATTAACAAAAGCAATTACACAGAATTCTTATTTGCCCTGTTCATGGGTAACGATAGACTAGAAACCAATCTAAAACTTCTCAGATTTCAAAATTAAAAATAACACTGGAAATAAATGAAGGAACAAAATCTGAAAAAGATACTTCTATGTGGATATAGACATTTTTATTATTTTCATAAAAAGTTTTCAAATACTTTTCATTGAAAATATATTATTTTTATAATATCTTCTCTTAAAAATATCCATGAATATTTTGATGAAATCACCACGTGTTTAAGTGACCCATCAAATTCTTCGAATCCACAAAGAAAGGTAAGTTAAGTGAGCATGTAAATGTTGGTGTGGTCTGTTGTTTGAAAACAAGATCTCTTCCAAAATTGGTTACAATATATTTTTTAATTATTTCATTAGCCATCTGTAAAGCTTAACCCTTGCCTACTACAAATCGCAGTACTTTTAAACTAAGGGAACAGAAATTATTACAGAATCAGCCAGCACTTAGCAAGCATGTATGTGGACAAGGTATCTGTGCTATGCAATTTACAAACATTATCATTTTAATGACCCTCAACAGTCCTGGGGAATTTTCTATTATTATCATCTTTCGCGATATAAGATATGGAACTGAGATTGGATGTCTCACAAGATCACTCAAGTAGAGGGAGACACTGTGATGGGGATCAAACTCAGGTTTTTCTTACATTCAACCCATTGCATAATTACAGCACTACCTCTTTACTATAACATTAATTAAACAATCCTATATATGTCTCATCAAGTTTTATAAAGCTTGCAACAGTTATATCAATTGCATGTGATGTCTCTGGTGTCCAAGTGAAACAGTCTTTGATTTACTAATTATTTTTGTGATTTTATCTCACTGGAGCCACGTTTTCCAATGATGATTTTCTGGTGGAGAAAGAGCTACTTATTAAATTAGAAGCTATTTAATTTTCATAGGGATTATAGATAGGCATCATACTCTAAACTGTTAAACTTTTGAACTAGAAGAGACTATAGAAATACTACCCTTCTCTTTAAGACGAGGAACTTTTGGGAGGCCAGAGTACCTCAGTGATTTACCACATATACAATTAAGTAGAAGAAAAGTCAGCCTAGGACATAGTTTTCTTAATTTATGATCAAATATTCTCTCCAATAAACTGCAGATGAGCACATGCTGTGATTTTTTTTCTGAGGTAAGTGGATCAGTAGCTGATATATAATAAGAATAGCTGTCATGCACATGCTCATATGGGAGCATTATCTTTAAGTGACTTGGGCTTGTGAAGGGATCACACAGGAACAGGAATCATAGACTATTGTGCACCAGGCAGAGTGGGTTGGGCTCTTGGGAACACTTCTAGGATTCACAGAATTCAAACACTACTCATTCATTCATTCAATTATTGAAAATATATTTGATATTCTTAATCACCCATTGTACTGACAAAGATACTACAGAGGGTACAGGAACACGCCACCTCATCTCTGCGTCCATACTGAAGGCTGTGATCCCAAGTCCTGGGATTCCCTCCTGCAGTATGGCATAGAGTCAGAGCTCTTCATCATCCTCTCTTCACCTTAGCAAGGGAAGAACCCTGTGTTTTTGTTACTTAATGTACATTGCCTGGGCCTCACTGGACAAAATTTCCATCGTAAAATCTCAGAAAATTGTATCGTCTATAGATTTTATTAGTTTACTCAAATCTATATCAAACCAGTTCTTTAGTCAAGGACCAGTTCTGAGTGAATTGTCAATTTAGTTATCTTTTATGTAATTTTGAGAAGATTTTCTTCTGGTGGATCTGCATATATTAGAGCAATGAACAGCTTTTATGATGTTAGCAATGCCCTAAAAGTAATTTGTTCAGTATGATGCTGAATCCCTGGTATATTAAAGACATTAAAGGTAAAATTCTCATATATGTGTGTATATGTGTGTGTGTGTGTGTGTGTGTGTGCATCAGTGGTTCTCCACTGAAGGCTATTTTGTCCCCCAGGGGATATCTAGATATCTAGCAATATCTGAAGACAACTTTGATTGCTCCTAGTAGGCAAAGGCTAAGGGTGTTGCTAAACATCCTACAATATACAGGATATCCCTTCCCCCCCCCCCACACACACACACCAAAATTTGAATAAAGCTGAGGTTAAGAAACCCTAATATAAAGAGAGAGAGAGAGAGAAGACATACATGTCATATATACTATATCTCCTTGTAAAAGATTCAAACTGCATTTGCATGTTAAAAAATCTGAGGAATCTCATTTTAAGAAATCTGTTAACTCTGTTAACTCAGAATTTTCTACTGTTTCTGTAACTCTGTCTTCTCAGAAAATCTGTTTACTACTGATTGATTTAGTGTTTAGTGGAATAATCTTTAGAAAATATTACTTTATATAGAATAGGAGAAAACTTCATGTCACAAATTATACATTCATAAAATTCTGCTCATATATCACTTTAATAAAGTGCTTTATATTTTACCTGTAAAGCCCTAGAAAAACTTCCAATATTTTCAAATGAATAGATTATGTTCTTTGAAATCCATACATATTCAGAATGCTGATTTTTTTATTGCCATAGTGCAGCTATAAAATGAAGTAGTATTTTTTATCACTCAAAAATCATGTTTTAAATGTTAAAATAAAATAAATAAAATGTTCATTGTATACACGTTCAACTTAGGTATATTTCCTACTTAGGCTTGTCTAGTTCATGACTTACAACTGCAATTGATTTTCAATTCTGTGGGAGTATCTGTTAATGATTTTTTCAGTCTTTGAACTATGCATATGCATCACAATGACATAACCATGTGAAAAAACTTATTTTGTAATAATAGTCCCCCGAATCTACAGAACTATGTCTTATAATATTTTATTAAAATAAGTATTGATATATAAAATGCATATTCATATACTCAATTTTTTTTAGTCACTTGTTTCTTTCTTCAGAGTTTAACTGTTGTTGAAGTTGGGATGGAATACCTATGGACAGCTCATTTAATTCCTCTGTGCCTCTGAAATAGGGAATATTAAGGTCTCCCTAGCAGGATGGTTATAAAAAATATATAGTAATAATTATGATATACTATGTGCTAGGCACTTTAATAGCTTTTATAGGTAATCATTTAATTTCCTGAACAATTCTATGAAGCATAAATATATTTTTATAAAATAAAACACCTAGAACAGTTTTTCACAAAGTGTATAATTTGCCTATGGAAGATACAGCTACTAATATTCTTATTTTTATATAAATATATGTCTCTCATTTCTTGCATCAAATATTGATGTGGTTACACAATTATAAAAGAGAACTTCTGGTCTATAATAGGTATTAAATAGTTGATGCAGAATGAGAATATACGATGAATAATGAGTAGAAAAGACAAAAGTGTAGGGAAATAGTGACATTATGATAATTGTTTAGAAAAACATGCAGGAGCTATAAGGAATAGAGCCATGGGAAACCCCTAATGGCCAGGTGTTACACATACAGAATAGAAAACTATATATACACACCTATATATGACCAGGCATTAGGGCTGGAGTTAGCAATGACACATGGATTAGGGAGAGTTAATCCAAATCTTATACTACCAAACACCAGTTAGAATATATATATATATATATATATATTTATAAAAAGATCCCATTCACAATAGCTACAACCACCAAAAATTTCCTAGAAATACCCTAATATGAAGTATGGCATTTTAATCTTCATGAAGAAATGTGTAAAATTTTACAGATGGAGAAGATAATAAAACAGCACATGCCATGACAATATTCAATATTTTAATTTGGTGGGATCTGGCATCTTCATGTTGTAATTTTAAAGCAATTCCAAACAAATTAAAAAATACATTTTTGGATGCTGATAAAATAATTCTACACTGAAACATGAAAACAGACAAGAAAATTATGGAGAAAATGAGGCAACATTTGTTCTAAATTGTTCTGAAACAAACAATAATGCTACAATAAGCTGTAACATGTTATAAAAATGAGAGAAAGTTCAATGCTACCACAAGAAAAGCCTAGAAAGAAGTCCTAACGTGCAAAGTAATTTATTACGTAAAATGTGGAAATGCAAATAAATGGATGGGGACACAATATTTTTAACAAAATGGTGCAAAGCCTACTGTATATTTTTGGAAAATAACAAATAAATCCTACCTTATACCATGCCAAAAACCACAAATGCCTTAAAGAGTTTAATATAAACATAAAATGTAGTTGAATATTTATCATATGAGGAAAGTTTAAAATAAGAATAATAGCAGAACCTACTTGGTATGTCTTGTCTTTATTTAATATTTAAAAAAATACAAAGCAGTTGATAAATAAAAGGAAGGAAGCATCCTTAGTAGTAATCAAAGAAATGCAAATGAAAACAGTATGATAGCATTTTCACTCACCAGATTAGTATAATATTTTACAATGATAATATCTAGTTTTTGGAGAAAGCATTAAAATTGGCACTTTCACCAATGGGGACACTGTATTTGAAAGTGCTCTCCATGAAAAAAATATCAACAATATATGGCAAGAACCTTAATCTATACATACTCTTTTTCTCTAAGGAACATTACCACAATGGTGTTTGCAACAAAGACCTGATTATAAACTAGGCAGTAGGGTGTAGTGTGGAGCTAAACTGCTTGGGTTTGAATTCCACTCTGTTGCTTACTAGCTGTGATTTTGAGCAAGTCGTTTACCTCTCTGAGCCTCTGGTTCCTTGTCTGAAAAATAAGAATAGCAGAACCTACTTCTTGTTTCCTGACAATGAATTTAATATGTGTAAAGCTCTCAGAATGATACTTGGCACATAGTAAGTTCTACATATATTTTAGTTATATTTGTTGTTGTTAAATGAGATCATGCAGCATACATCACAGATTCTTTAGTTTATATACATAGAGAGGGAATGAGACTCAAAACTGGTATTGTTATCATTATCTGTATACTATTAAGAAATAACCTGTACCATGGCAATGGAACCTTTATAGAAATGAACTTGATTACCATGTGCTAAGAAAGATTATATAAAATCAAAACACATTATAAAATTGCCATTTTCTGTTAACCAAGAGTGACTTAAAGACAGCAGATTAGCTCAAGTGAAATAAATAATTTTACAAACAATAAGCTTATAAAGAATGCAATGATTAAAAGATTTAACCATTTGTTATTCTCTCCTATGGCCATGAGAGCAAATTCATTTTTAGTTATGTTATTATATTTGTATGTTAATATGTGTGTTCAAATTTAAGAACATTCAATATATATATATATAGCATATCAAATAATTTAAGGATAATTATATGTATTTTCAAAGGATTCTTATATCATGAGCAGCTCTAATAACATAGTGAGGCCCACAATCACTTCAATTATACCTAAGTAGGATTTTATCTATATCCAAATTCCAGAGAACATATTTTACATAAAGTGCAGTGTGCTCTAATTATCCATATCTGTACATACCTTCATAAACCTGATTCTCCTATTAAGGAAGAAGTTAATTTGGTTTTTGGAGGTTCCTTAACTCATTCACTAGACAACAGTTCACAAATCATACATTTTTTTCTGCTGTCTTGAAATGGACCTTAAGTATACTAACATTACCTTAAAAAAATAAGCAATTTACTTGTACAGTCTGACCCTCAACGAGTTTGTTAATAAGTGACTATGAAAAAATGCTGTGGAGAGATAGGCATTAAAAATATTTTCCCTTAGTCAGCTGAAGGGTAACCCTCAAAGCTTTCCTATCAAAGTAATTCTAAATATGACAAATGTTCTTTTTAAAAATCTTGCACTATTCTATCACAGTAAATCACTGATTAAAAAAGAAAACAACACAACACGCAGATAGTACATTATGTGAGAAAAAGAAAGATAATAAGACTGTGAATAGCATACTGTTTAGAAATTTGTGAGATTATATCAGATATAAAATCCTTTTCTAATTATTTCATTGGTGCTGGGGATCAGAATTGTGTGGTCTTTCAAAGAAAAATCCTCATTTTAAAGAAAGATATATTTGCTATACTCATAGGTTATTGAAAAAAGTATATAAAACAAAGATACTGCCTGCATGATGTACATAGAAAAAGAGCAAAAATGTTATCTGTAAAAGCAGAAAAGAATTTGGCTTGCTTGACTTTTTGTATCAAGCATGCTACAGCAATCTTTTGATTCTAATATGAAACTATAGTAAGGATCATTGCACTAATGCATGAGGATTTGTGATAATGTTGCAGAAATTTTACTGTCAAAACTGAACTGCAGTGTAATGACTTTTGTTATCATGGTTTCTAATAACTATTCAGCATGAATTGACCCTACATATGTTTTGCTGCAATAATGTGTCACTAACTCAGAAAGCTAAAAAGGAAATAAAAAACGGTCAACATAACGCTATGTATGATTTCATGATAACCTTTACCATTATTAATATTGTTAAAACAATTATAACACAATCACTATGCAAACTATAGGATCACATGTAAATAAAAGCTTAGATACATTGTGACAGTTCTAGCCAAATAAACCTATGAAACAGGTTTTCCTCTGTTCACCGTGGGCACTAGTTACTGACAGTTGCTATTCTCTGGTGTAGGGAGTCTTGTTTCCCTTCCTCTTGCAAGGTATTAGTTTCTTCTCCCTTTTATGGGCTCTTTATTTTTTTTCATCTTATATTTTTGAATCTCTCCCTCTTCATCGCAGTATATTTTCATTTTAGCATCTCTTTATTGCAGTTTAAGAGAAAATAAAATAAAAATGGTTACTATCCTATATGGCAGTCACCATGCTAGACGTTTACAACATTTACAGCATGCGTAAAGCATTGAGCACTATACCAATCATTTCATAAGCATCCAGTCAATTACAGATGGCATGACCATTATTATTCTATTTTTATTATTTAATTTATAAAAACTCCACGAAACAACTGGGAATATTCCCATTTTTCCTCAGAAAACTAAGGTACTGTATTAGTTTGCTAGGGCTGCCATAACAAAGTTCCACAGACTGGGTGGTTTAAACAACAAAAATTTATTGTCTTACAGTTCTAAAGGCTAGAAGTCTAAGATCAAGGTGTCAGCAGGGTTGGTTTTTTCTGAATGCCTTGGGGAAAGGATCTGGCTTATAGATAGCTATCTTCTTCCTGTGTCTTCACATCTTCTGTCTGTACATGTCTGTCCAAATCTCCTCTTCTTACAAAGATAACAGTCATAGTTGATTAGGGCCTACTCTCATCCCCTCATGTTAACTTACTTACCTCTATAAAGACACTCTCCAAATAGGGTCACATTCTGAGCTACTTGGGTTAGGACTTTAACATATGAATTTAAGGTGGAGGGAATCACAATTCATTCTGTAACAGGTGCTTTGCTGTGTACCTTTAGGCCATTATACTTGTAAGTGGGATTCAAACCTAGGCCGCTTAGACTTAAGCCCATGGACTTCTCTGCTTTTCCACAGCTTCTCTTATATTCTTTTTCTCTACCCTGCCCAACCTATTATCCATATATGGTATATCATTGTCTATATTTAAATCCAAATGTATTTCAATTATAAATACTTTGTAATATATGTGGCATTGGGCATGAGTATGAGTAAGCAATGTCCAGTAATGAAATATTTTTGAAAGGGAAATTTTATGGTGTTACATAGGAATTGGTAGATCATTTATGTTTCTGATTCATGGTCAGAGAACCAAACAGAAAAATATTTTCCCACTAAAGGAATTTTTAAATTCTCCTCCCATTGCCTAAGACCACAGAACACATATTTGCCATAGCAGACGACCTTGATCCCACAGAGATTGCAACAGACACCAAAATGAAGAATCATGGTATATATGTTTTTTAAAAAAGGAACAGAGAGAAAACATTAGCTGCAAGCAGCAGCCAGCATTGAGCAGAGAATACAGATGAAAACAAAGCTTTTCTGTGGAAATTTGATGTTAGAGATACTGAGCTTGATATTCTGAAAAACATGGTAGCACGACTAGGGTTAGATGCCCCCCCACACACACACACACAAACCAATAGCTGATTAGATTAACCAAAGGGAAGTTTTACAAGATTTACCAGGAAAGAATATTATACATAATATTATAATATGTTGATGGGATGGGCTGCTGACAGATACATAAATTACAGAATTTCTGCCAAACACAACATGGATTTGGACAAATGCGGCAGTAAGAAAAGGGAGGAGTTATGGTGTCCCCTTCCCCAAATATCCTCCTATGTTGGAAGCATGTGGGCTGAGGTAAGCACTACCACATCAAATCCCATTTCTGGCTTGAAGACTCATCTTCTCAAGAGCAGTATCTGCTACCTTGAATGGGATCTTTCTTACACGGAGATGTTAGGATTGGAGGTATCCCCCATGGCTATCTGGGGTCAGTCCATCTGAAGTCATTGTTGGAACTATGCACTAACAGCAGCACAGGATACCTGTGCAAGAGAAAGGCATGGGGCCACTTCATATGTAAAGCTGGGGGATCTTGGGGCTTTTTTCTGGGGATTTCTCCTCAAGTTCTAAATTTTAAGAATAAAGAAATCATTCCATATAGCATCCATTTAGAAGGAACACAGTGCCTAAAAAGGGAAAATATCACATTAACTTCAGAATTAACATCTATAATATTTTATGACAGAAGACATTAGAAAACTACATAATTTTAAAGGTTAAATTAAGGTATCCATGAATGTTTTATCCCGTCAAATTATTGCTTTTGTTATGGGAACAGAAAGATACTTTTGAATGAACAAACAACAAATATAATTAACAAGTTTTAAAAATCCAGATGGCCAATAAACAGAGGAAACATGGTTTCTACCTCTCTGAAAATCATATATATACAAATTAAATGGAGGTATAAGTTTTCAACTTTGTTTTTAAAAATTCAATAAGCTTGATATTTGATCACTGTTTACCACTCCCCTTCCTCAAGCACTCTTTCCCTTGGCAATGACAAATGGGGTCTTGCTCTTGCTCAGGTTTCTCTTGAATTCCTGAGCTCAAGCAATCCTCCTGCCTCAGCCTCCCAGAGTGCTAGGATTACAGGCGTGAGCCACCATGCCCAGACTGTTAGCTTGCTTTTTAATCATTTTTTCAAATGTAGCTTGAATCCCCTAATTACAAAAGTAATACAGTCACAATGCAGACCATCTAAAAAACAGAAAAAGACCAAATTTTATGTCTGAATTCGTTTAAAAGTATGGCATTATTAATAGTAACTAAAATTAGAAGCAAGTGTCTTAATGGTGATTAACTAAAACAAGGAAAAGGCAGAAATATTTTTTTCAAGTCCTTCTATATCATCCTCCTTTTCAAAATTTCCTGTGGAGTGCTGGCAATTTTTACAGTAGCATCACATTGTTGATTAATATTCTTTTTTTAATTTTTTTTTATTTCAGCATATTATGGGAGTACAAATATTACGGTTATGTATATTGTTGATGCCTCCCTCCCCCCTTTCCTCCATGTGTCTGTTTTGTGTATTTATATTGTTCAACTTTTCAATTTTTATCTCCTACTTATACCAACTAAGTAGATTTATAATTACCTGGAGAATTGATGAGCACACTCTAAATTACTTAATGGAAATCACCTAATCGCAGTTGACTAGGTGGTCCTCAGAACCAGTGCTTGGGAGCTACATCGACTTATTAAAGCAACTTGAAATTGAAACCTCAATTGTCCTTTGGTTGAACATTCAAGCATGTTGTGCATCCATCCACCTAAAAGTAATGTGGTGAAGGTCGTATTTCCCCAAGTTTGTCAATGAAAATGTGACAAAGAACAGATTCCAAGACCTCTTGAAAACAAGATGGATTGTCACTATCATTTTTCCTTGTCTCTGTGGCCTGTAAGGCTATCACAGAACACGATTTAATGGGTCTGGCATGATTTGCTATTCAGAAAACCATGTTGATATTTCATAGTACCCATACTTTTCCAGGTGATTAAAATTTGATTGATTACTTCCAGTGTCTTCCCAGATAACCAAGCAACCAAGTCAGATTCTTCTACCTTTTTAAAAGCACATACATATTTTGCCTTTTTCAGATTATTTGTATCTTTTAAAAAGCCCTTAAAATATTTCAAAGACTTCTTCTTGATTTTAGTGCAGATAGCTGATTTCCCTATTTTCATGATTTTAAATAGAAACAGTTTTTCTGCTTTTCTGTTAAATGTCTACATGGCTAACTCATTCTCCTATGTGCCCATCCTTCCACCATGGCTACCTCACTCTGATCAATAGTTTACAACTACTTTCTCCTAAAAGACAGTGGTAAAGAATCCATTTAGCTCTAGCCTGTTTGCTGCTCACTGTATAAACCTCTCCATTCAATAATTCACTATAATTAAAGACATATTGATGGAGCATATATTATTTTTTCTTTTCTGGCTTTCAGTATGGCTGTTTATTTTATAATCTTCTTCCTTAATTGATTTGAAGATTTATTTTCATATTTATGGTTCTCTGTTGGTAATAACTCCTTTTCTATCTTTGTAATGTGCCTCTATGAATTTGTGCCTATTTTCTTTTCATTTGCATTTGTCTTTATTAATCAAATTAATTTAAATCTCAAGCACTTCCCCTTTGTCTTTAATGCCATATAGATTTTTGAGTTTAAGCAATTTTTATTGATACATAATACTTCTACATATTTTTGGGGTACACGTGTATTTTGATACATCCATACAATGTGTAATATTCAAATCAAGGCACTTAAACAATATCCATTACCTCAAACATTTATCATTTCTTTGTGTTGGGGCCATTTCAAATCTTCTCTTCTATCTATTTTGAAAGATACAATATATTATTTTTAACTATAGTCACCGTACTATGCTACTGAACACTGGAACTTACTCTTTCTATAGTTGCATGTTTGAACCCATTAAACAACACCTCTTAATCCTCCCAACACACACACACACCCTTCCCAGCCTCTGGTAACCATTATCCTACTCTCTAACTCCATGAGATCAATTTTTTTAGCCCCCATACCTGAGTGAGAATATGCAATATTTGTGTTTTGTGCCTGGTTTATTTCACTTAATATAATGACCTCCAGTTCCATCCATGCTGCTGCAAATGGCAAGATTTCATTCTTTTTTATGGCTGAATGGTATTCTGTTGTGCATATATACCACATATTCTTTCTCCATTTATCCGTTGTCGGAAACTTGTGTTGATTCCAAGTCTTGGCTATTGTAAACAGTACTGCAATAAACATGGGAGTACAGATACCTCTTTGACATATTCATTTTACTTCTCTTGGATATATACCAGTTAGTGGGATTACTGATTCATATGGTAGTTCTATTTTTAAGTTTTTGAGGAATATCAATGCCAGTTAGTGGCAACACTAATTTACAACCAATTTACAATCTCACCAACAGTGTATAAATATTCCCCTTTCCCCACATCCTCACTAACACTTGTTTTCTGTTGGTTTCTTTATTATTATTATAGCCATTCTAACTGAAGTGAGGTGATATCTCATTGTGGTTTTGATTTGTCTGGGTGATTTCAAAAGACCTGTCTTCAGGTTCAGAAATTCTTTCTTCTCCTAGATCTAGTCCATTATTGAAGCCCTTGATTGTATTTTTTTTTATTTCGTTCATTGAATTCTTCTGTTCTAAAATTTCTGTTTGGTTTTTTTTTATGTTATCGATTTTTTTGTTGAATGTCTCATTCAGATCATGAATTGTTTTCCTGATTTCTTTGTATTATTTACCTATTTTCTGTTGTTTCTCACTAAATTTCTTTACTATAATTACTTTGAATTCTCTTTTATAGATTCCCTTTTCTTTGGGATCTGTTACTGGAGAATTATTGTATTCCTTTTGAGGTTTCATATTTCCTTGCTTTTTCATGTTTCTTGTGTTCTTACATTGATATCTGCACATCTAGTGTAACAGTCACTTCTTCCAGTTTTACGAATTGGCCTTTGTAGGGAAGAATTCTTTCCTATAGATGTGTCTATAGTGTTGGTTGGGTAGGGCACTTTGGCTTTGATTCTGGGTAGGCACAGTACTGTAGTTTCCATCTGATTTCCTTTCCTGTAATCAGCATCTGTGGTGTCTGTGAATTTCTCAGTGGCTAATGGTGTGGTTATCAGTGGAGGCTGTGGTCAGGTTTTGCTGGAGATGGAAATTTCAGGTGGGCTTGTACTCTGGCACCAATGGTGGTTTCAGCAAGATGGGCATGCTGGTCTTCAGGCATGCAGGCAGTGTATGAAGTGCTAATGGTGGCAGATCTGTGCAGACTGATCCTTGGATATCCAGGCAATGTGCTTAGATGCTAAAAGTGGCAGTGGCAGGCAGGGAGGATGGGAGGGTCTTTGGGCCCCTGGACAGCATGCAAGGCACTGGGGGTGGCAATAGCGTCAGCAGGCCAACACTTTGGCCCCTGACCAATGCACATGGGCATCAGTAATGGTGGTGATGGACTGGGTGGTCTGGTCTCCATTCCCCCAGGTGATGCATTGCTGGTGTGCACTGGTGGTGGAGGTACCTGACTGAGCGAGCCAGTCCTCAGGCCCCGGGAGGCATGCAGGGGCACCAGCAGTGGACAGAGTGGACATGTCTTTATGCTCTTGGATTGTGTGCACATGCATCCATGGTGGCAGGCAGGGCAGGCCTATCCCCAGGCCCTCTAACAGTGTGTATGATGTATTGGTCCATTTTGTGCTAGTATAAAGGAATACTTGAGGCTGGGTAATTTATAAAGAAAGAGGTTTATTTGACTGATGGTTCTGCAGACTGTTCAAGAAGTATTGTGCTGGCCTCCGCTTCTAGCAAGGGCTTTAGGGAGCTTCCAATCAAGGCAGAAGGTGAATGGGAGCAGATGTGTCACATGATGAGAGAAGGAACAAGAGAGAGAGGAGGGGGTGTCCCAGGCTCTTTTAAACCAGCAGTTCTCATGTGAACTACTAAAGTGAGAACTCATTACCACAGGGAGGGCACCAAGCTATTCATGAGAGATCTGCCCCCATGATCCAAACACTTCCTACCAGGCCCCACCTCCAACACTGGGGATCAAATTTCAACATTAGATTTGGAGGGATTAGACATCCAAACCAGCAGGGATGGACTGGGTAAGCCATCCTCAGGTCCCAGAGGTATACTTGGACACTGGCAGTTGCATGCAGGGTGGGTCGATTCCCAGGGCCTCTGGAAGATGTGTGTAAACACTGGCAGTGGCAGTGGTGGGTGGAGCAGGCCTGTCCTCAGGCCTCAGGATGGTTTGCAGGTAAGTCAGTCCCCAGAGCCCCTGAAGGCATGTGCAGGGAACCCACCCTGCCACTGGAGAGGATGGGGCTGTTGTCAGTGTCCATGGCCCCAGGCAGGTAGCTCTTAGGCTCTGCTGAGTACACACTTCAGCTTTCTTCATTTTGGTGTCAGCCTTCTTAGTGTGGTGCTCTACCTGTTCCCCAGGATGTAGGACACTGCATGGGCTAGATTACCAGGGACCCAGCTGTACTGCTGGGTCCACTTGGCTTTGTGAGGCATTGCAATCTCTGGGTGGATATGGGGGGATTTCAGTGGGGCTCCAGGGATGTGGAAATGTAGGGCCTGAGGGGAGCATGTAGTCTGGTGGGGATTGGGGTCTCAAAATGTCACCATGCCACAGCTGCTTATATCTTGGGGACTGTACGGGAATTCGTGCAAACTCCCCCTCTGAAACAATGCTGTCATGTGGACTAGTCTCAGGGCCTGCAAGGTCCAAGGGGGTGTCTTAAGGTTAGGATTGCAGGAGTCCATGGTGGGAACATGGAGTGTTTGGGATCTCTTGCATATCTTTCTCTCATAATGGGAAGTTCCTGCTAGCTCTGAGCCAATCCCGACCAGGCCGGTTGCTTCGCTTCCCTCCCTTCTGTGTCTCAGAGCTTCCCTGTCACTTCCCTGCTGAATTCCAGTATTCTTTCTTGGAAGTTCCAGTTGTGGTATGGTAATCTACTCACTGTTTTGGTCCTTTATGGAGGAGGCAAGTGTCAAGTGCCTCTAGTCAGAAATCTTTTTTTTATTTCAAAATATTACCAGGGTACAAATGTTTAGGTTATATATATTGCCTTTGCCCTGGCTGAGTCAAGAGGTACAAGAGTGCCCATCCCCCAGACAGTGTGCACCATACCCATTAGGTGTGAATATACCCATCCCCTCCTATCTTGACGCTTACTTGAAGCAATTGTGTCTCTGGCCTCCCAACAACATAGCCAGATTATGTTTCTTACTTGGTTTCTTGCCAGTACCCTAACCTAGCTAATAAGTACATTCCTAAAGGCCTTAGTCCTAATCCTCATTACTTTATTTTAGAGTATCTGTTGTTCTGGATAGAGGGATCAGATGAAAAGATACAGATGATTTCCACATATAAGGTACCTGCTAGTAGACGTTTTAAAAAATCTTCCTTTACCTTTGAATTGATTCACATGCGTCAAAACTTACATCCATCATTTTCTCAACTATTTCATAGCAACAAAATTCAAAGCAAGATATATGTGGACATAGTAGTAGAAGAACACATTTCAGAGAATAGTAGGCATAAGTTTAACACAAAATATGAGGGAGCATTGAATCCACGGGGAGCTGCAAGTTAATATTAAGCAGAAGGAGCCATAGGCAGCATTCTAAAGATTTGGAAAGGAGGACCAAAGACCTAGAGAGTTAAAAATAAGGCAATCAGAAAGAATCTTATATGTGAGGCTATAGTTTTGGATTTTATCCCCCAGGCAAGAGAAAGCCATTGAAACATTTTAAACATGACCATGACATGACCAAATTTATGTATTAGAAAAATCACCCTTGAAGCAATGTATGGATGGACTGGCAAGATTCGGACTGGAGACAGAAAATCTACTTAGGAAGTAGTGAAATATTTCAGGTTAAAGGTAATGACAGGTTATACTGACATAATGGCAATTTAAGGAAAGTGAAGGGCACAAATTGGAAAAATATGGAGGAGGTAAAAACAAAAGGACTTAGTAACTTGGAGATGAGAGGTCAGAGAGTAGAATGAATCAGGTACTTATTCACCAAGTCTTATAAAATTCAAAAAAATTGAAGTCATACCAAGTATTTTCTCTGACCACAATGGAATAAAACTAGAAACCAGTAAGAAGAGGGACATTGGAAAATATGCAAATACATGGAAATTAAATAATATGTTCCTGAATGACTAGTGGGTCAATGAAGAGATTAATAAGGAAATTTTAAAATTTCTTGAAACAAATGAAATGAAAATACAACATATCACAACCTTTGGTATATAGGAAAAGTATTAATAAGAGGAAAGTTTATAGCAATAAGTGCCTACATCAAAAAAGTAGAACAACTTCAAAACAACAACCTAATGATGCATCTCAAAGATCTAGAAAAACAAGAGCAAACCAAACCTAAATTAGTAGAAGAAAAGAAAGATCAGACCTGAAATAAATGAAATTGAAACCAAAAAAATAGAAAAGAACAATGAAATATATAGTTGGTTTTTGAAAATATAAACAAAATAGACACATCTTCAGCTAGACTAACTAGGGAACAAAGAGAAAATAACAAATAAAATCAGAAATGAAAAAAAGGAGACATTTACAACTGATACTGCAGAAATCCAAAGGATCATTAGACTACTACAAGCAACTATATGCCAATAAATTGGAAAACCTGGAAGAAATGAATAAATTCCTAGATACATACAACCTACCATGATCAAACCAGGAAGAAATCCAAAGCTTTAACAAACCAATAGCAAGTAATGGGATAGAAACAGTAATAAAAGCATCTCCTATTAAAGAAAAGCCCAGGACCTGATGACTTTGCTGCTGAATTCTACCAAACACTCAAAAAAGAATTACTATCAATCTTATTTCACCACTTTGGTACTGCACTCACCGGCCGCGAAACCTTGCCCACAGCCGGAACTTATAGTCCGCACGATAGTTTGTGCTGTGCAATGATGACGAATCCGTTTTGCTCTTGTGTGATGAGGAATGCTTTAAAGCACTGAAAGCTTGTTTTACTTTACAGGCAGCTTTACTTGTAATGTAAATCAGAATAAGTAACATATACATATATGTTTTCATTACGTTATTTTTAAATGTTCACAATTTTATTTCGATAAATGAAAAATTAGAAAAGTCATATAACGGCTGTCGGCTAAAGTCATCGCTCGGCTGTGCACCTTCATATCACGGCTGTCAGCTAAAGTCTATCTGTGTGTTCCTCTGTGGCTGTCGACTATAGTCGACGCTGGACTGTGCGTGTTCATCTGTGGCTATTGACTATAGTCGACGCTGGTACCAAAGTGATTAAGCTATTCCAAAAAATCACAGAGAAGGGAATCCTTTCAAACCCATTCTATGAGGCCTGTATCACTCTGATACAAAAGCCAGACAAAGACACAGCAAAAAAAGAAAACTATAGGCTAATATTTGTGATGAACCTAGATGCAAAAGTCCTCAATAAAATACTAGCAAACCGAATTCAACAACATATGAAAAAGATTATTCATCATATCAAGTGAGCTTCATCCCAGGGATGCAAAAGGATGGTTCAACATATGCAAATCAATCAGTGTGACACATCATATCAATAGAACGAATGACAAAAACCATATGATCATTTCAATTGATTCTGCAAAAGCATTCAATAAAATTCAGTATCATTTGATGATAAAAACTCTCAAAAAACTGGGTAGAGAAGAAACGTAACACGATAAAAGCCATGTATGACAGACCCACAGCTAGCACCACACTGAATGAGGAAAAACTGAAAGCCTTTCCTCTAATATCTGGAACAAGACAATGATGCTCACTTTCACCACTGGTTATTTAACATATTACTGGAAGTTCTAGCTAGTGCAATCAGACAAGAGAAAGAAATGAAGCATATCTAAATTGAAAAGGAAGAAATATAATTATTACTGTTTGCAGATCATATGATCTTGTATCTGGAGAAACCTAAAGACTCCACAAGAAAACTATCAGGGCCAGGCATGGTGGTTCACGCCTGTAATCCTAGCACTCTGGGAGGCCGAGG
>VBSM01003157.1:20312661-20337884 GCA_008086735.1 Cheirogaleus medius | reverse complement strand
AAAAAAACTATCAGAACTGATAACCAAATTCTGTAAAGTTGCAGGATACAAAACCAATATACAAAAAACAGTAGCATTTCTATATGCCATCAGTAAAAATTCTGGAAAAGCAACCAAGAAAGTAATCCCATTTACAATAGCTACAAATAAAATAAGATACCTTGGAGTCAACCAAAGAAGTGAAAGATCTCTACAATGAAATCTATAAAACATTTGTCAAAGAAATGGAAGAGGACACAAAAAATAAGAAAGATATTCCATGCTTGTGGATTGGAAGACTCAATATTGTTAAAATGTCCATGCTATGCAAAGCAGTTTATAGATTCAATGAAATCCCCATCAAAATGCCACTGACATTCTTCACAGAAATAGAAAAAAATCATCCTAAAATTTATATAGAACCACAAAAGACCCAGAATAGCTAAAGCCATCGTGAGCAAAAAGAACAAAATAGGAGGAATCACACTACCTTGCTTCAGATTATATACAAAGCTGTATTCACACAAACAGCATGATACTGGTATATAAATAGACACATAGACCAATGGAATAGAATAGAGAACACAGAAATAACACAGAATAGAGAACACACATCTATAGTGAACTTATCTTCAATAAAGGTGCCAAGAACATACATTGGGGGAAAGGACAGTCTCTTCAATAAATTGTGCTGGGAAAACTAGATATCCATGTGCGGAAGAATGAAAGTAGACCCTTATCTCTCACTATATACAAAAATCAAATCAAAATGCTTAAAGACTAAAATGTGAGACCTGAAACTATGAAACTACTAAAAGAAAATATTCGGAAAACACTTCAGGACATGGGTCTGGGCAAGGGTTTCTTGAGTAATACCACCAAAGGACAGGCAGCCAAATCAAAATTGGATAAATGGGATCACATCAAGCTAAAAGCTTCTGCACAGCAAAGGAAACAATCAACAAAGGGAAGGACAATCCACAGAATGGGAGAAAGTATCTGTAAACTACCCATCTGACAAGGGACTAATAACTAGAATGTATAAGGAGCTCCAACAACTCAATAGGGAGAAATCAAACAATCCAATTTAAAAATGGGCAAAGGATGTAAACAGACATTTCTCAAAAGAAGACATAAAAATGGCCATCGTTAGTTATGAGAGAAATGCAAATCAAAACTATGATGAGATGTCTTCTCACCCCAGTTAAAATGGCTTTTATAGCAAATGCTGTAGCAAATGCTGGCAAGCATGTAGAGAAAGGGGAACCCTTATACACTGTTGATAGGAATGTAAATTGGTGCAATCACTATGGAGAACAATATGGAAGTCCTCAAAAACTGAAAATAAAACTACTGTATGACCCAGCAACCCCACTGCTGGGTATATATGCAAAGGAAGAGAATTCAGTATATGGAAAAGATACCTGCACTCCCATGGTTATTGCAGCATTATTTACAATAATGATTCCAAATAGCCAACATTTGGAATCAACCTTAGTGTCCATCAGTGGTTGAATGCATAAAGAAATTGTGGCACAATGGAATATTATATAACCAAGAAAAAGAATGAAATCCTGCCATTTTCAGCAACGTGGGTGGAACTGGAGAGTATTATGTTAAGTGAAATAAACCAAGCACAGAAAGACACATCTCACATGTTCTTCTTCATATGTAGGAGCTAAGTATAAAAAAAAAATTGAAGGAGACAGAGGTCAGAATGATGGTTTCCAGAGGCTGGGAAGGGTAGCATGGAGAGAGGAATAAAGTGGAGATGGTGAATGGGTGAAAAAATATAGTTAAATAGTTAGATAGCATGAACAATATTCGATAGCACAACAAAGTGACTATAATCAATAATAAGTTAGGGTATACTTTTAAAATAACTAATAGAATGGAATTGGAATGTTCTTAACACAAAGAAATGATAAATGCCTGAGGCAATGTATACCCCAATTACCTTGATTTGATTAATTCACATGGTATGCCTGTATCAAAACATTACGTGTATCCTATAAAGATATACATATATTATGTACCCATAATAATGAAAAATTAAAAAATTTTTAAAAATAGGAAGTGAAAGATGAGATTTTTTTTTCCACATGAAAAATATGCAATGGTTGTCATATTTATTTGGTTTGAAAATACAGCTCATGAGAATATTCATTGCAAAGTGGATTCAGTTCAAGATGACTCATCCCAGTGGGAAAGGCTAAAATAGGTAATAATTACAGAAAGGGATATATTTTTACTAGAATAGAGAATGTTAATTAATGACACATAAATGGCTAGGAAAAGCATCAGATGCTTTGCTGTGAATAGATCTAGTTCTAAAGGAGACATTCTGGTATGATATTTTAAATTTTAGAACATGAATTCTATAGTGAAATTATATTTTAACTTGAAATCATTTTTAACCATTACATTTTAAAGAGTTTATATATTTATTATGTTACATACCAGTGGGCAAAATATTTTTCTAAAAAAACATAAATACAATTTCAAAACAAAAAGTTGTCATAAAACATTATCCAAATAAGTGTTTAAATTAAATTACATTTTAAATTATTATGTAATTTGAGATACAAATAATTTTTTGAAACATTGAGCATTATTTTTCTATTTTCAGCACTGCTTTGACCACACAGTTAGGTTGTTTCATTTGTGTATGTTTTTACTCTTTTTGACTCTTCAATCTCTGAAGGCAGAAACCGCCATAACTTATTTTTTGTCTCTACTGATGTATATTATCAGTAAATGTTGACTGAATTTCAAAATTCCCCTTGGATATTACATTTTCCTCTGGAAACTCCCATTTTGGAGTTATTTTCCCTTCTTACAAGGTATACAACTGAGCATATTCTTGATTTGTTTTCATTTTCTTCATAAAGAAAATACAGGCTCCATCACAAAGTACTACCTATGTTAGTCTACCATTTCAGTCTGTTTCTTTCTCCAAGTATGGAGCCCTTGACTGTTTGAATCACTGTAATAAATGTGTCCCATAAATGAAATAATAAGTGGTTCTTTACTATTGTCTAGGTGACATTAGACCTTTCCACAGGTTACAGGGACTGATTTGGGACAATGGAACAAATCCATGGAGAAAGCCATCTCAGTATGTAGACTGTGTAAATGGATTATCTTATGGATCGAAGCCTGTGATTTTCAGGCTGATGTCCAGACACCAGATGGCTTTAAAATCCTTTCATCCAGAACACTAGCAGCCTGCTTTAGTCACATTTCTCTTGCTAATATTTGTAGAGCATCTATGTGGTCCCCAGTGCATGCACTTATTATTCTATTAGGCAGACATTATTCCTTTTGAAGCTAGATCCTATGGCTCCTAGGCTATGTTGCAATCATTGATATTAATCACTATTTGTCAAGCCTTAGGGTTAAAAGTTCCTATATATGCATCTTCTAGGGAAAGAATTTTAGACAGCCTTTTCCTGAAGATGAAAAAGGAAATTACTTACCATTACCAGAAATTTCAAAATTATTTTATCAGCAGTACCTCTCTCTACCAAAATATATATTAATAGCAGGTAGTTCTAGTTGCTAAGAAGTCAAAAAATCCTGCTTACTAAAAGATCAATGAAACAAAGAGTTTATGAGGGACTAGCACAGAAACTTCCTTGTCATTTTCAAAACCACACAGGTTAACTTTGGATAATAATAAATGATTTTATAGGAGCTATTCATTCCAAGAATTTCAATATTACTTAAACACTACATATGTGTTTTTCTCTTCCTCTGGGTTTTTGTTTCCTCTTGATCAATATGAACAAGAATTTTCCTTCTTTATAGTTGTATGGTTGGACTCTAAATGCTGCTCTATTGAATATCAGTCCATACAAAGTGTAGAAATAACAAAAAGAGCCTTTCTTTGCATGTTTAATCAGCCTTGTCGCAAACTCTCTGTAGTAGTAAGAATTGTTATCATATAACTTAAAGTTAAAATTTTAATCTTGTTTTACCCTCTTATGTACCGGAGTTCTGAATTTACCTAAGTTGACAAAGAAATGAAATTTTGCAGCTTTTGTCTGACATGCATGCTGTTTATGATTTTAGGGATTATATTCATTTTCGGCATTAAATTCGTAGAATAAGCAAAATGTCAAACTTTGTTTACTAATTTTATACTTATCTGTTCTTTTAATATCCTGTCTTGGTTCTCTAGTTATAACATAGATGAACCTAAAGTTTGCTAGAAACATTTGCCATTAGCTTCTTCTAAAAAAAATTAAATTTGAGGATAATCCTACCTCCAGAGCTTATTCTGTTCCTGGTCATTGACTGTGACAGTGGAAGGCTCATCTGAAAGCACCGGAGCATCCCATCTAAAAGCATAAAACATATTACATTTCATGAAAAAGCTAATTCAGATTGTTTAATTCTGGTAATATTGCCTCTGTCACCTTCAAAATCAAAATGTTCTTTCCTGTTATTATAAGGAAAACAACCAAATTGCTAAAAAACCCATTTGAATACACAGCTGCCTTATGTTGCATACTAATTTGATTAAAAACGCTCGTGCCTCACCAGCATTTTCACATAAAACACATTGGTGAATTTAACAAAGACTATTTTAAAAATCTATCTTAGGAGGCTTTGATGACCAGAGTCCTCAGCAGTGACCACTGGCCTCCCTGGACTGAACAAAAATCTTTCTGGCTGTCTCGGAAGGCTTGAAACAATTGTCGAGCTATATTTGTTTGCTCACTGCTTTGGGCACTGAGCCAACCTCATTGCAAATAACTGCATTAGTCAAGTGTATCCAAATTATTACAACACAGCGTCCATCCCAGTTATTGCTGTTGAAGCATTTTCTGAATCTTCATGTCTCTAGAAAACATTTATTTGATGAGTGAGTGTCACATAAATTCAGGTCCACTTGGATTTTTAGAAAAGTGAGAAGACTACTTTCGCAAGTGGCTTTATTTTTTCTGTCTCTATAAGAAGGAGCCTTTGAAGTACTTATTGTTATGATCTCATTAAGTCAGAAGGGTTTCTCACCTTCATCAGAAGGCATGCCTTCTTTCATTTCTTCATTTCTTTCTTGAGATGCTTTTTAATCCAGTGCTAATATTTATCTCTATTGTAACTGACTGTAACTTTGTTTCAAATAATGAATGTGAAGTGGAAAAAGCATTAGTAATCAGGAAAAGCCAAACTACTGAAGTCTAAGCACTTAAATAGATGGAGCTTTTAGAAAGCTTATTCATATCTTACAAGTGAGACATAAGCTAGGTCTGCATAGAGAAAAAGAAATTCCAGGTCTTTTTTGATGACCATTCTGGTGAATTCATACATCAATGAACATATTCTCCAAATGCCTCATTACTCTCTAGCAATAAGATAGGTTATTTCAGAAGACATAGTAGCTCCTCAATCCACAAGACTGTTAAGCAGATATAAAAATTTATCCTAAGTAAAAGCATATTGACTTATTTAGGCTTCCAGTTTAACTCTGCATTGCGTAATGTTTGGGTCTGTCTGTTTATTTGCTTGCTTGTTTTCATTGCCTGCTCTTCTACTTATTTCCTTTATATTATCTAGAGTTCTAATTCATTCTTCTGTATGTCCAGGCCACTGGGTGCCTCAAGTTGCTCCTTAGAATCTTAATAATTTCACTATCTGTTATATTAAAATAATCATGTCTGCTATTTATCTTTTAAGACCACTCAGAACTAATGAAAGAATATTTGTAAGCTATTTCAAACTTAAGAAGTTTCTATTGTAAATTTAATATTCAGCATCATTTTGCCATTTGACCTCCAAAATTAAACACACCTTGGAAAAATAATGAACCCATCTATATTCCTCTGAAAAAGTATGATGAATAGAATAGTTATGTTCCTATAGAGGTTTGGTTCCATTAAAAGCTATTTTGTATGAAATACAAATTAAACAAATACATAATGTGAATTTCATTTTATTCATATAATAGTCTTAAATATACTCCAGGAAAAGATTCTGTTGAGAATGAACAGAATTAAGAGTTCTCTGATTCTTCTATTACTGTCCTTTAGTAAAAAGTATGATGAACCTCTGTTCAAGGTAAACACAGTAAGCTTGTCTCTCAACAGTATTTATCAAGCACTCACCCTGTTAAATATTCTGAAACTTCCAGAGTCTTCAAGAATAAATGCCAAACAATTGGAAGGCAATTAAATGAAACACACTGCAGCTATAAATTCAAATATAAAATTGACTTTTAAATTGTAAGTTCTAAGTTAACAAATGTCATAGAAATTTTCTGAATATAATGTAAAGTGACAAAAGTTTATACATGACAGGGTATAACCACAACACAGTATAACATAAAAACATATTTTTATATTATATAAATATAATAGTAATTTGGTTAAATATATGTGGGTATATAATTATACATGAGTTTTAAATCAAATACATATGTGATTACATATGTTTAGTATGTATATTTGATTGGAAATGCAAATTTTAAATAAAATTTATCATTTAGTGGTAAGGTATTATTGATGATTTATTTACATCTTTATAATTTTCTCAATATTTTTTCAGTGCTTCTCAATATTTTCATAACTTTGTCTGATTTTAATTTATATAAATTAAATCTTAATTTAAATAAATATAAATTTAAAACACACTAAATGTTATTTTTTTGAAAAATCTTATTATGAGGCTATGAAAGAAATTAATATTACCTTTGAAGTAAGTGATTTATTCTATGATAAACTTGGCATTTAATTATTCCTCTGCTTTTTCAGATATCAATTTTATATAGTAAATTACTTTTAAGTTTGTGGTAAAATATATTTAATCATTTTCTTATTAGTTTATTAAAACCCAGTGTCATTCCAATGTCATTAATATTTTTTATTAAATATTTTATTACTAAATATTACATTATAGTGACAATTATCTGGATGTCATTCTGTGTTGGGGTAGAGATGGGGTAGAAATCATTTTTTAAGCAAGGTTTAGGAATTTTTACAATATTTTTTAAAATGCCTCTAGAGTTGAAGAGAATTTTACTCAAGACCACATAAAGGACTGAGAGAACATCTCTGAAACTGCAATATGTTATTTTTAGATCTCATTCTTTTTTACTACCTATTTTCTTACTCTTCTCCCTTGACAAAAATGAAGCTATCCTTAAATCTTTATTTAATGGTTTCCCCTAAGTTATAAATAGATAAAAGTCATAATTCACACAATCAGGATACAAAACAAACATTCTTGGAGATTTGTTATACAATGATTTTCTTTAAAGCCTCCAGAAATCTTTTTTTCCTAAAACCACTTGTAAATAAAAAACATAATTATGAATCAAATAAGTTGTAAAATTGGTATTTGCATTATAAATATTTTATATTACGGTTCATTTTGTGAGTATGTAAAAAAAAATTCAAACATGACCTTATTTCTTGATGCAAAAAAATTATTCTAATGCTAGAGCTGCTTTTAGAGATTTCTAGAAGGTTATACCATAATACAAAATAGTTATCACAAACTTACTGGAAAACTAAGAATGAAGCATATTATATTACATTATAAGGCCATTGTTACAGGGCTACTGTAACAATGTATCACAAAGTGAGTGGCTTATAAAGTCAGAAATTTATTGTCTTACAGTTCTGTAGACTAGAACTATGAAATTAGGGTGTTAGCTGGGCCATGCTCCCTCTGAAAGCGCTAGGGAAGGATCTGTCTTGGGCCTCTCTCCTAGCTTTTGGTAGCCTCAGGCATTCCTTGGCTCATAATTGACCACTTTTTTTCTCTCTGTGTCACTTCACTAATTTTAACTCGATTGCCTTGGTAAAGAACCTATTTCCAAATAAGGTTCCATATTCTGAGATACTGGGGGTTAGAACTTCAACAAATCTTTTTAGAGGAACAGAATTCAACTGCTAACACATGTAATCTACCCATCTTATAAACTTTGACCCTCAAAGCTATCTTGTACATTTAGAAGGGTAAAATTTACTTTTATATAAAAAGCAAATTCAGATCACTTGACATATCACTTGACTTAGATTACCCTTAAAAAACTATAAATACTGAAAAATGGCAAAACCCCGCTCATCATTAGGCCTTCACTGTGGAGACTTAAAGAAAACTAAGAGTTCATTCAGCTTCCCATGTTCTTTGCTGCTTAGTGTGTAACTCTGTAGAAAGATTTTTGAACTTAGAAGGGGACAGGAAGATCAGGGCATTTTAGGTTGAAAGTACCTCTTTTCATTTCACAGATGAAGAAACACTTGAAGGCCCTAAGCAATATTTGGCCAGAAAAAAAGAACTTGCTGGCAGATGGATTAAGCAGACAAAATTTCGTCCATAAAGAATATTTTATGCCTTAAAATATATAAAATTAGAGGCATCAATTGGGAAGCTGATCATTTCATACTTAACAAATATAGCCAGTGAAATGCACATATATCACAAAAATGAAGCCCCCAAAATATAGACTACCACTTTGTACCATATTAGCTAAAACTATGAGGCACAGAAGTTATGGAAGGGAAGGAATGAACTTAGACAAACCAGAACAAGTAATATCTGCCCTGGGACATCATAAGCCTGAGGTTTGAATTCACTTTTTCTTTATTGTGCTGTTTGTATTTTTTTCTCCCAATTCTGCTCTGATTATTTAGCTGACTGAAGCAACGAGAGTAGGATAAGTTGTGACAGCTTTGCTTTTTCAGTTGATTTTTTTAAAGTAGCAAAAAGACAGAAGACAGTTGTGTGTACCATTATGCAATACTTACAAAATAATTATGTGTATTTGTTGAAACTGTCAAAAAATAACTACAAAAGATAGCACAGTTCCATTTATAATACAATCCTTTTGCCATACATAATAAATGTCAAAGCTGAGTTAAAGTGAAGAATCATTTACTTTGTGAGAGTCAGTCATATATACAAGTTGTATAAAGCCTTTCTATCCTTCTATACTTACAGTCTTTAGTAATAAAAGTTTAAATTATCTTTGAATAAGGATATGAAATAGCTACTCCCTAGCAAATGTAGATTGCTTCATTTTGCATTGAATTATGGGATATTAGCGTTATCACAAAATTGATAACACTTGCTTAATTTTTTCTTCTAAGATATTTTAAATGTTAAGTAGTGTAATTTAGGTTCCGAAATTACTGTACCCTTTTTTGCTTATAGCTAGCTTTGTCTTGAAGGGTTTTCCTTTTTAATAAGTATATGCCATATTTATTTTATTTTAAAAAATAAGATATGGGAACTTGTCTTTCTCTAGGCCATCAAACATGAGTTTGGGCTACCAAGACCAGGAGTTTAAAAATGGTTGAAAAAGAGGGTGGGTTATTAGATTCATGTTCAAACCATAACTATACCAAATAGTAATTATGTGTCCCTGGCCAAGTTATCAAAGATTTCTAAGCATGGGAGAAGAAACCTTAAGATTTTTAGACCAAGATGCAAATATAAGATATTAAATTACAAAAAACAGGTCACTCACTTCTTTGACAAGCAGCTAAAAATCAAGAATAATTACTCCTGATTCAGTTTCTTTTTAACGTACACATATTTATTTCATGTTCGTAAAAGCTAACATCATCTACCATCCAATTAAATATTATAAGACTTTTATTTGGAATCTTGGTAACTCCTAGGCTACACCTATCATGCTTTTGCTCTGTAAGTTAAAGTCATGCATGCATTTTTATTAGAGGAAATGAGAAGACTAATATTTTAACTGTATGTAAATATGCTGTAATTGCCTTATCAAGATCAGAATTCATACAGATGAAGGCCAAAGCAATTCAGATTAAACTTTTAGCACAGATTTTCATGAGCATTAGACTGTAAGTTTCTCATGGTAAGAGACAAAATTGAATGTATCATTTGCTCCCCCAAGCACTCTGCATAGGACCTGGCAAAGTAGATATTCAGTAAGTCTAAATTGTTAGTTAACAAATCTCTATTAAGCACCTACTACATGCTCAGCACTATGTTCAATACTAGAGATAAATTCAACTACACAAAATAAAATCTGTCTCCAGAGCTTAAGTTACCGTTTATTGATCATTTACTATGACTTTAACATAGCAGATCATTTATTAAGCACTTCAGGCATCAGGCACTATAAAAATATTATTTAAATTCCGTAAATACATGATTTAGTCTTCATAGGGACTCTATCCAATAAGGTGTTATTATTGCCATTTTACAGGAAAAGAAATTTAGACTTACAGAGATTAAGAAATTTATTTTCCCAAGAAATATATATAGTTAAAAGCAGACATTATACTCTGGTTTCTCTTCAGATTGAGTGAATCTTTTGCCTTTTACAAGCAGACCAGTCTAGAAAATTCTGAGTCCAAATTCTAAGCTTTCAAGTATTATTCTAAACATCTATAAATATAATTTTGTTTTGCCTTCTTCTAGCATATTGTCTAGTACCATATGATTTTGAGGTTAAATGTTAAATTAAACTGAAATAATGGTGAGAAATTTGGGGAGAGATTAAAATGTGCTGAATGTAACTAGAATATATGATTTGCTTTTTAAATATCATATATGTATAATTGCTAGAAAATCTTAGCATTGGCATTATGCTATAATTTCTGTTTTAATCTGATTCCAGAGGTACCTGAAACACTTTTCTGGGAGTAGAATGACAGTGTCCTGGAGCACATGATGACTTTTGAGTTATACTCTGGCAATTTAATTTATATGAAATTATTTTGTTTTCAAGATATAAAATAGCCAATTAGCATGCAAACCAGAAGACTTAACTATGTGAAGTTTAATTTTACAAATGCTAAAATAGGACTTAAAATGTGCCACACACCATTCTAACCACTTTATAAGGATTGGTCCATTTAATCACAGTGATTATAGGTACCTTTTTCAAAAGCATGGAATAATAAAATGAATGGTAAAGTCGAAATCCCAATTGAGGCACTCTGGTTCCAGACTTCATGCCTTTCACCATTATATTAGGCTGCCACCTGTTCATCAGGATAAACATAATTCTTGGTAGAATTTTAGTCTCTGTATAATGTCAATATGATAATAGTTACCTACATATTTGTTATTTTTTTAGAGAATACAGTTTAGTGAAATAGAAGACATCTATTTATTACTCTATCTTCCTTTATATATGACTTTTAGTGCTGTTTATTGTATACCATGTTTAAAAACAAGATTAAAATCTACATACATATTTATAACTTCATTGTAGTGTTCTTTTATTTAGCATTGCAATATTCATTATTTTCTTCAAAAAGATTTTGTATGTTTTAGAAACTAGGCAGTCAGTGCTAGTACTTTAGCTACTTTATGTCTTTTTTTCATTTTTATATCCCTCTTTATAAAATGTATATGTATTTTTTGACAACTGAACCCCAATGATGATTTGTCGTATATAAGCTATTGCTTTTCTGACCATTGTTGCTCACTCTTTCTTGAATTTGTAAATCATGTTTTTCATTAATTATGGCAAAATCTCTGTCATCATCTCATTTTCTAAACACTCAAATGTATAGAAAACACAACGAGCATACAGACTCCACCTTGATTCAAAAATTAGTAATATTTTTCTTAAACTAATTTTTGCTGAACCATTTGAAAGTAAGTTGCAGATATTATTTTTCAGAGTGCATCTTCTAAAAATAATGAAATTCACCTAAGTAACCATAACATTGTTAACACACCAAGGAAAATTAAAACCAATTTCCTAACACCCAGTCCATACTAACATATTTCCAAATGTCCCCAAAATATCTTCTACAGCTGTTTTTTATAACTAGCATATAATCAAGATGCATATATTACATTTTTGTTTCTAGTCTCTAATGTAGAACTGACCCCACCCATATTTTACATATATGTACATTGACTTAAAAGATCAAGCCAGTTAATTATACAATGTCTACCTTCTGAATTTATCTAGTTGTTTTCTTGTGATTTGACTTGCTCCTCTATCTCCTGTATTCCCTGTAATCTTCAAATATATATCTAAAAGTTTGAATACAGTCAGATTAAATATTTTTGGCAGAAATTCCTTATAGGTAATACATTAAGAGCTATTAATGATGCCACATTTGATTGTTTCTTTAAGTTGACAATTGACAGTTTTCTCCATTATTAAGGTATATCATCTCATCAGCAATTAGCACACACTTTGTTGGGTGGTGTTTGGTATCATATGAGTATCCTGTGCCCTGTTATCCTTTTACTTAATTGCTTTGGCATCACTGATGCTCCAGTCCTGGAATCATTTCATTGAGTATCAAAATAGTGATTTTCTAATTCTAATATTCCTTTTCTATTTATTAGCTAGCATTCTTCTATAAAAGAAAAAGAAAACAAAACATTTTTCCTCATCAAATGGGCACGATCTACAATTTCTTTTTAAAAGGCAAGGTAGACCGGGTGCAGTGGCTCACGCCTGTAATCCTAACACTCTGGGAGGCTGAGGAGGGCGGATCGCTCAAGGTCAGGAGTTCGAAACCAGCCTGAGCAAGAGGGAGACCCCCGTCTCTACTAAAAATACAAAGAAATTAATTGGCCAACTAAAAATATATGGAAAAAGTTAGCTGGGTATGGTGACGCATGCCTGTAGTCCCAGCTACTTGGGAGGCTGAGGCAGTAGGATTGCTTGAGCCCAGGAGTTTGAGGTTACTGTGAGCTAGGCTGATGCCAGGGCACTCTAGCCCAGGCAACAGAATGAGACTCTGTCTCAAAAAAAAAAAAAAGAGGCAAGGTAAAGGCTTATTTTCTTTTCTTTACTAATTTTCAACTGGGTGCTAGTAGCTTATTACTAGTGGACTGTTATTGCTCTTAGATCCTTTCTTCGGACGTATCTAGGAAAATATTAATAGATATGTTTCTAAAATTAAACTCATAGGTCTATATTGTATTTGTGGTTAACATTTAACATTACAGGATTTTATTTAACTTCTTTGATATTCTATTTTTCTCTTTTCCTCTATACTGCAAATTTTGGTTTCTAACCATATTAATATAATTACTTATTTGCTTTATCCTGTGATATTCATCAAATTGTTGAAAACAATATTACTACTACAGATAAAACTATTGACTAAAGTTTATGGTTGATTTATAGTTTTATTTTTAAATCTTGGAGTATTTCCCACTAGAATTGGAATACAGTCAAATGTACAAACAGACTGTAACTGTACAAATGTCTCTGGAATTAGTTATTTTCTCTATGTGGTTTATGTTGCCAATTTGATATGCATTTAAATTCATATTTCAGTTTATTTTTAATTTAGGGTTTACTTTTAGTCATTTCTTTCTTAATTTTTTGAATAAAAAAATATGAGTATTTATTTTTTAAGTACAATAAAAGGTATGCTCAGAGAAACCACACTTCTTCTTATATTCTTTTCTGTCCTTTTCCCAACTACTAATAATTTTCACTCATTTCTAATTTATTTTCCAGGATTTGTTTATTTTGTAAGATAATTTTTTTATTTCATCTTCTTTCTTTGTAAGAAATAGCATACCAAAAACATTGGTCTATATATCCTTGCTTATTTCAATTAAAAGTATGTCCTAGTAAACCTTCCATTTAGCCTCATAGTAACTATTTTCATTGTTAAGATTATAGTTTATTTAACTAGTTCTGAATGGTGGACATTTAGATGTGTCCATTCTTTCAATGATACCACAATCATTAAATTTGTTTTATATTAACTGAGGAATTATCTTCAATATAGAATCCTAAAACTGCATTGGGAAGATTGTTGGACATAGCTAAATTTCCTTCTGTAGGGGTAGTGCCATTTTGACCAGCAATTTGTTCAAGTATGCTTTCTGCAGTCTTGTTAACAGACTATTGTATAAATATTGAGAGAAATGCTAAGGGCAGATTTATATTTATTTCTTTTATTATGAGTAGTTAATTACTTTCTCATGTTTAAGAATTTTTTCATAGGTTTAGGCAATATTTTGCATGTTTAAAAAACACTTTTTGAGCTGTCTACATTTCACCAATTTTTTTTGTCTCAATTTTAAAGGCTGTTTGTAAGTTAAGTGATTGTCCATTTAGTGGTATTTGTTGCAAGTAATTTCTCCCAGATTTTATTTAGCTTTTGAATCTGCTTATGCTAAATTTTACTCTGAGTAATATATATTGCTTGGTTTACTATCTTTGTGTAATCAAAAGTATTTATATCTTTCCTTTTGTTATTCCTAAATTTTAAATTGTAGTTGGAAATAATTTTTCTCACTTCTAGATTATGAATAAATTCATTCATGTTTTCTTTTAGTATTTGTATAGTTTTATTTTTACTTTTAATTATGTGATTCATTTATAGAGTTTATCCTAGTACAAAATGTGATTTATGAATTATATATATTTTACAAAATGATTATCCATTTGCCTAAACACTATTTATTTAAAAGTTAATTTTTTCCTTGAAATTTGAAATGTCATCTTTTTCACATGTTAAATTTCTATGTTAATGTGGATCTGTTTCTGAAATTTCTAATTTGTTCCATTTATCTTTTTATTCTAGTATCAAGAACACATATTTTTAACTATTTAGGCTTATGATATTATTAAAACTCTGTTCCATCTTTTCTTTTTATTCTTTTCTTTTATTGTTTAGGAAATTTCTAGATGGTCTTACTTGCTATTTTTTTCCATTTTAATTCTAGAATCTACTTGAGTTGTATCAGAAATATACTGATTGATGTTCGTATTTGGATTACATTTAATTTATATTTTTATTGGGGAAAATTAAAACATTTATAATGAGTCATCCTATCAAAGAATATAAGAGGTCTTTCCATTTTACCATTACTTTTATCTTTGGGGGTGTTTTAAAGTTTTTGTCATATCAGTTTTATACATGTCTTCAGAGAGTTATACTTGGGAATTTTTATTTCTTTTTGTTCTTATAGTATGTGTCTTCCATTATGGCTCCTAACTTTGTAATATTTGGTTGTGAAATCTGGGGGGGGGGGTTGTGTTAAATTTGTATTTTGATGCCTACTGAATTCTCTAATATGATAGCCTTTTTTTTTTCATTGAGTTTCTCAGATTTTCTATGCATAGTCTTATATAATTTACAAGTATGTTTAACTTCTTTGACAAATTTTACCTTTCCAATTATTTCCTCAAGTCTGATCATTCCTTATCTTGACTTTACTGAGAGTGTGTCTAGTATTCTCTCATCAAGTGAAACTCTGAATTTGGGGATGAGGAATGAATTTATAAATTTAAGAAGTAACAATTCTTTTTTATTGAATGTTTTCATCAGTAATGTGTATTGTTGCATGATTTTCCAGCACCTATAGAAAGGCTAATGTTATTTTCTCCTTAGCCCTATTAACATTTTGGATATTATTAATGGATTACTAATTTTTAATATTCTTTAAAATCCTGAAAGAGACTTCACTTGAACATAATAAATTTTTTAATGTTTCATCATATTTTGTTTCCAATATATGATATACTATATATTATATGGGACTTTTCATTAATATGAATATATTAGACCACAAGTAGCAGCTTGAAGCAGTCTTCCATATAGTCACTGACCAGTGCTTCACTCCAGTGTGTGCTCCAGAGCTGACCTTCTGGTCTTGGGAAATATAATTTCCTACTTTCACATAAATTAGCGTTTTTAATCTCTCTGTCTCCTAATTCCACTGTAGACAATCTCTCGTTGTCTCTTACTTCCATTCATATTCTATTACTCCAGTTAGAAATGCTTTGGCATTACTCGTTCATCTTTCTTATTTCTCCTTATCTCTTCTTAGCCCATTAAGTGATTTGCTGATTATTTTTTTCTATTTTAAAACACTTTATGATTATGTTTTTATTTGAAGAATTATATGTTCTGTTCCTAGAAGTTCCATTTGTTTTATTTTTATGTCTCTTTGCTCATTCTTAATATTCTTTTCTTGAGTGGTCGGTCATCTTTGTGATTGCAAACTTAATTTTAAAAAATACTTGATACACATCTTTTCTATATTTTATACATTACAATTTAAAAATATGAGTTTTGGGCCATCTAAATATGTTGTTTGTTGTTTTGGCTGACTTGCTATCTTGTGTTTTTGGTAATACTTGATTGTGAGATCATTGCTTACACTTAAGTCCTTTGGCATATGTTAAGGATTAAAGAAGTCTTCCCCCCAAAAGGGATGTGCAGTTTCTTTCATTAGCCAGAGGTGCATGGGAGTCCCAGTGTTCCCTCCTCCACTTTTAATTTGTCTTAAGATGCCATTTCCTAATGTCGATTATACTATCAGCATCTCCTCTTAGACAACCTCATCCTTCCTCACCGCCGATGACTCGGGCTTTGGGAAAACTCCAGTTTTTCGCTGCTCTAATTTTTCTTTTAAGATAGTAGGAAAGATTCTTTGAGGCCTTCAATACCTTCTGTGAGATGAGAGTATGCAAAAGAATATTCCACTCTAGGTTTTAGTTGTTCTATTGCAAGGTCACTTGGAATTCCTTGGCAGGCAATAAGTCAGAAGCATAAGTCTGAACATGTTTTTTAAAAAAAACACAAGTATATATAATTTATTGACCTTTCAATGTGAAACATGGAAAAATCAATAAATGAAATAAAGACCAATATTTAAAGATATGTAAAGATATATGATCACATCTTAAACTTTTATGACATAACCTCTGTTTTGTAGTCCAACTTTAAGCTTCCCTGATACATTTATATGCTTTTGAGTTATGACCAGATATCTTGTTCATAGCTTTCCAATTTATCCCTACTTCTCTCTGGTTCTATAAACTCAAGCTAATTTAACCATGTTGAATTTCCAGCATTTTAGAACTTGTCATAAAAATAAAACTTTTAGAAATAAAATGTTTATAATTGTTTGCCCTGGTAATATGATCTACTTTTGCTTTGCTGCCTGTAGGTATATAAAATGATCATGCTTTTCTTGAGAAAAAAAGCTAGCTATATTTTTCTGTTCAACTCTAAATTTTGCATAGTTTGCAACAATTAAAGTGCCACTAGCTCCCCAGGGAACAGAGAAATTCAAATGATCACATGCATAGCATGGATCCCTACATTTAAACATTACATTCCAATAGAAAGAATTTCTTTTATGGCAATAATGCTTCCGCCTCCTGTTCCCTTCCTTATTCTACTTCAAATAATTGTTCTGCATCTTTAAAAAATTAGTAAATCTTACAATTTCTACTAATGGTCACTCATGATTTCGTGAATAAGCTAGCCTAGTTTTCCTGCTGAATATTTATAAATCCAATATAAATATTACTAAACTGACTTAAAATATAGCTGTACTCTTTGGTTCCTAATGTGGTTCCATAAAGGAACAAGAAAGTTGAAAATCTGATTTATTTAAGAGAGTTTAAATATTTTAATATACTTCTGAGAATGAGGAATAATATCTACAACCCTGGGCTGGACTATTGAGAATAAGTTCAGAATTCTACATTGTCAAGGATGCAAGAAAACAATACATTTATTAAAGGTGTACTTATCAGTCACCCATGGGAGAAAACTAACAATTGTGTGATTGTACACTCATGAGTAAACAAGGAACTAAGACTAGTTGGATGGAGTTTTTCTCAATGACAGAAATGTTTCCAAATATGGTTTTAGAGTTTTTGTGAGGGAAAATACTAGAAAATTTGAACAAGAAATATATTAATGCACCACGTGCTTTCTCAGGAGATCAATAAAAGAAACATAAGAATTCAAATAACCAGTATGATATCTGAGCCTTCTACTATTAGTCTCATTCAAAAATCAACACATTCTATTAATGCCTTGGCGCTTTTGATAAATAGAACAATTTTTCAAGAAAGTATTTTTGATTAAGCACCAATGAAATTTCAATCATTATTTCACAAGGCCTTTTTGCAGTATTCAATGCTGCTATGTGTGGGTTAAGATGCTGCTTCTCATTATACTGACATTCTCTTGTTTCCAAAAGAACTATTCTCTCCTGATTCTGCCTTGACCACTGTATGCATTGCTCTTAGTCTTCCTAAAAACTCTCCTTCCACTCAAACATAAATCTCAGCAATTTCAAGTCTTTATAATATACATCCTAAACAAGTTTTGAATCTACTGTCTCTCTTAGCTATCACTATTAGCATTGTCTTGGTCATCATTTTTCCTGTGAATTCACCCCAACAGCTTCCTATTTTGTCTTCCTGTGTCTGGCCTTAACTTTTTTCAAAAGCTCCCTCCTAACAGCTATTTAAAGCCCTTCATTGATTTTCCAAAATCCAAACTCCCTCTATCATCTGGCCCCTACTGCCTTAATTTGAACCATTGCCACCCAGCTTCACACTATATATTCCCGCATTACTGAGTTGTGTGTAGCTCTCTTTGTACACCTTTCTCTCGCCTGCTCTGGACTTTTCTTCATGCCATTCCCTTTCTAGGAGGCCTCCCCGCAAATCAGATTTCTATAATCCTAGTCATCCTTTGAGTCTCAGTGCAAATATTATCCTCTTCAGAGAGCTTTCCTGTTTCTTTCCCTCCCTCTGACATGCACACAATATGTGTGGTGCTCTTACAGCCATGTATTATTTAATTATTGATTTTCTTGATGATAACACCATGTTTGGTCATTTTTTTATACTCTGTGCCTAGCATAAGGTCTGGCAAATAGTGACATTTAATAAATAATGGATGAATGTATTAATTAAAGAAACAATGAATAGATTTTTAAAAATAAGACGCAAGAAGAATTGCAAGTACTTTTAAAAATAAAATATTATTTTCTTTATATATGAGTTTACATATACTACATATTGGTACATTTAATAAATGTCAATTACATCGAAATCATGAAAAATATGACAAATCACACGGGTGTCCTTTTAACTTGCTTGAAGAGTTTAGGCCTGTTTCTACTATGTTTGACATTCTTGGGCCTGTTTCAGATTGGAGTGAAGTTCAGTGACTTGGGAAATAAATATAAAATACCCCATAACTATTTATTCAAGAAATAAATCTCCAGGGCATGTGAAGATTCTTTAAATCCCTATTATTGCTGTAGTGCTGCTGCAAAATGAACTTCAGTAAATCTCTGAAAATTTTTATTTTTAATCAACCTCAAAAAATGTCAGAATATATGCCTTTCTTAGTTTTAAAGTCTTGGCTTTATTTTTTTCCCATACTGTGGTCCAAACTTAACTCTTTTTTAAATATTTAATTGACAGATAAAGATTGTATATATTCAAGGTGTGCAGTGTGACAATTTGACATATATATTGTGTAATGATTACCACAGTCAAATCAATTAGCACGTTCATCACAACTCATGCTATACATTAGATTTCCAAAGTTGTTCATCTTGTAACTGAAAGTTTGTACCTTTGACCAACATCTCCCATTTCCTCACCCCCCACCCCTGGTAACCACTTTTCTACTCTTTGCTTCAAAGGGTTTGATTCTTTTCGATTCCACATGTAAGTGTGAGATCTTACAGTCCTTGTCTTTCTGTGACTGGCTTATTTCACGTAGCATAAGGAAAGGTTTATCCATGTTGTCGCAAATGACAGGATTGTCTTCTTTTTGTGGCTGAATATTACAGTGTGTGTGTGTGTGTGTGTGTGTATGTATGGACAAACCACATTTTCTTTATTCATCCATGTGTTTGAGCTTTATCACTCACTCTTTCTTACTCTCCCTTCCCTTTGGCCAAGCATTCCACTAACTGTACTGTGGGATTTCTGATTTCCTATCTGTTTTCCTAAGCTCAGCTTATTCATTCTGACTCAGATAACGTTTCCTTCCACCTCCATATATCCAAACTCTACCCTATTGTCAAGCCAGAAGTCAAAGCCTACTTCCTCTGCCTTTATAAACATTCTCCCCTATTCCTTGGAAGTGATGCCTCCTCTCTAGAAGCTTCAGGAGTTAGCTTTGGTCCTCTCTAAGGAGATCTACCTCATTTTCACTCATACATTCTCCAACAGCTCACCTTAAATAAACATGTATTAGGTTCCACACCCTCTTTTAAGTCACTGCCCTCTCCTTGAGTTTAAGCAAGACCAAGACAATATTCATTTTTATAAATATGTACAGAAAATGAAATTCCATTTAAGTATTATTTATATAATATATACTGAATGATTATGTAATGTACAGGTGGCTAAGTAATAATTAAATAATTATTAATGAGATAAAATGAATTATAATTAGTTCAATTTATACATATGGAACAATTACTATATGCTAGCCACCATGTCTTATGAAAGGAATTTAAACATTTTCAAAATTTGGGGCTAGCAGAGGATCTAGACATATATTGCAACAATTAAAATACTGTGCAATCATTTTATACACATGAAAATACTATGGAGAACAGAGGAGCATGCAAATCCGTCTAGGGAGGCAATAAAGGCTGGCTGGAAAAGGTGACAGTTTTTCCAAGCCTTGAAAGATTAGTCAGGGTTAGCTACATACATAAAGTTGCAACAAGTACAGGAAAAAAGAAGCAGCAAATATAAAGGTCAAAGATGAGAAATATCGTGACAGTTTTCAGGAACTTACAAGAATATTAGGAACCCAACTGAGAAAGGTTTTATGTGCTGACCTGAGAAGTTTGACTTTATCATAAAATTTACTGGTTTCCACAAAGAGACTGTAAGCAGAGAAGTGACAAGATAAGGCTTTTATTTTAGCAAGAGCCCTCTGAAGTGACTTAGTAAGCTGTGTTAGAGGGGGAAAGAGTTCTATTTGGATAATTTGAAAAGTTTGGCAGACAAGAAATAATGAGGGCCTAATGTAAAGGGTGCCACCAAGGATGCCATGGAGAGGACGGAGATGAGATGTAACTCAGAGGTAAAATCTACAAGACCAAGCTGGAAATACAAAGCATGGGAGAAGGTGCCTAGGATGACTTCCAGGCTTCCTGCTTAGGTCACAGGTGATGTTCTAAATGTGGTTTAGTAAGAAGAGCAGGTTTGGAGGGAAAGGTGATGACATTTGTTGAATTTCAGGTGTGGTTTGATAAATAGAAGGTGATTTCTAGTACCCTGTGTGTATATACACACATACTCACGTGCAAGTCTAGAACAGCAAATAGAGTTGGGCTGAAGCCAAGATAACGTCTTGGATTCTGTTGATGTGTTATTAGCAGAATAAGTCATAGGGTTAGATAACAATCTGAAAGAAGGAACATATAATGTGAAAAAATTAGATAAGAATGGAAAAGATTGTATTGTACTGAAAAATACTGTTGTAAGCCTTGCATATAAAGACAGATTATGTGGATTTAGAAGAGAATGCAAAAAGAGAAAATATAAAGAATACAGCCCACTGTTTGAAGAAAGCTGGCTGTGAAAGATAAATGAAAGTCAGGTTGATTACTAGAAAGGATTCTAGGTTGAAGGGAGCTGCTTTTTGCTATGTTTTAGTTTAGGTTGGGAGAGGTTGAGCACTCTTGTTTACTAAGGAAAGGCATTCAATTAAAAAGGAGATAGCATAGAAAGAATTAGTAATTGATGGACTGAGCCTGGAGGAGGCAGGTAGGGTGGGGAACAAAAGCACAGGTAGAGTTACCCCTTAAACCAGCTGGGAGGGAAGGAGTTAAATGTTGGGTTCTTTCAGAAAACACTAAGGTGAGAAGAAAATGCAGAAAGATTGAGAATATTCTACCCAATGACATTTTTCACTTGGAGGCAACACAGTCTAAATTTGTGAGGCTAAAGAGAAATATTTTTGTCAAAGCCAAATTTTTAAAAAATGCATCCTTTTAACTCTACAAACACAAATATTAAACATTCATACACTACATTAAATCTTTTGCCAAGGAATCACCCCAAATCCATTCCTTTTCTAGGTTGTTGGAGGAGAGTGATACTATTCTTTCATTTATAATCTTTTAAAAAAATTATGAAAACAGAAATAAGGGAAAATATAACAGACCGTAAAAGAGAACACAGTGGATGGAATTCCTTAGAATGAAACATCTAAGCTGAGATTCAAGTATGTGAAGAGTTAACAGGGAAAGAACAGTCCTTAAGACAGAAGAGAGCTTGACGTTTTAAAGAAAATGATGGAAATGCCAATGTATTCTGATTTTCCAAATTGAGAGGGGGTTCATGAAAATTAAGCTGAGAAAAGGTGGAAGTGAATTTAGAAGCCTTAGTGAGGGTGCAGATCTCATCCCATGTGCAATACTAAGGTATTGAAGGTTTAAAACAAAGGAGAGAGATGTGATCAGCCTTCTTGTTTGTCTCTCTTCTGTCAAATCCCACCCCAAAGTCTTTACCCAAACTGAAGTATTTTCAGTTCACTGAAGGCACCTTGATTTGTCTTTCAGGCCTTTGCATATAAAGATCTCCTCCTTGGGAAATCCAACCTTCTAAGAAACCTTCCATGAGCCCCAGATTGCCTTAGCTGGCCATATATTTTCCCTAACAACCTGTACTAGCACCTATGGCAGCACTTTTTTACTGACATTTTAAATAAAAATTTAAAAGTATACTTACGTAATGGGTGTGACATGCACCATCAGGGGGTTGACATGCTTGAAGCTCTAGCACAGCGGGGGGCGGGGGGGAGAGCGTTGGCAGGGGCAATATATGTAACCCTAACAATATCTGTACCCCCATAACATAATGAAATAAAAAAAAAGAAAACTAAAAAATAAATAAATAAATACAAAAAAAAGTATGCATATATACAAGAATATGCACAAATAATTGTAAAGCTCTTTCCTAGGCAGATTGTAAGAGGGCTCCAAGATTTCTACCCCTTCATGAACACACCCTATGTGTATTGAATGTGGAAAGAATATGAGATTATGATGGGATATTCTCCATTGATTAAACTACATTATATAAAACTCTTTATAACAAGAGATTCTTTTGCTATCTTTAAAAAAGGGAGCTGTGATTTTGTGAGAGGACTATGTGGTTGGAGTCTGAGGGTGGCCTTTACATGCTGAGAGAAAACTCTGGTAATAGCCAGAAAGAAACACAGGGATCTCAGTTCAACAATCACAAGAAACTCATTAATTTGCACAAAGCAAACATAATCATGTAACCACAAACTGAGTCAATAAAAGGAATACTACTAACATCCCAGAAGCTCACATCATACATCCTCTCAGACACCATTCTCTTTCTTAAAGGTAACCACAATCCTGACTTGCCCCACCATTGTTTATTTTTGCCTGTTTGTAAATGTTATATAATTAGAAATGCACTGTATGTTACCTTTTATGATTGATTTCTTCCACTCAACATTATATTTATGAAATTTACCTCATTCAATTCTATGTAGCAGTAGTTTATTCTTATTACTAGGTAGTAGTTCTTTTTCATTGTTATATATATTATATGATTACATCACAATTTATTTGCCCAGTTTATATGTGAGGGACATTTTTTAATCTGGATTGAGGCTATTATAATAAGCTAGAATAGCTATTATCATATCAGACTTTAAATTTTAAAATGTTCTAAATATAAAGAGAGGCATTTTATAATGACAAAGTGTCAATCTATCCAGGAAGGACACACAGGAATTACATTTATTGGGTATTGGGCAGGTGGGAGGGGGAAGGAGGGGATGGGTATATACATACATAATGAGTGAGATGTGCACCGTCTGGGGGATGGTCATGCTTGAAGCTCAGACTTGTGGAAGGAGGGGGGGCAAGGGCATCATTTGAAACCTTAAAATTTGTACCCCCATAATATGCTGAAATAAATAAATAAATGTTGTAAATATATATGCACCAAACAACAGAGCCCCACAACAAATTTAGCAAAACTGACAGAATTGAAGAGAGAATTAGACAGGTCAACAGTACTATTAATAGTTGGAAATTTCAATACTCCACTTTCAGTAATGCATACAACAACCAAAAAGAAGGTCAAGAAGGAAATAGAAGACTTGAAAAACACTAAAAACTAAGACCTAACAGCTATCTATAGAATACTCTACCTGAAAACAGTAGAATACAAATTCTTCTCAAGAAAATATGAAATATTCTCCAGTGTAAACAAGCCTCAAAAACTTACAAAATTTGAAATAATACAAAGTGTGGTCTCTGAAAACAGTGATATTAATATAAAATTAGAAATCAACAGAAGGAAATTTAGGAAAATCACAAATAAGTAAAATTAAAGACACTTCTGAATAAACAGTGAGTCAAAGAAAAAATCACAAGAGAAATTAGAAAATATACTGAAATAAATGCAAATGACACAAGTTACCAAAACTTATGTGATGCAGCAGTGTTTGGAGCAAAATGTATGACTGTAAATGCCTGCATTAAAAAAGAAGAAAAAAATGTCAAATCAATAACTTTCTGTTTTAAGAGGACAGTAATAAATTCCAAATTAAAACCAATGCAAGGATATAAAAAGGAAATAATAAAGATTAAAATAGAAATTAATGAGGTAGAGAATAGCAAAAGAATAGAGGAAAAAGAAAAAATTGAAAGTTGGTTTCTTGAAAAGACCAACAAAATTGACAAAACTTTAACTAGATTAACCAATAAAATAAGGGAAATGACTAATTGCTAAAGTCAGTAATGAAAGATGGGACTTTACTACCAACTTTAGAAAAATAAAAAAGAATGTAAGTAAAGAGTATGAACAACTGAATGCTAGCAAATTAGATAATTTGGATGAAATTTACATATTCCTAGCAAGACACAACCTATCAAAACTGACTCAATAAAAAATTGAAACTCAAAATGAACTTATAACAAGTAATTATGTTGAATTGGTAATCAAAAACTTTCCACAAAGAATATACCAGATGGCTGCACTGGTGAATTCTACCACATATTTAAATATGAGTTAACACCGAATCTTTATAAACTCTTTCAAAAGTTAGAATATCAGGGGAAACTTCCCAACTATTTCTATGAGATGGATATTAGCTTGATGTTAAAACAAGACAAAAACTTTACAAGAAAAGAAAATCACAAACCAATAACTTTTATGAATATAGACATAAAAATCCTCAACAAAATACAAGCAAACTTAATCCAACAACATGTAAAATGAATTATATATTATTAATATGACCAAGTGGGATTTATTCCAGGTGTGCAAGGTTAGCTCAGATGAGTGGTTTGCAAACACTTTATCTCACTCTGTTCTTTGTCTTTTCATCCTCTTAAGAGTCTTTCACAGAACAAAAGTTTTCATTTTAATAAAGTCCATCATTTTTTTCCTTCTATGAATTGCATTTTGGGGATCAAGTCTGAGACCCCTTTGCCTACTTCTAGATCCCAAAGTATTTTTTTTGCTTTTTTTTTTTTTT
>VBSM01003157.1:20290959-20312595 GCA_008086735.1 Cheirogaleus medius | reverse complement strand
CTTAAATCTGTTAATATGGTGGATTAAAATGATTGATTTCCAAATATTTAAATAGCATTGAAACATTAAAATAAACTCCATTTGGTTATGTTGTGTAATTCTTTTTACATATTGCTGGCCTCTATTAGGTACAGGCTTTTTAAGGGTTTTTGCATCCGTATTCATAGTGAATATTAGTCTGTGGCCTTTCTTTCTTTTTCTTTTTTTGTTCTTACTTTCCTTTCTTTTGTATTGTCTTTGCGTGTGTGTGTGTGTGTGTGTGTGTGTAAAATGATCCATAGCCACTGTGGAAAACAAGTTTGTTTGTTTTAATTTTTTTTATTTCAGGAAATTATGGGGGTACAATCATTTTGGTTTCATGTTATGACTTTGCCGCATCCCAACCATGATTTGAGACGTGCCCTTCCCCCCATACAACACTCACCATGTCCATTAGTTGTGAGTTTACCCACCCCCAACCCCCCAACCCCCAAAGAATATTACTACTATGTGACCACCTTAGTGTGTTGATCAGTCAGTGCTAGCTTGATGGAGAGTACATGTGATGCCTATTCTTCCATTCTTGTGATACCTCACTTCGGAGGATGGGCTCAAGCTCTAGCCAGGAAAATATAAGAGGTGCTAGATCACCATCGTTTCTTACAATTGAGTAGTATTCCGTTGTATACATATACCATATTTTATTAATCCACTCATGGATTGACGGGCACTTGGGTTGTTTCCACATCCTTGCTATAGTTAATTGTGCTGCCATAAACATTCGAGCGAAGGTGTCTTTTTTGTAGAGTGTCATTTGATCTTTTGGGTAGATGCCCAGTAGTGGAATTGCTGGATCAAATGGTAGATCTACGTGTATTGCTTTAAGGTATCTCCATATTGCTTTCCACAGAGGCTGAACTAGTTTGCAGTCCCACCAGCAGTGTAGGAGTGTTCCTATCTCTCCGCATCCATGCCAACATTTATTGTTTTGGGACTTTTTGATAAAGGTCATTCTTACTGGAGATAAGTGATATCTCATTGCAGTTTTGATTTGCATTTCCCTGATGATTAGAGAAGTTGAGCATTTTTTCATATGTTTGTTGGCCATTATTCTGTCTTTTTTTGAAAATTTTCTGGTATTTTTTTAACCCAATATGACTGGTGTCCTTATAAGAGGAAGAAATTTGGATAAACAAAGAGACATTGGGGATGTACTCATACAGAGGAAAAACCACGTGAGAAGACAGATAGAAAACAACCATCTGCAAGCCAAGGGGAAGGGCCTCAGAAAAAAATTGATCCACAACACCTTGATCCTTGACATCTAACCTCCAGAACTGTGACAAAATAAGTTTCTGTTGTTTAAGCCACCTAGTCTTTTATTTTTTTATTATAGTATCCATAGAAAATTATCACAGAAAATGTATATAATTGGTTTTAATTCTTCCCTAAATATTTGGTAAAATTATCCAGTGGAACCATCTGTGCTTGAAAATTTCTTATTCTACGAGTTTTAAAATTATGGATTCAATTTTCTTAATAATAGTTATATGACTGTTTAAATAATCTATTTCATATTATGTGAGTTGCAGTAGTTCAACTTTTTGAGAAAGTGGTTATTTTCATCCAAGTTGTCTAATTTACATATATAGAGTGTTTGTAGTATTTCTTCATCATTTTTTTATGTCAATAGGGTCTGTAGTAATATACCCCCTGTTTCATTTCTGATATGTGTAAGTCTGTGTCTTCTTTCTTTTTCTTTGTCCGTCCTGCTAGAGGTTTTATTTTATTGATGTATTCAGAGAACCAGGTTTTTATTTCATTGATTTTGTTCTTTTTCTGTGTCCAATTTTATTGATTTCTGTTTTAGGGATTTTTTTTTCTGCTGCTTATTTTGGGTTTATTTAACTTATTTTTCTAGTTTCTTGGGGGATTGGATAACTAAGATTATTAATTTGAGAGCTTTCCTTTCCTCTAACGTATGCATTTAGTGCTATTAATTATTCTCTCAGCACTGCCTTCGTTGTGTCCCACCAATTTGAATATGATGCATTTTCATTTTCATTCAGGTCAATGTGCTTCTTTTTACTTCCCTTCAGACTTCCTCTTTGACCCATGAATTATTTAGAAATGTACTCTTTATTTTCCAAGTGTTTGTAGATTTTTCTGTTATCTTTCTGTTATTGAATTCTAGCTGTGGTTAAAGAACACATTCCGTATGATTTCAAGTCTTTTAAATTTGTTAAGGTTTGTTTTATGATCCAAAATATGGTCTATCACAGTGTATGTTCCATGGACACTCAAAAAATGTGTATTTTGCTTTTGTTTGGTGGACTGTTCTCTAATTGTCAATTAAATCCTGTTGTTTGATGATGTCGAATTCTCCTCTATCCTGGCTTATTTTCTGTTTAGTTGTTATATCAATTATTGAAAGAGGGTTATTGAAATCTCAAAGTATAATTATGGATTTTTCTATCCCTTTTTCTATCTGTTTTTTCTTCACATATTTTGCAGCTTTGGTCTTGGTTCATATACATTTAGGACTGCTATGTCTTCTTGGTGGATTAATTCTTTTATTATTATATGATGTCCCTCTATGTCTTCTATTATTTTCTTTGCCATAAAGTCTGCATTATCTGATATTAACTTAGCCGTTCCTGCTTTCCTGTGATTATGTTTTCATGGTATATCATTTTTCATCCTTTTACTTCCAACCTTCCTATATCATATTTGAAATGAGATACCTATAGATAGCATATAGTTGAGTCATATCTTTTTAATTCACTGCTAATCTCTATATTCTAATTGGCATATTTGGACCATTTACATTTAACATAGATATTGATGTTAGGGCTTAAGTCCACTATGTTTTTTTTGTTATGTTGTTCTCTGTTTTCTATTTTACATTTCTCAGTTTTCTATTTCCTGACATATTATGGGTTACTTAAACATATTTTTTAATTTCACTTCAATTTATATACATTGTATTCTATTGAATCATCTTGTGTAGCTTTATTTGTGGTTGCTGAAGGTATGACATCATAAATGCATAACTAATCATAGTCCACTGGTATCATCTTATCTGTTAAAGTGAGATACAGAAACCTTATCTCCATGTACATTCCTTTGCACTCCCCATGTAAATCATAATTGTCTTAAATATTTCTTCTAAGTACTTTTAAAACCACATCAGACAATTTTATAATTTTTGCTTCAACCGTCCAATATAATTTATAAAACTCAAGAAGGAAAAAAGCATATCGTACCTACTACCTACTTACATTTTTGCTTATTATATTTTTTTTTTTTTTGCTTCCCAATGTTCTAAGTTTCCTTTCTTTCTCACTCTCTTTCTGTGGTTGAGAAAGCCTAGTTAATGTGGCTTGCAGGAGTCAGCCCTCCAAAACACAAACCAGTGCACAGAAGAGTGGGAAAGAATCTGGGAGCAATGGGCACATTATGTATGTATCTCCTTCTCTATGAGAATACTGGAAGATCGTACCATTACTATTAGACAGTAATACAATATGATTAATTTTTATGTATTTTTGTAATATGTTTGCCAAATTTCCTGAATTTATAATATTTTAATTATAAAATTAATAAAAATTATACCTATTGCTTTTATAACTTTTTTGATGACCAAGAAAGAATTTAAAAATTGTGTAGATACATATATATACATCTGTATGTATCTACATATATAAATGTATACATGTATACACACACACAGAGGGGAGAGAGAAAGAGAGAGAAGGATCTAGTTGAACAGCCTAAGAGGAAGCCACCATTAAGAGGTAAGAGGAATACAAGACAGTGATCTTAATCACTATAATGAAGTTGAGAAAAGTTTGAACAGCAGTAGGTGTTTGAAAGCTTCAAATGCTAAGGAGTGTCAAAGTTATTGGGGACTTTTATGAGGGCAATCGTAGCAGGTTGAGGAATAAACATGAGGTGAGGTCACGGGACAGTCAAGTCAGAACTGAAATATAATCTCAAAGAGGTTGAAGTTAAAAGAAATGAAAGCAAGGGGTTATACTTTTGTCACAGATTAAGGGTCAAGGAAAAGTTTTTTATTATTTTTTAACATACGTGCAGTCTTAAAATTCTTATATATGGAGCCAAAAGAGCCAGTAGCAATGAAAATGAAAATATATGAGAAAAAGAAAAGAAAAGGAAACAAATAGAAAAAGATTCAAAACACAGGCGAAAGAAACAGTCTTGCCACTGAGAACTTCTGGGTATACAGAAGGTCCATCTGCAAGAAGATACACAAAATCAAAATATTTTGAGCTGGCGATCTGCCAATATCACTGTTCTTTTTTTAGTCGTGTCTGATTTGGAGTTGTATTTCTGTATTATCATGTCACTTCAATTAATGAACCTATGAATAGAGTGTATTTAATATTAGTTGCTGTTTCTGAGCCTCCAGGTGGCAGTGGCCTTATTGCAGTGGCTTTTGTGACACCAGCAGTCTCAGACTGCCATGTGAGAAATGATAAAATTATCCTTACACTGCTTGTTTTGCAGTAGAGCCTCACAAACATGTATGTTCAACTCCCATTGCCACATATGATGTGCATAGCACCCTGAGGTCACTTGAAACTAAGACACACATCATTTAAAAATAGTAGTACTGCATACTAGGGTGTCACAAATTTAATCATTAAATACAACCTAAAATGTACTTACATTAATTTAGAGATTTTTTTTTCTTTTTTAGTATTCTCAACATTTTATTTCTTTAACAAGAAGGGTAACTTAAGAATTTATTGTCCGTATGTACAGGAGTAGATAGTTAATTAAGGCAATTGAGCACTGTTCATCATTTGTCAAGCCTATACCAAGCAGATAAAAGGAAAATTATTTGTCAAGTATTTTAATCCACCCAAGTCCAATCTATTAATTAAAATGTTACATTTTATTTATAAGAATATCTTCAAAAACAATTACTATGAGGGCTATTAAAATAGGAAGAATATTATAATGGGCTCTCTCTTTCCCTTTCTCAACTTAGAGATGTTTTAATTAAGAAATCAGAAAAACAGTTATTTATTGTAGGTCACCCCATGGGCAGGAATGAGTTAGGTCATATTTTTGCAACTTCACTATAAAAGTGCAGAAATTCAATATGTAATTTCAATATTAAACATTCTATGATTTATAAAATTGAAAACATTTCAGGCAGTCAAGGTCTCATTGTGATCAGTAATTGCTTTAAAAAAATAAAGACATATCACATACATGTGTAATTATTTTATACCTTAAAAACAAAAGCAAAATTGGAGCATGAATGTTATAAATACAAACCTTATCTTTATTTAAAGGGAATCAATTATTCTTAGTACTCACAAGTAGTTCTACCCTAGTGGACTAAAAATAGCAATGTATGAATATCAGTAATTTTTATACTATGTCTGGATTATTTTTCTGAAATCCTTTGTCATCTAAGGAAAAATGCCAGTAATATTATTTTGGACTTTTTTAAATATCACTGTATTTTTTAATGTAGGACAGTACAACTGTCCTACATTAAAACTGTCCTTCCATGGAGACTGGTAGGTTTGGAAACACCAGATTTGAGAGTGGGATCTCTCAGGAAAGAGGATCATGAAATGAATGATTATCAGGGTCTTCAGTTCCCTGGATATCAGTTCATGGTATTCAGATGTATAATGGATTAATGTTTATCCCAATGTCATTTTATTATAAAGAGTTTTCATGAATTTTGATGTTACATAGAGGAGTTAAAATGAGTTTCTTTGTTTTCTCTGCTCTGTAACATTGGGGAAGTTAAGTCAGCCTTGAGTCTCAGTTTCCTTTACTGTAACATGGAAGGAAGGAATACTCCATGGAGTTGTTGGGATACTTAAATTATGGAAGTAAGGCACCATTCATAGTATCTGACAGTATAAGTGCTCAATAAATTTTTTTCATTTATTAATTAGTAATGGAAGATATACCCTATGGTGTAAGAGCTAAGAAGCGGTACATCTCCCAATATCGGAATCATTTGTACAGTTTGGTAGTCCTACAGTTATAGGGCCACCTGAAAACTAAACTAGCAGTCACAGTATATCTTGGAAAACTTAGGATGAGAAAAAAGAAAGCTGTTGTTCAACTAGGTTTTCTCTATGGCAGCCTGACATGATGTCCTTCACTAATTAGGAACATTTACATAAAAGTGTTAAGGATGGTTCTTTTAATCAATCTATCATACTTGCTACATGGGCTAATATAGAGTATCCTCTGCCTTTCTTTGTCTTAATTCCATGCACACCATCAGTCTTCGGCTAACATTTGACTTCTATCTTCTGTTCATTCATTCATTCTTTCACTTACTCTGCAATCAAAAACTTACTAAATGCCTATTTCTAGTTTCTGTGGAAGCAAAATGGACTGTTTCTGCCCTCAACACTTGTTTAGAGATGAGTACGAGAAAGCAGATAATTAGACACGTAGTAACATAGAACTGAAAATTCCTATCATAACTGTTCGCTAAGGATTCTCTGGAGGACCTATATATGAACAAGAAATTTTATTGGTATAAAAGTATCTTATAAAATCAGAAATGTGGTATTATACCAGCTCTAGTTATTCTTGTCAGCATTTTTTATTTTGTGTTTTTTGTTGCTGTGCTGTTTGTTTTTTAGCCATCTCCATAAGTATAAAGTGATCTTGCATTTTTTTATTTCAAAAAATTTAGGGGGTACAAGTGTTTTTTTGTTATATGGATGAATTGTATCATGCTTAAGTCAGAGCTTTCAGTGTACTCATCAACAGGATAGTGTACATTGTACCCAATAGACAAGATTTTTTTTATCCCTCATCCCCCTTCCACCCTAACCCCTTCTTAGTTTTCAATATCCATTATACCACTTAATGACCATATATATCCCTCATGTAGCTCCTACTTATAAGTGAGATCATGTAATCTGTTTTTCTATTCCTGAGAAATTTCACTTAGGATAATGGTCTCCAGTTCCATCCAAGTTGCTGCAAAAGACATTATTTCATGCCTTTTTATGACTGAGTATTACTCCATAGTGTGTGTGTGTGTGTGTGTGTGTGTGTATACACATTACATCTTTATCCACTCATCAGTTGATGGGCACTTATCTTTATAATTGTGAACTGTGCTACAATAAACATTTGGGTGAAGGTGTCTTTTTGATAAAATGACTCCTATTCCTTTGGGTAGATGTAGTGGGATTGCTGCATTGAATGGTAGATTTACTTTTATTTCTTTGAGGAATCTCCATACTGTTTTCCATAGAGGTTATACTAGTTTACATTCCCAGCAATGGTGGGTAAGTGTTCACCTTTCACCATATCATGCCAACATCTATTGTTTTCTGACTTTTTAATAATGTCATTGTGACAGAGGTAATATGATATCTTATTGTGGATTTAATTTGCATTTCCCTGATAATTACAGACATTGAGCATTTTGTCATATATATGTTGGCCATTTGTCTATCTTCTTTTGAAAAATATCTGGTATGTCTTTTCTCCACTTTTTGATGGGGTTATTTGCTCTTTTCTTGATGATTTGTTTGCATTCTTTGTAGATTCTGCATCTTAGCCCTGCTCTTAGCCCATTGATGTATAATTTGTGAATATTTTCTCCCATTCTGTAGGTTGTCTATTTACTCTATTGATTATTTCCTTTGCTATGTGAAAACTTTGTAGTTTACTTAAGTTCAATTTATTTATTTTTGTTGTTATATTTGCTTATGGTCTCTTAGTCATAAATTCTTTTCCTAGGCCAATGTCCAGAAGGGGTTTTCTTCTGCTTTCTTCTAGAATTTTTGTAGTTTTACATCTTACATTTAAGACTTTAATCCATCTTCAGTTAAGTTTTGTATATCATGAGAGATGGGGATCCAGTTTCATTTCTCTGCTTGTGGCTATCCAGTTTTCCCAGCACCATTTATTGAATAGGGCATCCTTTTCCCAGTGTACTATTTGTCTGCTTTATCAAAAATAAGTTGGTTATAGCTATGTAGCTTCATTTCTGGGTTCTCTATTCTGTACCATTGGTCTATGTGGTTACATTTATACCAGTACCATGCTGTGTTGGTTCCTATAGTCTTACAGTATAATTTTAAGACAGGTAATGTGATGTCTCTAGATTTGTTCTTTTTACTGAGAGTTGCTTTGGATATTCAGGCTCTGTTTTGGTTCCATGTGAAGTTTAGGATTATTATTTGCAAGTCTACGAAAAATGACAATATTCTAATGGAAATTGTGTTGAATCTGTAAATCACTCTTGGCACTATGGATGTTTTAACAATGTTGATTCTTCCAATCCCTGAGCATGGGATGTTTTTACATTTGTGTCATCTATGATTTCTTTCATAGTATTTTGTAGTTCTCCTTGTAGATATCTCTCACATCCTTTGGTAAATATATTCCTATTTTATTTTATTTATTTTTATATATCTATATATTTTATATTTATTTATATATTTTATCTTCTTTGCAGCTATTATGAATGGTATTGAGTTCTTGATCCAGTGAATTTGTCCTGGAACTTTTGTTAAAAAGTGACCATAAAGGGTTTATATCTACACTTTCAATTCTATTCCATTCCTTTATATGTCTATCCTTATATCAGTCTACACTATCGTGATTACTGTAACTTTGTAATAAGTTTTGAAATTGGCAAGTATGAGTCCTCCAAATTTGTTCTTTTGCAAGATTGTTTAGTTCTTCTGAATTCTTTGCATTTCCATATGAATTTTATGATTGGCTTGTCAATTTCTTCTAAAAGTATGCAGCTTGACTTTTTGTTGAGATTACATTAAAACCATAGATGCATTTTCAGAGTATTGCCTCCTTAACAATATTAATTCTTCAGACCTATGAACATGAATGTCTTTCCATGTACTAGGTCTTCTTTAATTACTTCCTACAATATTCACAGTTTTAGAATATAAGTTTTGCACTTCATTTGTTAAATTTATTTCAAAGTATTTTATTCTTTTTGATGTTATTTTTATGGAATGATGTTATTTTAGATTGTTCAATGATAGTGTGTAGAAATATAATTAATTTTTGTTTATTGATCATGTGTTGTTCAACCTTGCAAAATTCATCCAATGATTCTAATAGTTTTTTAATTGATGTTTTTAGGATTTTTCTCTATATAAGAGCATGTCATCAGTAAATAGAGATAGTCTAAATTTTTCTTTTCCAAACTGAATGCCTTCTATTTCTTTTCTGGCCTAACTCCATATAAAACTGATAGTAAAATATTAAATAGATGTGTGGGCACATCTATTGCTTTTTTCCTAACCATAGAGGGAAATATTCGTTCACTATTAAGTATAATATTAGCTGTGGGGCTTTTTATGAATGGCAGTTACCAATTTGAGGATGTTCCCTTCTATTCCTATTGCATTGAGTGTTTTTTCATCAAAGGATGTTAGATTTTGTCAAATACTTTCCTTCATCTGTCATTTTGTCATAATTTTTCTGAATGTTTTATTCCTTTCCTGTTCCTCCTTTCTTCCATTACTGCATTATTTTTTATTAAAAAATTTATTTGCCAGTGTGCCATTTTAATTCCCTTTTTATTTCTTTTATATTTTTAAGTTATCCTGTTAGTAGCTACCCTTAACATCTTTATCATAATTTAAATTGGATTAACACTAACTTTATTTTAATAGTATACAAGAACTTTGCATCAATAAAGCTATTTCTCCTCCCTCTTCTGTCCTATTATTGTCAAAAAAGTGACACTCCTCTTCATACAAGGTCATCAACATAATAATTATCTCTTTATTCAGTTTTCTTTTAAATCTGTGAAAAACAAAGAAAAGAATTACAAATTAAAATACATTTTTATGGCATGTTATACTATATATGTAGTTACCTTTACTAATGCTTTTTATTTCCTAGTGTATATTTGAGTTACTATCTCATATTCTTTCATTTCAGTCTGAAGAACACTCTTTAGGATAGGTCTGCTAGCCAAAATAAATAAATAAATAAAGCTCAGTTTTTGTGGTTCTGAAAATGTTTAACTTCTTTATTTTGATGTACAGTTTTATTAGATATAGTATTCTTGGTCAACAGTCATCTTTTAACACTGGGTTTGTCATCCTTCAGGCCTTCAAGGTTTCTGTTGAAAAGTCACCTATCTATATCTTTAAGGATCCCTTGTATGTGGTGAGTCACCTTTATCTCTCTCTCTCTTTTCAATTTTTCATCTTCTTTGTCTTCCAGAAGTTTGACTCTGATGTGTCTAGATGTGATTATTCTGCTTGGAGTTTTCCAAGCTTCTTGGATGTGTATATTAATGTTTTTCCTCAAAAATTTGGAAATTTCTGTCCATTATTTTATCAAATATTCTTTCTGCCCATTTCTGACTCTCTTCTCATTCTGCAGTAGGAATTACACATATACTAGTATGCTTCATGGTTGCCCACACTTCTCTGAGGCTCTGTTCATTTTTCTTCTTTTTCTTTTGATTCTTCTGACTAGATAATCTCAATTGACCTATCTTCAAGTTTACTGATTTTTTTCTTCTGTCTACTGTTGAGCTCCTTCAGTGAACTTTTCATTTCAGTCATTGTCCATAATTCATATTTGATTCTCTTTTATAATTTTGATTTCCTTATTGATACTCTCTACTTGCACAGCATTCCTAACCCTTATCTTCAATTCTTTAACTTAGATTCTTTTGGTTCTTCAAACATATTTGCAAAAGCTGATTTAAAATCTTTGCCTAGGAAATCCAATATCCAGGATTTGCTTGTATTTTTTTCTCTTGATAATGTTTTCCGCTTATTCTCCATACTTTCCTGTTTCTTCCCATGTCTTATAATTTTTTTGTTATTGTTGAAAGCTTTCCATTTGAAATGATACAGTTTGACAACTCTGGAAATCAAATTTCCCCTCTCCAGGGCTTGTTTTTTGTTGTTATTTGTTATTGCTATTGTTGCTGCTATTACTGCTGTTTGTTTCATGATTTTCCTGGACTAATTCTGTAAAGTCTGTATTCTTTGTCATGTTCAGCTACTGATGCCTATGCTCAGATAGTGTTCCTGTAATAATTTAACAATTATTTTTTAATTCCCCTGGACCAATAAGTCTCTCAGCTGTTGCCAAGGGGCTCTGTGTATGAGTTATACATGCATTCAGCAAAATGGCAGTGTAAAGCTCTTCCTTATCCTTCACTTCTTGCTTATGCAGAGCTTCAAGAACAGACAGAGGTAAGGGAGTGAGGCCTTGTCATGTCATGTCTTTCTTGCCCATGTGAACAGCCCTGCACATAACTGTGCCTTCTAGATTCCCAGTATTATGTCAGAGATTTTCAAAGACCCCCTGAACACATCTCATTTTCAGTTTTTCCTTTTAAATTTTATGGTCAATATCTTGCTAGCTCCAACAAGTATCACTTTCTCAGGGAACTATGATGTCAAACAATTGCTGCTGGTCATTTTAGGCAATTACTCTGAGCATAGATTTGTTACACTGATTAAACTAAGAGTCTTATCAAATAAAGATAATCCCTGACTATGTGATTTTTCCAAGGAGTTTCTGGACAGGTCAAATAGTGACAATTCTCTGGGTATAGGGCTTACGAGCTCCAAACCCATCCTGCTTGTCCAGCATTGGCTAATAACTGGTTCTCACAGTTAGCATGGTTGTAAGGCTGTTGGTTTTCCTGGTTTATGAGGAGTTGGAGATAAGAGAATGGGAATAGAGGAAGCTAATATGTCACAAAGGTTACTGTTCTTCCAGAAATTCAGCCACTTCCCTTGAATACATACTCCTCATATTGTTACAAGACTTTGGTCAATTTCCAGAGTTACATGAAACTGATTTTTGACAAATTTTACTTTTATGAAGGAACATATTTTCAGAGGTCCTTACTCCACCACCACAGAACTGCTTCTCCGTGAATGTGAATTTTTAAAATAAGTCATGCACTTTCATACATTGTGACATTGTCATAGGCAAGCATGTCTAAATAGGAGTTGTTATGTCATTAGTAAGATCTTTACATGCATATGTATAGTCCCCTCTGGCTTTTTCTTAGGAAAGGGCAATATTGACATTTAAGTGAAATATCTTATCTTTCATCTGTGTCTACTAAGAGAGTGTGATTATCTCTTTAAAAGTTCATGATTCAGCTTTACACTGAAAGAGAATCAAATGACAGCATTTTTTTTTTATTTACAGCAAACAAAAACTTATCTTTTAACTCATATACTTATTATAACTCAAAATGTAGTGTAAAAATGAACCATGACTTTATATTATAAAACTTGGAAAAGGTAAATAGTAACAAGAGAACCCAAACCTCATGAGAAGCCTGATAGTATCTAGACCCAGCAAAGCCTTCCTGAAAAAAATGCACCCATGTAATTAAGGAACCAATGTTAGTGACTTGTGAGAAGCTGTGGAGCAAGTGAAAGAAATTTCAGAAAACTAAAATTGGGAAACTAATGTCATTTTTCAAAAGGAGAAGAAACTGAAGCTTGGTAGAAGTGAAACTAAACCTCAGAAAAGTATTCTAAATGGGTTTATTTAGGAAATTACTGGTGAAAACCTATAAAAGAAAAATGTATGCCCTGAAAAGTAATATGAATTCACTAAAAATCAATTATGCCCAATTATGCCAAACTTCTTTCCATTCTCTTATAAATAAGTTTGTTCTAACTGCCATTTAGAGCATAGGTTGACTTTTGCAAAACATAAAAGTATCTCATGGTATCCTTGTAGATGGAGCAGTTGCATAATCATAACCAAAGAATATTGATGAATGCTTTTAATTTATCCTTGATATCCCATTGGGCTGCTGCTCAGTCATTTTTTACTTCTATTGTCTACTATAAATATATACTTAGAAAACATACAGTTTCAAATGTTGTGGGGAAAATATATCAAATGGCAGAAAGAAAAATTGAAGATTATTTTAATCATAGGCATAAGACAAAAAGATGAAATTTAAGCGAAAACAATAAAATAACCCTGTACATTTAGGTCTCAATGTTTAATTATGTAAAGCCAGAAGATGGTCTATCTCCTATAAAATTCATATTAAGAAAACCATTTGGGGAGGAATTCTATAAAATAAAGCACTGCATAGATTGGAATAGCAGATACTATGATTTCAGAGTTCTCTTCCAATGCCAAGATTTGAGAATTATATATAGAAACTTTTTATTTAAGGAAAATTTGAAATACTTTAATAACTGACAGAAATCATATGCATGTAAAATACAATGAATCCTGATATCCCAAAACGATGCATTTACTTCTGCCTATTTTATTCTCTACAATAATTTTTCTTTTATCCTGGTGATTGATATCAGGAAGACCAGATATTAGATGGGAATATCACCCTTGAAGCAATTAGTATGTCTGTAGAGACAGATTTCAGATCACTTCTTCAATGGCATGCAAAAGCCTATGCTAAAAATAAAATACAGAAAAATAATATAATGATTTGCAGAAATAACTTTTAAGTATTCAAATTGAGCCCTCACTATCTTAAATTGTAGCTATGTGATTTCACCTAATGAAAGAAACTAAATGAATCCATGCTAATGCATTATTGGTATGTGCAGAACAAGAAGAACAAATCACACAAATTTTCCCACTTAATTATTGTGATAGAAATTCATTGTCATATTATTGACCTATTTGGTCATGCCCAAGTTAATCATGTCTGAACCTTTCCCAGTGGGAAATAAGCTTGTTCACTTCCTGTCTTGCAAGAATATCAACTAAAACTCAGTCACATATGCCTATAGCCCGATCACTGCAGCCCACCGTAACCATTGTCTCCAACAGCGAAACTGCAGTCTGCAATGAGCCCAGGAGACTTGGTGTCAGAAACTCATCACTTCCTGTGTCCTTTTTTTCCCCCACTCTGCTCAATCATTTGCCACATTAAATTAAACCTGTTTGCCAAAGCCCTCCCTGCTTTCTCTTTGCAAGGAGCTGTTTTGAAATACGGAGACAGAGTTTACATGTAGTAACAGACTAGTAAGCCAGCAACTTTAGTCGCTTATTAAAGTCAAGCATGTGTCTTTGTTTCATGTTGCTAATGATGTGGAACCATAGGGGCCTGAGTATATTTCGCCTGGACGGTGTGGGAGCGAATGCTGAGAGCTCATTACTCGGCTCCCCATTGGAATCCTGCAGGCTTCCGCTCATTGAGGAGACTGTGGGGGCTTTGACAGAATTATTATACTGAATATTTTTAGACTCATTAACTATATCACCAAAGCAAAACATCTCTTCCTCGGATGCAAATGGCTGCAGCTACTGTGGCTTTGCTTTAGTTATTGCAGAAAAAAGGATGAAGCTTGAAAACAACTTAAGAAAAAGACTTTTCATGCCTGAATGTTTGATTTTGCAACATATATTGGGACTGTCTGTGGCTGCTTTGCCACATTTGAGCCACTGGTATACAAGTGCTATTTACAAAGATAAACACATTCATTTCCCCCATATTAAGCAATAATCAAAATCTTTTTTTAATTTTCTGTGTGTTCTATAATGCATTTCTGGATGAGGCTTTGACGATTATGCTTTGAGCTGAGGGTTATGATATTCATTCCCAAGATTATAGAGTAACTTTTGGTGCCTGACCTAAATCTAAACTGAGAATGACTATGTAGTTAAAATAATAATTTGGGGCAATAGCTGTTCTCTAATTCAGGAATTGTAACATATGCTGCCTGGCATGAATGATGACACACTGTCTTAGATCATTACAATACCTTAACACAGCACTCTGATTTAAGGTTGAAGAGCAAGAAAGGAATTTTAACCTACCTCCAAATTGTCTTGCTCTCGTGGATTTCAGTTCAACTTTAATATTACTTTATTGAGGCTTTTTGGTGATTTAATTTAGGCTTAAGAAGCCCTTAAAGAAAAAAATATTCATACCTTAAAATTAATTCTTTAGAGCAAAGGACAGAGAACTACATTTATGGTCCTTTCTCTCTGAAAGTTAAATTGCATCTACAGAGGATTTCATATTTCCAAAAATAAATTAAGTTTTGGCACTTTGATGGAGAGTCTTTAATTTCTCATCTACTGCTGCTTACAAGTGTGCCAAAAATTTGCCACCTCAGGCACCTAGGCTGAGATGTGTTCTCTGGACATTTAAACATTTAACATTTGGTTTGAAATATTTTGTACTTTAATGAAAAAAATTGTTGTTTGTTCACGAATATTCAGTGCTTTGGAAGAAATACCGTTTGATTTTATTTGTGGTTCATTTCCCACACTACAGTGCTTTGACAATGGTGACAGTGACTTCATACATCAAGGATTTCTCCTGCATTCCATGACCGCCAAGGAATCTGAGGGGAATACTTTACATCTGAAACATGTTTTCCTTTGGGATTCCACCATTAGAATAACAGGTCTGATCAGTAGCCCATTATGAAATGGAACTTCCACAATGGAAGGGAGAGGGGAGAAGAAAGAAAATACCTAAAAATCACAAATAATAACAAAATTACAAAACTAAATTTTATATGCATATTATATACACACTATACCTTTTAGAATGCCATTATCCTTTTATAAAAAATCCTAAGATCATAAGTTCTTTTAACATCAAGAGCATAAAAAACATTGAAAGGTAGGAGGTGGGAAATGTTTAACCTGGATGATTAGAAGACAGTGATGATGTAACCAATGTCATCCAGTGTCATGGAATTAATTGTTTTGTGTGAGAGTTCACTTCACCTGGTATTCCAGAGAGATTACTCAAAATTTCTGTCAATGGTTCTAAGAAATATCATGATATGTATCAATTCTGAAGTTTTTATACTCCTTACAAATGAGAATTCAAGATACAAATGTTACTGCTAATGAATCTGAAGCACCATCATTTATTCAAAAATGTATTGTGAATCTACTAAGTGGAAGGCAGCCTTTCAGATATTACAGATACAATAGTAAATAAAACAAACATTCTTGTCCTAGTGAGGGAGACAGAGAGCAAACAAGGTAAATATAATGTATAGTGTATTAAGAAATAAATCATAATGGAGATTGGAAATGTATGTTGCAGGAGGGGTAGAATTCTAGATAGGGTGGGAAGAAAAGAAATAGCTGAGAAAGTTTTTTTAGTAAAGATATGAAGGAATATGAGGATATGAGAGAACTAGTACTGTGGACATTTGGGAGAAGAATATCACAGTGATACAGTATGCATTAAGTCACTAAGACAAGAGCGTATCTGTGAGAATAAAAGGAGCAAAGGGCCATAATGAAGGAGACAAAAAGGAAGAGGAGGACAGAGAGATAATGAGGGGCCATATTATTTAGTGCCTTGCAAGCCATTGGCTTTTCCTCAGAGTGAGATAGAAAACTATCGAGAACTTTGAGCAGAGTAGGGACAAAATCTAAATTATATTTTACTTAGTTCACTCTGTCCCCTTGGTTCAGAATAGACTAAAGGGGGTCAAATATAGAAGCAGGGAGGCTATTTTAATAATCCAGATAAGAGATTATGGTAGCTTGGATCAAGATGGTGCCTATGGCAACAGTGAAGTGTGGTCAAATTCAGGGTATATTTCAAATATAGAGCCTATAGGATTTTCTGATGACCAGATGAAGGACTTAAGAAAAACAGAGGAGTTGAAGAATGATACCTGTCTGGCTTGCCTGAGCAGCTAGAATGAAGTTATCTTTAACTGACAAAAGGAAGGAGAGGAGAGAGGTTTGGGGAAAATATTTTTGAACAAGTACTATTTGAAATGCATTTGAGATAGTCAAGTGGAGATATCAAGTCAGCTGTTGATATACAAGTCTGGAGTTGAGGGGAAATGTCCTTGTTGGAGATACTACTTTGGGAGTATTTCACATGTAGATAATGTTTATAATTGTTAGACTAAATGAGATAATCTCATTGGTGACCTTGATAAGAGCAGTTTTTAGCAGAATAATACGTGTGAAAAACATATGATTAGAGCATCTTCAACAAAAAATGAGAGGAGATATGAGTAGAGACACCTCAATTCAAGAATTTTGCTGCAAACATAAGGAGAAAAATAAAGAAACAGTGGAGGGCAAATTGTGATCAAGAGAGGATTTTTTTCCAAAAAATATTTGCACACTAATGCAAATGATACAGTAGAGAGGGGGAAACTGTCATGGCAGGAGAGAGAATTGAAGAATTGCTGAGGCACTGTCCTTTGAGCAGGTTGAGAGGGGATGGGACCAAGTGCACAAGGAGAGGGATTAGCCTTTGCTGGACACATCCATATTAATAGGAGAGAGGGCAGAGTGCACTGACACAGGCAAAGACGGATGTGGAAATTTGTGGGAGATGTTTTCTGATCACTTCGATATTTTTCAGTAAATTTGAAAGCAAGTTCCGTTGGGAATGAGTGTGAACAAAGAAAGATGGAAGTGTCAGGAGGAAGGAGAAAGTATATATAGAACAGTGGTCTAAGAGAGGAGACCTAACTAAATCAGGAAATAATAGTCTAGTTCCTTACTTCATGAAGGGCTTATTTGAGTTAGTGATCATAAATTTAGAGTGAAACTTTTTATCATAGTAGTGTAGTTTTCCCCATCCACAACTAGCTGGAAAAGTACAGCCTTAGAACAGGTAGAGAGTTGTGTCATGGAAGAGGCCATCATTCAAATATGTCTGTAACAAAAGTGATTGTCATTACATGTCAATGAAAGGAACACATTGTGTTTTGAAATAAAGTAACAAAGGAAAGTGTTGACAGATATAGATATGTATAGATGATTGGTAGATGATAGATAATGAGAATTTTATAGGAAATATTGGAGGTAGGTATCAGATGACTTTTAGATAAAGCTTAGAGATTGACTTTGAGAATCTCAAATATTGAAGTAGATCTGTAATTGATTGCTTTAAATTGATTCTATAGTTACCTATTTCAGGGTTTAGGAGCAAAAAATTCTTCTTTCTTTTGTGAACTTACAGAATAGGACTTAACTAAGTTGATATTTAAGAAACCAAGTATATAAAGTGAGACAAACACAATGTGTATGTATGCAAGAGAATAATTATAGTGATTAACAATGAGATTTATAATGATAGAATCCAAGGATTGAACACTCAGTTGGTTTGAAGAATTTTTTAGTTTGAGTACTGGAGAGAATGAGCTGCAAGTTAGTAGTTGCAACTAAGAGACTGGGATATTTGAAGTTAAGATAATAGATTATTAGATTATTATTGGTAATGACAATGTTATCAGTATAACCTAAGAAAGAAGGCTGAGTAAATTAGAGGGCATGTTTAAGGATCAAGAAACCAAGAATATAGGAAATCAGAAGAATTGTCTACATAGTTTTGGAAATACCAGAAATTATAATGAAGTCATATTGGAGGGAATTACAGTGAGCCAAGAGCTAAACTCTTTAAGAAGTAACCATTTGTAACCTGAGTGAGCAGAAGATGACTAAACAAGGGAGGTAGTGAGTGATGAAATGATTTTCAAACTGTTATGGTTTTATAAAAGGTCAAGGGACAACAGGATGGAAGAGTCAATGATGAGTAAGTAGGACATCTGCACCACTTTAGGCTCAGCAGTGCCAGCATGAAGTATGTGGGAAGTAAAAGGAAAAATCAGTACTTGAGAGACTACAGGGAAAGCAGCGTCATGAGGGAGAGGCAGGTTTCAGTTACAGCAGAAGGTGGAAGAGAAATTCACAGATGGGTTTGGTGACACTCTACTCTCTCTTTATCCTTGACAACAGTGACTTGCATAGGGCAATCAATGTATAATATAATTATTATAGCAATTTTATCCTTATTAAATCTGTCCATAAATGTCAGAATGAAATGCACATTTTTATTAAACATTTATAACTTTATTGTATGTTGACTCTTTTTTCAGGGGCAATGCCTAAGACTGGGTTGGAAGATCTTTAAGCACCCAACAAATTTCCCTAAAATACTCCCTCCCCAAACCCAACCAAATCAACATGAGGTCTTAGTAAAAATGGTGTGCTGATGATGCAGAGGAAACTTCAAGTCAGGTCCCCTGACCCCCAGCACCCAAATGGATTTCCCTAAGTAAGACTAAGGTAAAATTTTGGGGGTGGCCCTGAATTCCTCAATCCTCCTCCTTACACCCATCCTCAGCCCCACTCGAGTATATAGAGTCTATCTCTTAGCATCCTTCCGAACTTACCATGAGACCCAGTGAGAAGTGCCTCTGCTCGATGTCTCATGCTCCTCCAGCATCATAATGTGATTTACTGTATACTTTTTCACCTCGAAGGGCCAATGTTAAAGAATAGCTGGGGGAAAAGATATGTTCAATGAATACTTGAACCTTAGCTTGAAATTTTCATTTACAAGATGTCACCTGTTAAGAAAAAGTCCGGAACCACATTTTTAAATCAGAGAAGTAAATATTAGCTCTCATAATCATATGTAAGTAAATTTGAATGTATATATTATTTATAGTATATGCTGTAAAGCCTGCACCATAGTGACACAGGAAAGTAATTCCCAATGCTGGGAATCTCTTGAAGTCCAAGTGAGTCCTTGGCTTTGCGCAAGAAAGAATTCAGGAGCAAGTCAACAGTGTAAAATGAAAGCAAGTTATATTCAAGAAGTACAGAAATCTACTCCACAGACAGGGTAGAGGTTAGTTCTCCCTAAAGAGGAGAACCTGCACCATGGTTACTTTAGTCCCTTTATTTAAGCAACAGCTCAGTTATAGGCTAAACAAAGGGAGGAATATTCATGTTATTTCTTGGAAAGGGGTGGTTTTTCCTAGAATTAGGGCGAGATCCTCCTTTTGAGCAAATATGGTCACCTCCAGAACTGTCATGCATCAGGTGCATGATGGGAATGGGAGGTTTCCTTAGAAAGATTTTATGATAATGAGGGTATAATGAAGTTGCAAGGTCAAGAAGCGGTCACTTTCTCCACCATCTTGGTTCTAACTGTTTGGAACTTGTCTTGCCCCCACTTTGTTTTGTTTAGGGTAGTTTGAAACCTCCTGACTCACATCCTATTTTGATCAGGGTGGTTTGAGACTGTTTCGAGAGTTCCTGACTCAGGCAATGCCTGCCAGTTCCCTATCTCAACAGGACCCAAAGAAGAACTGTTATTGTTACAACTGTAACTTTCCGTACTAAGGTGGTATGATGAGATGGTCAGAGACTTTGTTCTTGGGTAGAAAATGTACAAATCCCTTATAAAATCTGTAAACATGGGATATTCTCAAGACTTCTATGTAAGAAGTGCTTCCTCTATACAGGAATAATTTGTAATAACTTTTGTAATAGTGTTTGTGTTAGTTTTCTACTGCTGTGTAACAAGTTACTACAAATTTAGCAACTTAACATACATTTTCTATCTTACAATTTCCACAGATCAGAAATGTAGAGTTTAGCAGGGTCTTCTGCTTAGCATCTCACAAGACTGCAATACAATTGTCAGTCAGGCCATGTTCCTTTCTGGAGCGCAGGGTTGTTTTCCAAGGTCATGTACTATTGGCAGAATTCATTCTTTCTTGCTGGCTGTCAGCCAGGGTCCACTCTCAGCTCCCAGTGACCCCCGCAGTTCTTTGCTGTATGGAAACAAGCTCACAGCATGGCACTTCAAGGTCAGTAAGAGACTCGCTCCCTCTTTATCTACAAAGACAGAGTCTTGTGTAACCACATAAGCTAATATAATCATAGGAGGTACATCCCATCACCTATGCCATATTCTACTGGCTAGAGGCGAGTCAGAGGTTCTGCCCACACTCAAGGGGAGGGGATCTTACAAGCGTTTGACTTGTTGGAGATTGTCTTAGAATTCTGCCTACAGCAGTGGCACAGGAAATATTTGTTGAGATAATGCATCTATATCTAAAATACTCGGTTTATAAAAAAAACACGTGTTAAATGTAAACGGTTATGACTGCTATTGTTCATATAATATTTTAACACTAAGAAAATTGTAGTAGCTTTAAGGTTAAATTTATAAAAACATCATCAAATTAGGAATTGAAAATTGTCATTGCCATCAAAGATTTACTAGACATTTATTTGTACATTTCTCTCCAATGGATTGTGACCTTATAGGTAAATTAGCTTACGTAATGCATTGAAGCATTAGGACTTTTTCTGTCTTAAAACCTCATGGATACCCTAAAAGCCCTGACTTCACCACTATGCAATCTATGCATGTAACAAAATTACACTTCTACCCCATAAGTTTATACAAATAAAAAAAGTGAAGTGTGAAATCAAACCAAAGCAAATTCAATCTTAAATAAGTTAAGACATCTTAGCCTATTAAGAAGGCTAAGGGATAATCAACAGTTTTATTTTAAATATGACTTGGTCTAAAAATATGATAATACACTCAACCAGTTGAATCTCACAGATCCTTATATATGATAGCTGCTAATTAGATTATAAATTAATCTTGTGTTGAAGAAAGAATGTACTTACTTATTTCTCCTTTTTAAACATAACTTTCTATTAAAGCAAATATTTAATTCTTTCATTTAAATTCAAGTAAAAGGCATCACAATCAGTTGGGGGAAAAATGGCATATTTGCATGTGACACTACGTTTCAGTCCTAGTTCTAGTTCTTCCAGGTTTTCCCTACTGATGGGAGCTGTATAGTAAAAGATTATTACTTTCTCTATGGGACACAAAATTATAACTGTGGAAAAAGCAGC